>JAQFVV010012464.1:5698711-6278553 GCA_028023455.1 Epiperipatus broadwayi
TATATTTGCCTTCTGCACTAGTAGTGTGTGAGTTTTATACAGTCTGGTATTTCCAATGATAGAATATCTTCAAACCTAGTTTTGAAATATAAGTAAAGAGTAAGTGGTTGACATACAGCAAGATGTTTTCTTCTTGGATTGTGCCTATCTTAATTAAGTTGGGAACTGAAAAGTGCAGATCTTGCAATATTTTGCTTAAAAAACATTAATCCAGCAATAAAAGCTGATGTGACTAATTTTGCTTTGATGAGATTCAAATTGTCTCCTTGCAGTTGTAAATTAACATCATTAAATTTGCCAAATAAGTCAGTTAAATAAGCAATATTTGTTTTACACTTAAGTAAATTTTCTTTTAAACTGGAATCCTTGTCTTCCAAAAACTCTAAAACAGATTGAAAAAGTATAAAAAATCTTGCCAAACATAAACCTTTTGAAAGCCAGAAGACTTTGATATGGAGAACCAATCAATAGAAATCTTCACTGCTTTACTCACATAATCAAATAAACAGTCTAGGGTTCAAAGCATTACTTTGAATTTTATTCATGGCTGTTATAATAAACTGAAGCGATGCAATTTGTCACTAAGATTCTTGACAAATAAATGTTGCCTATGGATTATGCAGTGAACTGCAAGCACTTCAGGTGTGTGTTGTTTCATTTAGCTTATGAAACCATGATAATGACCAACCATAACTGGTGCTCCATCTCTTACAACAGATATATTTGTCAATGAAATCACTTTTTTTCTGAAAAATAGCTCCATTAAATTAAAAATCGATTCACTTCTGGTATCAGTTTCTAAAGTTCTAGCAAAAAAGTTTTTCATGCACTTCCAATCTTGAATAAAGCTAACATATGCCAAAAACAAAGCTTCATTACTGGGTAATGTTGACTCATCCAATTGGGGGGAAAAAACTTTTTTGCAAATGATGTTTTCCATATTGTGACTCATTTAATTGATACATCTTTGAACTGTGTTATTGCTCAAAGGAATCTTTTTTATAACATCCTGTGCAGGTTTGTGGAGTACAGTGTTCAATACCTCTGCAATGGCTGTTAGAATCATTTCTCCCCTATGGTGTGCAGCTCACCAAATGAAGTAATGAATAGTGATATGTTGTATTATGCCCTTAATCCTTTATTATGATGTGCAGCTCACCAAATGTTGTAATGAATAGGGATATGTTGTACGATGCCCTTAATCCTTTATTATTTTTCTTCGATGATGAAACAAACATTACCTATCATAGTTCTCTTCAGAATTTTATACTTAAGTGATTGAAAGTATGACAAACCTTTTTCTTTTTTGTCAGGTTGAATTCTGTTCAAGTAATCTGCAGCATAGTTGCTAAAGACTTTTTTACATACTAGATACATTGGTAAATGTTTGTTTGATAATGGTAGGATAAATTCTAGCTTCAAATAGTCCAAACTGTACCATCTGCATTTCTTTTTTCATTCAGTCATAATATTATCATAAGAAATAAAACTTTTATTAACAAACAATTTTAACAGCTCCTGTGATAAAAAAATCCCCCATAAAGTATGTACTTACTTGAAGCAGCAGATTTTTGTTCAAACTCAGATAAAAAAAACTGTGTCCTCTGATTTTCTTTTTTGCAGTACTGCTCCTCAATAAATAATTATATTCAAAGTTCAAATCATAAATAAGTACATGTCACATCAAGGGAACTAATTTATAGTGTTTTATGAAAGCATGACTGTAGAAGACTGATAGATTCTGCTAATATCAAATATTGTCTCATCTCACCATGATCAAGTGTGCACATGCAACAGTTTTTCATGTCCGCACTTGCTTTGATATGTTTGATAAGACAATGCACAGACACATTTGTGCTACATGTATTTTTATGCATTCTTGTGTGTTACTCTTTTACTGATACATTTTACCTTTTCATTCGCAAGTTTGGTATATAATGTGATTTTAGCAAAAAAGTGTTTTTTAGAAGTATTTTATTTCTTAATTAAATACCTATTGGAAACATAGATTTTGAAATAACAAACAAATAGAAGTAGTAAGAGGGTCTATTTCTGCTGTTGTCGACCCCCCAATTTTTTTTTGAAACTATCAACCCCTAGAAAGTTCAAATCGATCCCAGGGGTTCGACATCGACCACTTTGGGAACTCTTGATATAGATGGTTAATGCAACAAGATCTTCAAATTAATTTCAGACTCTTGTTTCATCAATAAGAAGTGCTGGATTGTCTATATTTATCTGGAACAATCTCTCAATATAATATTCAATCTTACATAGACAGCTCTATAATAAAGTGATATAATGTGGAATAATGCTAATACTGTCATATTCTGAAGAATATTTATCAAAATACAACAGTAATGATTAATTGTGGTGATAATAATAAGATTAAAACATTAAGAAGGGTGTATGACAATATGATTCCATATTTCTAAAACTTTTTATATCATTTTTACAATATCTGTTTTGTGAATTCAAATGTAAAACAAAGGGAATTTTTAAAGATTATTGACATATCCCAGATTCCTTCTTATTGTGATCAGATTGGGCATACGTTGTCACTAACCAATGCATATATATAAAGATAATGCATATCGAATGGCAAGAGAAGGCCAATAGGCAATGAGGCTTACTGAATCTGAATGTTTCTGTTAAGTTGAGGATCTGGCAATAAATAGTCAGTCTTTTTGAAGGTAAAGGAGAGAATGACCCTCAGACCTGAAAGACAGTATGCATTCTTTAGAGAACAACTGTTAAAATTGAATAATACTAATCTGGTTTTCTTATTTGATCAAAGGAAACTCCTGCTAACTTGATTAATAGTAATCATTCTTCAGACTATAGCTATTTAAGCTAACAGTTAATGCAGCAAGGCAAGTCCACGTTTAGGACTGGAAACTATCAGAACCAAAGTTGGCTTGAGGTAAACTGTGAATACATCTGAAAATCACCATTCCTATTCACAAGGCAAGTTGTCAAGTATAGCTGGAAGTGGGTAAAAATCTATAAGAGCATGTACAGTCCCTTCTTCAACAGTTCACATATACCCCTCTAGACAGTAGCAGATGGAATATGGCTATCATTATTTAAATTTGTAAATATTATAAATATGTTATAAATCGAGTGTATGTTTGTATCTATATATTACTAATAAATATGTTAATATATACATATACTCGTTTGTGTTTATATGCATAATCGTGACTACATACATCAATTATTTAGATTTTGCAGAAAATATGATTATTTTTTGCAAATAATGCTTCAAAGCTTCAGAAAATGTTGCAGGAGTTATCAGAAGAAAGTAAAAATTTAAGTCTAAAGATAAATGCTAACAAGATTAAATTAATATTCAATGAATTTTCTTGGAAGGAGAAAATAAAGATTGGTAGTCATGAATTAGAAAAAAATAATAATTACAAGTGCCTTGGTGAGATATTAATGCAGAAGGAAACTTAATGAATAAAATTAATCATAGAATGAAACTTAGATAGAATACTTTCAACAAAAATAACTTAATATTAAAATTAAATATGCCTATATATTTGAAGAGGAAAAATTTTAGTAGACACATTTTATCAATTCTTAGTTATAAAAAATCTGAGACTTAAACACTTAACAGACGAGCAATAAGAAGATATTATATTATTTAATAAAATATGGAAAGGTGTATATTAGAAATATCAAAAAGTAGTCAAAAGCATAATACATAGTAATAGAACAAATAAGTATCATTAAAAGAATTAAAGAGACTGAAATGAAACTAGTCTGGACATATTTCTAGAAGATTTGATGATATATAGTTAAAATCTTAAACTGGATCACAAGATATTATGAAATATCTAAAAAATATAACATATAAGATGGATGATGAAATAAGGAAACTTACTGATATGATATGGAGAAGAGAGGCTAGCTGGATTAAATTTAAAAAATGATATTCTGCAGTGGATCAATACTAATTTAAAATAATGATGAATGCTGATAAAACAAACATTGAATATTTGAAAAATCATGTGTTTCTCTAAAACTGGAAGTAACAGTTATTTTATTCCATGGATTTTTAGTGCTTGAGGCCAATGACTCTGTGACTATACTAAATCATGCAAAGCATATATTAAGTAGGACAAGGCAAATGTCATGAAGCTTTGATTGGTATAGACCTGCCCAAAGTTAGCATATAATTGAGAATCCTAAAATATATATGCTTATCTAGTTTCAGATACATAGAGTTAATTAAGTTCAAATCTTTAGGCTTTTAAACTTTCCATATCATTAGCTTAAATAATATAATAGAAATAATTATGAATGCTAAATGGGTGTGTGCAATCCAGTATTTCTTATTAATGATAGCCAATAGTTAACACTAGATTGAGGATTTGGTTGCAATTGCCATTTGATATTCATAAACTATTCATGCTTTCATAAATCCCTTTAATATAATGTGATGTCTTAATACTATTGATATAGATGTATGATAAGTATTACACACAACATTTACTGCGTTGCACTAATTAGTGATAGTTTTATAATGCATTAGTGGTTGAAAAAAATATGGCACATAATCTATGATAATGATTTTGTCTACATGATGTAGCCAAGTTAGATAGTAGTGAGTTACTGGATTGTAAATAATGTTTTGGGATATAGCCAAGATTACCCGTGTTGATAACTTCACAAAGACATTTGATTAACTTGGGTTGGCAAACAAGAGATAAATATAGCAGAGATCAGTAATGTAACAGAATTTGTAGATGACAATAAATAATTTGATCAATTTTTAGTTGAAATTCTGTTGGTTAAAAAAAATTCAGTACTATTTAAAATATTTTGAGGTGTGTGCTAGTTAAATATGTAGCCAAATTATATGTTACTGTCAGAAAAACACCAGAACTAAGTTTATTTGGTTTGTCTAGATAGAATATGCTGTTAGTAAATTTTGTATCTAAAGTTGTAGTAATAGATAAAAAAAAAAAGTGGTTCTAAATATAGATTAGAATTAGCTGATTATAAAATGATGCTTAAATCACACTTTATAAGTGTAATTTAATGGTACTGAACTGATATTTCCTTAAAAACAAATAGTATTAGAATGAAAGCATAAAAAACAAAAAACTAGGGTACTTACTGGTTGGATCTGCTGTAATGAAAGCCACTAAAAAACATATGTAAATAAAGATCAAATTAAAACACACATTTTACAATCTTCTAAAGAGGATATGATTTAATTTTTTAAGTGAATATTAGAAAATATTTTGATTAGGAGAAAGTTGTTAGGCAAATTATTATTTTTGCTGCTAAATTTTACGATTTAAAAAATGGTAGTTGACTTATTGATCATGTGGCAAAAGGCATATGTGTGATTTACTGATCAGCTTTAATTTCTGCTGATTGAGTTTTTTGGAATGACTGATTAAAATTTGGGAACTATCCACTACCAAGAATGATGTGCAGTCTACTATTTTCAAAAGTAATAGACTAGAATAACTATCTGTGAGAAATTTTTGCATGTTATCCTGAGAAAGAATGCAAAATTCTACAAAAGTTGTTGAGTTATAAATTTACTATAATGCATTTAAATATAAAATTGATATACTGATTACATTCCTACATCTGATGCAGCATTTACTTTATTCTTAATTCAATATTATTCTCCAAACATTACTCTGTTTATCATGAAATAATTCAGGACAATAAGTTCAAGAACTTTTGAAAGTCAGAATGGGGAATTATATAAAATGTTGCTGAAAATAGTATATAGGGATGTTTAATATTTTTTAAACTAAAATGAAAAATGATCAGATCAGATCCCAACACAGCACTGCAATCAAGATACATTAATAGTTTATGATCATTTTTTGCTTTTATTGTGAAATAAATTAAATAAAGAAATTTTTAAAAAAAAATTATATATCCTATAGTAAGTAGAAATATGCATAAAGTGTTTAAGGTAAATTGAATTGTAAAGCAATTAAATCTAGCAAAATAGATAGATAGAGAAATTATAAAGACATTTTATAACAAGAGCTGATCATAGAGGTTAAAAACTATTACTTTAAAGAAAGGTTGTCTTAAAATAATGAAAGAATATTCTAATTATCATAGCAGCCACTCATAAAAAATACAGCCAATCTAACAATAAAAAAAGAAGTTAAAAAAAACCCCAAAAAGTTAAAGATAAATTTTGTGATGCCTACACAAAATCAATATGAGAAGCACAAATACATCTGCATATATCACAAGATAATTCTTGAATTTTTTTGTTTAATCTTAGTAGGCTGTCTTTTTATCTCTTCTACAACAAACTTTCGTCCCTAAAGTTTTCAAAATTTTGCCTAATTATTATTTTCCATTATACTGTATTTCATTTTCATCCACATTGAAAAGCAATTTGTACTATTAAAATCATCTTGAAATAATATTTGTAATGCAAATGTCTCTTCAATTCTCAAGTTCACTGTACTTGACATGACTAATCAGTAAAGATGCATTCTTAAAAATTACAGATTCATGAATAATATATCCAACAAATTGGAAACATTGATTGATCTTGTTCTTTTCATCAGCATTTTTTAAAAATAATACAAAACATTATTTGACAAAAATGTCTCTCATGCCTTTATTTTACATTAAAACAGGGTAATAAATTTTGCAGAATTATCAATTGTATGCACAACTAATTGAGTTGAAATAGTTATATTAACATGATGAAATATGCTATTTTTTTAATTTGTTAAATACAATAGCAACATGTTAGACTATACACTGCATTTGAACATTCTGGTCTTTAAAAACTGCCAATATATTTAAACTTATTAACGTCCCCCAACTAATAACCATCTAATATAAATCTAGCCAAAATTTTTTTTCGCCTGTGACTGACTGATAAATTACTTGATGTTTTTAAAAAAAATATTATTCATAAACACAACTTTTTGTAGATTGCTCTTGTAACACCTTACATTCCATAGGTATATCATATGAAAATGAAGAAATAATAATCACAATGTTGTAAATTTAAGACTCAAAAGATGTTCTTTCTTTCTTTTTTTTTACGTTTTAACCAGTTCAAATTAAAAACTCCACTGTCTAACTTATATTGATGCCTGCTTTATGAAGCTGCCTTTATAATATTTCAAAATTAACTCATAAAAATAGAAATCAAATTGGAAATCATTCATGTCTGTTCAGTACATCCCAAACTAAGATTTTCTCTCATAGCTGTACATAGCAGCTATATACTATTAATAAACTTTCATGAATAATTATCTATTATCAATTATTTATAAAAATCTTCTCAAATATTAATATCAACTGTCTTAAAAAACTTGTAGGTAAATGATGGCTTTGCTCAAAAGACTTCTTATAGTTGCCTGTCAACAAAATCCATATTTGAAATGTTTTTTCATTTTCTAAATTCTCCGTTACCACACATAATCATCCATGCTGGCAAATATAATTTTAAAAAAACTAGATAAGTGGCTTAATTGCTTGGGTATTCATAAGATGTTTAAGTGCTGAAAATGACTGTCCATGCTCCATCAATCTTAAGCTCCAGTGACTGCCAAGTCTACCATTCTATCACTGCACCAAGCAATACAGCACAATATAATCAAAGCACACATCTACTTGTTGATTTCAAGCTTCAAAGTATTGTAAAATATTTTTGCATCAATACATGACTTTTATTTCCAAAAATGGTGGCATACAAGGGTAGCCAATATATTATAACTCCCAACCATATGCTCCTTCACTATATCTACCCATGCAATTAATAAAATGATCGGGAAATGTAAAATGAAATAATAAAAAACAAAAAATCTACTTTAAAATTATATAATTTTTTTATGAAAATAGATGTATATAAGAACAGAGTTAAAATAGTAATAAACAACAAATATAATTGATAAACAAAGCAAAACTCTCCATATAGTAGTGCCATATTGTGCTAACAAGAGCAATCAATGGATGCCAGAAGGCTTGTGCATAAAATCCCTATCTATTGCCTACTCATCAAATAGTATGAGATAGTGATCATGTGATGTTTAGTGGTATAATTAATAAAATAAAAGAATACTTTCTTGCGATCAGAATATTGATTCATTTCTTAAAAGAAAAAAAAAACTTCACAATTTTTTTATATTTTATTAATTAAAGTATAATATTAAGTATTTATGTTGAAAATAAAACGAAACTTGTTTACAGAGATAATAAATCAAATTAGTTTAATACATTCAATATCTATTTACATACTTGTGCCAGGAAAAAAAGAGACATTTCGTACAGTACACTGCAATAAGCATCACATTAAGAATGTAAATTATATTCCCTTTATATCTACTTTTATTTATATCCACTCTTTATACTCATTGTAAAAATATACGAGAAATTTGGATTACACTTTTAAAATGGTCATCATTCATATATATAATAATGAAGTCAATATATATAATTAAACATGTTAATGAGATATTATTTTATATAGCGCTATGTTTATTTATGTAATAGTAATACTAGCGATTAAGCCAATGCACATGCGCTTTAAAGAGATTATATAAATGAATACTCATTCATTTATATAATCTCTTTAAAGCGCATGTGTATTGGCTTAATCGCTAGTATTACTATTATTATTATTATTATCATCAACCATTATCAATCCACTGCAGGATGAAGGTCTCTCCAAGTTTAATCCATCTTCTCCAATCTTTAGCTTCTCTTCTCCACAACACCCCTGCACATTTTCTTATTTCATCCATCCATCTCACATGTGGTCTCTTTCTGGGTCTTTTACAATCTCTTGGAATCCAGTTTAAAATTTCAATTGTCCATCTATTATCATCTCTTCTAGCAATATGTCCAGCCCAACTCCATTTCAATCTTTTAATTTTTTCAATAAGGTCAGTAACACCTGTTTGTTGTCTTACACATACTCTTCCGTTTTCGATCTCTTCTTGTTACTCCCAACATACATCTCTCCATACTCCTTTGAGTGGTCTGAAGTCTCTGTATTGCTCTTCTATTAAGTGTCCAAGTCTCAGATCCATAAGTAAGAACTGGTAAAACACATTTGTTAAAAACCATCCTTTTCAAACACATAGGCATATTTCCTTTTAGTATCAAGTTATTTCTACCAAAAGCACTCCAACCAAGTTTAATTCTATGATTAATTTCCTCCATTATGTTTCCATCTGTATTAATAATCTGACCAAGGTATTTGTAACTGTTAACTTCTTCTAATTCTTCATAATCAATCTTTATTTTCATATTTTGAGCAAATCGATTAAACATTACTTTAGTCTTTTTAACATTTATCTTTAGTCCTACTTTTCTACTTTCATCTGCTAACTCCTGCAACATTTCCTGCAGCTCTTAAGCATTATTTGCAAAAACAACTACATCATCTGCAAAATCTAAATGACTTAAATACTCTCCATTTACTTTCACTCCTTTAGTTTCCCATTTTAATCCACAAAATACTTCTTGCAGCACTGCTGTAAAGAGTTTTGGAGATATGGAGTCACCTTGTCTTACACCTTTCTCAATGTTGATTTTTCCAGTATCATTATGTAATCTAATTGTTGCTGTTGCATTTTTATAAATATTCTTTAAAATATGACAATATCCTGGATCTATACCTTGATGATCCAATGCTTTAATCACTGAAGAAATGTGTATAGAATCGAATGCCTTTTCATAATCTACAAATCCAAAACATAATGACAACTCATATTCATTTGTCCTTTCTATGACTTCTCTCAATACCTGGATATGATCTATTGTACTAAAACCACTTTTAAATCCAGCTTGTTCTCTTGGTTGGTGGAAATCCAAAGTTCTCTGTAGACGAGTTGTAATTATCTTGGTAAAATTTTTATATAAAACTGATAAAAGGCTGATAGGTCTGTAATTTCTAATATCTTCTTTATCACCTTTTTTAAATATTAATATTATTACTGCATTCTTCCAATCTTCCGGTACATCTTTATCATTTAGACATTTGGTATATAACTTTGCTAAAATTGTTTCTATTTCTTCACCTGCTTCTTTTAATATATCAATTATAATTCCATCATTTCCTGGAGCCTTTCCTTTCTTCATACACTTAATTGCATGTCTCACTTCTTCATTTAAAATTCTGGGCAATTCGGAAGATGTAATAGATATAGGAGGTACTTGTTCTTTATTACTATATAATTCTTGATAAAAATCTTCTACCAATTTCATGATGTCATCTCTCTTTTTAGTAATAATTCCATCTTTTTTTTTATTGCAGATATAAATTTCCTACCAATACCAAAATGTTGTTTAACATTTTTGAGACTTTTATTTTCTTCTACAGCTTTCCTTGCTATTTCACAGTTATACTTTCTTATATCATTTTCAACTCTTTTCCGTACCATTTTACAAAATTCGAGATATTCAATTCTTTTTAATACATCATTTTTGTATATCTTCATATTCCTTCTTTTCTTCATAAATTCTCTAGTCTCAGTAGAAATTTTATTAGTCAATTGCTGCTTTTTTCTACCAGCTATGTTTGTTGCAGTTTTTAAAAGTGTATCAGTTATTTTCATATTAATTTCATTCAAATCTGAATCATGTTCAAAATCTCCTAACACTTGAAACCTATTTGTAAGTTCTAATTTAAATTCATTAGAATGTTTCTGAAGATTAGGAATATCAACTGTAAATATTGTTTTTCTTAATAATTTTTGTCTCTCTAGTTTTACATTAACACGTAACTTACACCTTACTAATCGATGATCACTTCCTGTGTTAAATTTATTAAGAACATTACAATCTTGAAATATGTATTTTCTGTTAGTCAAAATATAATCCAATTCTGCTGTACCTTCATTTGGATGCTTCCATGTCCATTTCCTTTTAACATTTTTCTCAAAAAATGAATTCATAATATAAAGTTTTTTTTTTCTGCAAACTCCACAAGTCTATGTCCTCTCTCATTTCTATTACCATAACCAAAATTACCTACAACAATTTCATCTTTCATTTGTCTACCAATTCTAGCATTAAAGTCTCCCATAACAATTTTAAAATGTTGTTTACTCTGATCAAAAGCCTTTTGTACATCCATATAAAAATCTTCTACTACTTCATCACTATGAGAACTTGTTGGGGCATAAACCTGAATTATCTGCATTTGGTATCTGCTATTAAGTTGTATAACTAATCTTGCCACTCTGTCCGATACACCATCAATCTCCACAATATTGTTCTTCCACTTTTTATTTATAATGAATCCTACTCCACTTGTATTTCCAATATGTGTGCCTTTATAATAGAGTATATGTCCACTTTTTAAATCAATTGTTTCTTCTCCTTTTCTTCTAACTTCACAAAGTCCAATAATGTCCCATTTAATATAAGACAGTTCTTCTTCTAATTCTTGCAATCTTCCTTCACTTGAAAGTGATCTGCAGTTGTAAGTACCTAAATAAAAAGTATATCATATAATAAATTTTACAATAGTTATAATAGAATCTAATAATCCACGAGAAAATATATATCTGAGACACCATGAAAAAAAAGCTTTAATTTAGGAGGAGCATACATAAAATAATTAATTACAAGATTATTTCCGCATATCTTTTATTATCAAGTGTTTATTATGCTACAATATAGTTTCTATTTTTGAGTGATACTCTTAACAATACAGAACTTTAACATCTTATATAACTTAATAACCAAATGCCCTTATTCAAATAAAGACTGACATACAGCTACATCATATCATTTTTACAAATAACCATAATCCTTCTTTATCTATGGGATCATTTACAATATCTAATTATTACTCACTTAAAAGATATTTTTACTACTATTACTTGAAACTAGACTACTTTATATGCATCAAGTAATGATTCAAAACTTATTTGTCCTACATCTCCTTTTAAGGGAAAAAAATTCCCAGCATCCTTTTGGAAAACTAAGTGAACAAGATGCAATGACAAATTTGTATTTTTTTTCTTTATGTATTTACATTTCTATCACAATCCTACAACCTGATAAAAAAGATATTATAGTAAATAAGACATGTTGATGCTTGTAGTAATAGAAATATTTTTTTTACATCAAATATAATAACACTGATTTTTACATACAGAAAACTATAATGATGAAGGATAATATTGAAATAAAAATCACGAATGACATTAAAAAATAATCCTAATAAAATCATTAGAACATCACATTATCACTTCTTTTTATGCTTGTTCAAGCTATTAAACTAGTAGAGATGTAATGCACTGTGACCTCCTTTTTCAGAGTCAGGAATTTCTCAGCCACTATGCCCAGAGAAACCTATTAGCCACTCTATCCTCCCTTTCCATTCTCCACTCTTAAGTTTTTACCATAATATTCTCTATCCTGCTCCATCCTATTTCCATAACATAATCTTTACCAACTCCATGGCCTTTATATCTACCCCCCCCTTATCTTTTCCCAAACCCAGTATCTCCATATAGTAGTGTCACCTAATACAAGCTATAGTAATCAATAGATGCCAGAAAGTTTATGCATTCAAATCCCTATCTAATGCCCACTCATCTAATATCCACATACTAGTTTTTAGCTTGCGACTTTCAACAATGAGATGCTTTAGATCTGAGAGCAATAAAGTACTCCTCCAACAACTAACATTTTGCCTTTTTAGGTAATTGTAAAACAATGATCCCAAATTGAAAATACAGTAATTTCAATCCAAGCTAATTTGTCCATATAGTCATACAGATCTGATTAGTCATAAGATCTGAATCCAGTTTCTTTGATTTTTTTTATAACCATAGTTACTAATATCCTTTGGCTAGGATTAGTATTAAACATCAGCTGAGTATTAGTTTTTATGTTCATACAAGCTATTAAAATACTACCAACTTTCTGCATAGAATAGTGCCATTTAGTGATACCTAAAATATATAGTTAAACTGGGTTCAGATCTGTATGGCAATTCATGCAAATTATCTTAGATTGAAAATTAGCGTGCTTTCAGTTTAGGTTCATAGTCTTTTAGTTTACCAAAAAGACATAAGATGATGAACAGAAATGTGGTGCATTAGATCCAAAGATTCAGATACACTGTTCTCAGATACAAGGCTGCTCACTGATAAAAACTGTAAGCTAAAAACCAGATTGGGGATATTGGATTGGAAAGAATTGGATCAGGATTGTGATGCACAACCCCCTAGCATCTATTGATTGCTAAAACTTAGACTAGATGACACTATTTATATACTACTAAAATGTTTAGCCTTATATATTTTAAAAGCAAATTAATAAGTAAATGGAATATTTTTTATAATGTATCTAAGTGTGCGCACAAATGTGTCTATTTAAATTCTTTTAATAAACTACATTTTAAATGTGAGTTATTTTGTTTTAAAATTATTAAGAAACATTTAATATCTATATGTAAGTCAGAATCAGAAATGATCTATTATTGAAGAATATGTATAAGAGTTTATTATTATTATTTTTATTATTCCTACTAATTAGTTAATAAACATATTAAACATTATTTTAAATTATTATAGTGAATTTATTTAATACTTGAGTAGGTGTTTTATGTGTCTTATTCTTGTTTCTATTTGTTCAGCAAAGTTCTTATGATCCTCTGGATATAACAGAATTTGTGAGATGTGTATTTGGTCATCTATATAATTTTATTCAAAATTATTGAATTCCAATAGTTTTAAAACAATTATTTAGTGGACTCATCTTTAAACCAATTATTATTTAGATGGCATTAAATTACTAAAGATCATCTTGAAAGTCCACATATTTATATGTTTAATGACAATGACTACTACTTTATTTATGTTTGGTTCACTGAAAATATCAGATGCCTAAAATTGATGATGATCAGAATTTAACTGTTATATTATATTTAGATATCATTAATTTTGTAATTATGTATGGCATGTAATTAGATTTATTAACATTTGTCTTCTTATAATAATTTGTTTATACTGAGATTTGTCTGCTAAGTATCTATCATCTTGGGTAAGGTAAGCAGATATCTGGGATAATTTACCTAATCTAACATGCAACTAAAAGGATTGAATAACATATTTTAGTCACTTAGAACTGTTCAAAATTAAATCCACAACTGAGGCATTTATGGATTCAGGTAGTCAGATTTCTGTTACAACTGAAGATCTGCATGACAGAATATATAGATGAATCCAGTTGTCTTTATAATAACCACAAAGCCAAGCTTGCATCAAAACAGATATGGATTGAAATAAGAATGAAAAAGAATCATTTAAATCATGTGCATGGCAGATTTTATTTATGCAGTTATTTAAGATTTGACTTTATATTTGAAACAAGCTATTTGGATTATTATTATGCTTAGATCACTTATAAAAGGGAAATTATAGATTTTTGCAACATAATCTATACAGCTTTCATGAAATTTGCTGCATATAGGATAATTCAAATCATCAAAAGATTGTAATAAAAATAACAGAGAAACAAACTAGGCCTTAACAAATTTATTAGTGAAACAGTAAGATTCGTATTCGAATCTTAAGTTTCACCTTTTTCTATCGTCTCTCACTCACCGGTCTATCCTACCCAAATTTAAACTTTTTGGTATCGAATTGTGTGTGTAGCAATATTAAAAATGTATAGATATATGTATAATTCACCATAAACAAGCACACATTTTGATCTCAAATTTAAGGCAATAAATAAAGATAAATAATATAATTTAGATTTCTTCTTTTAGTTATATAAAAATATATAATTTTAATCATTTATTTTGAATTGTAAAATTCGTTAGTTATTGCTTTGTTTAAATTTCATTTAGTAATAATTTTAGAAATAGATTGTAATATTTAATTAAAACTAAAAATAATCGTATGTTCCCTTTTTGTCTTTGAAATTTTAAAAGCATCGGTCGGTGAGAGATAATAGATTAATTAAAAGAGAAAAATTCCCTATAATAATAATTATAAAAATTAAATGTAAAATCTAAACGTAAACAATAGAACGGCAGCTTTCTCTATAATTAAACTAACAAAAATGCATTGATTATCCTCAGGGCAGATTAAGTGGAATCTAAAAATACACTAACAAAAATGTAAAAGATAAGATCTAAGAAAGGAGGCCATTTTAGACTTTCACTTTAACTTTAGCTGTGCTCTCAATCAGTTGAGAGTCTCCAAGATATTAAATTAATTTTACCTGCCACGGTATGCGCCCAGACTATTCTCCACCCGGAGATGGCCTATCGGATGCCAAACCTTCCATTGCCCTTCATAAATTCAACCACGAAGATTTGCTGCCTAAAATAATGCGAAAGCTGCTGTTAAATTAAATGAACCACCTAAATACAGGAAAGAACTGCTAATCATGAACAATTTGCTACTGACCAATGGAATCGGAAAACTTCTCATAAAACAGATACCTGTGTCCAAATTCTCTAGAGTATTCTACTAATATCCAGCTATGCTTATTCATTCTGTATATAACATACATTGTAGAACTATCATTTGAAATGCTAAAAATTTAATAATTAATATGTAAACTTCTTTAATAATCTAGCCTGCCTAACTCTATCTTTCTTGGATGCGTATTTCTAAAATCTATATTTATTATTTAATTATTGCATGCTCATAATTGTCTAAATATAAATCTGTGATCGTTTGAAGCAGTGGATGCGTGTCAAATTTTTCATTAATATTTACTTTCATAAATGACTTAATATTTTCATACAAACGACTCGCATTCAATGCATCCGTTATTGTAATGCAAGGGTCTACTGCTTAGCAAATGGCTGATGTATCAGTTGTAATAATCACCCCGTCTATATATTGTTTTTATATCTTATTAAACTGTAATTAATAATTTCATAAAATTTGCATTTCTTTGAGAATCGCAAATGTTCCTTATTAAATGTTGATAATGTAGGGCCGAGTTATAAAATATATTTAAGTCTTAACAGGATTGTCTGTACATTACACATGTGTTATGTTTTAGAGACGCGATGACCCATTACAAGCCGTGAATATTCCGGATTCTATAGGGTTGAAATTAACCCCAGTCATCCTACACAAGCGGACATAATAAATGCTCTTGTAGGGCTTGACGACTGTCATGCAGCCAGCAGGCAATCTCGGCACGAACCGCTTGTCCCTGGTTATGCTTATGTGACACCTTACTTCTTTGGGCTGATGGCAACGCCAGTCCGTCATTCTTATAAATTCATTCACGGTTTTGCAGTTTCAATATACTGCCATTCCATATCACCTTTCTAGCGTACCACGTGTTTTCTTTTATTAACTTTATTATTCTATGTATAACTCCGCTCCTGCATTAGCTCCATAATTCACTCTCAAATAAATGTTTGCCCTTAGTTATTAATAAATATTTTTAATTAAATAAATATATATCTGCCGCTACTATTATAAATCTTATTTTAGACTCTTGCATTGCAAAGGTATAAATCCCTAAAGGCATGCCTTAGAAATACTTGCTCGAGAATTTTAGGCAGCTAGATTACGTCATCAAATAAATGTGTTCATCTTTGTAAATATAATAGTATCGGAAAATTCCGCTACTGAGATTTAAATCTTGCCAAATATTATTAGTTTTACCGTTAAATGATATAATGTTTTAATAAATAATTTCAAACTATACGTCTGCCGTTACTTCTTTATTTACTTATTCGATACCCATTCAATGTTTCCTCGATTATTTAAAATATAAATGTGTAAGATTAATGTTCTGATTGGCTAACTCGAAATAAAATCATGAATCTCTTGCATACCCTGATCACCGTGCCTAAAGAAATATTTACTAATGTTGCATCAGATGCGTTGTTTCGTAGATTGTATTGTGGAACCGATAAACTATGTTCGAACTCAGTACTACAGGTAGCTTCGCTATCTAGATGGTGCTGCAGTTCTGTGTGGTGGTTGAATTCTGCACTATGTTAACGAATCACACGTTTTCTGACCGTTACATTAGATAAAGAAAAAAATTACATAATTGTCCCCCTTCTATGCTCAAAGTCAGTGATAGTTTTCATAAAGACATCTCAAATAAGTCACTCAGCATAAAATATTTATAAAAATTCCAAAAACTCTTTGAGGGCCTCTATAAAATTATTGAGAAAAGAGAAAATACATTCGTAGTAAAAGATGAGAAAGGGAATGATATATATAATGCAATAAAAGCAAAGGGGGGGGGGTAATTTTGTTGAAGGTGATGTTAAAATAAGAGGGTATAGGGAAATGTGCACTAGTACTCTTTATGAGTTGTTGGAGAGCTAACAGTTTTGTTATTTTGGGGAGTCTTGTGGAGGGATTTGATATTAAGGATTGTGAATTTAAAATAATCATGAATTCATGCTCTAAAAATAATGCATTTATGTGGAATGCATTATGCCTGGCTGTATATTTTAAATATATTATCCACGGAAGGTATTGTTTTTTTTTTTTAATAAATTGCTCTAGGCATAATAATAATTATAAAATAACCAGCTGACATAGTTGTATCCAGCTCATTATCCAGATGTTTAGATCAGTGGTCTTTAACCACCTGTCCGCGGCCTGGTGCCGGGCCGTAGAAGTTTTTTGCTGGTCCATGATAGACTGGCAAGAAAGTTTTAATAACAAAATAATAAGATTTTAAACTTTTAATTAATATAAACAATTTTTATTTATTTTTTTCATCGCACTTTTACCTGATTAAAAAAAAAGAAACAGAACAAAATCTAATCAGTCATACATAAATTAATTTGTTTTTCTAGTTATCACAGATGTTTATGGGGGGGGGGGGGGGGAATAGAATTAAATTTTTTATTACTTTTCTAAAAAAATTAAAAATTAAAAAAAAAAAGTTTTTTATTATACAACTAAGGCTAAGCTGTTTACATCTTTAAGAAAATTTATCTATAGACTTCTGCTGGTCCATGAAACCTTATCTTTATTTTTGCCGGTCCACGAAACCTTATCCTTATTTTTACCGGTCTGCAGGTGTGAAAAGGTTGAAGACCACTGGTTTAGATTATCTAAGAATTGTATTAATATCTGATTGTTGCTAAATAACAATATTTTTCAATGGGTAATACAAGAAATCCCAAACCACAATCTAGAGAGAAAACCACACAATTGGTCAGCTATATGATGGAATATCAGAAAATGTATATATTGAGAATAATAAGTGTCTTAATATTAAACAAAAAATAAATAAATAAAGCAGATATTTTATTAAATGTAATGGAAGAAAAATCTTATACAATTTTTATTTTTAGAATGTTAGCATACCAGTTTCGTTTTTCATTTTAGGGAAGGGTAATAAGATAGCTGATATATATAATTTGGCCTTATTGTGTTTAGATCTTAGACTGAGCCAATAGTCTAGTTTTGAATGTAGCCAAAAGCAGCACCAACAAAATATAATAAATATCAACATTCCAACATCACAAAATGTAATATTGAAGAGAAATAAAAATATGTATTGTCGGAATAGATAACGCAATGTAAATAAAAAATATCTATATGAAATAATATATGTAAATGAGTAACAATGTTTTTCCACTTCAGAGCTATCTAAAAATGTAGAAGCAGCAGCAGTAATAATAATAGTAGAATGACAGCCTATTAAGCTAAATTGCGCAGACGCTGTGAGAATGTTGTTAATAAATGAATACCTTCGAACAACCACATGATATAGTATTTATACAGCCTGTTAAGCTAAATTGCGCAGACGCTGTGAGAATGTTGTTAATAAATGAATACCTTCGAACAACCACATGATAATACTACTATTGTTACTACTACTATTATTTACGAATAAGCATTTATTTTATTTATTTATTTATTTTATATAAATACTATATCATGTGGTTGTTCGAAGGTATTCATTTATTAACAACATTCTCACAGCGTCTGCGCAATTTAGCTTAACAGGCTGTCATTCTATCGTAATTATAATCGCACGCAAGACGTTATAAAATAAATGCTTATTCGTAAATAATAGTAGTAGTAACAATAGTAGTATTAATAATACTAATAATAGTAATCATAATAATAATAAAAAAACTAAAAGGTCAGAGAAAACATGACTAACATGCAAATAAGCAAGCTCAATAATATGTTACATTTTTACAAAAATAAACGAAAACATTAAAGATAGAGAAAATGTAAAAATAGTTCACATTCATATTATAAAAATACTTGATAGCTGTCAAGCGTTGGTGATCGAGTGGTTAGCACAGCTGCCTTACAAGCAGTTGTCCCGGGTTTGAGGGTTCGTTGACGATGCTTTGACACGGGGAAAAAATACTTTATAGCTATTAACTGTATACTGTATTATAATATTTAACTATTTAATTAACAGTTGTAATATAATTAATGTAAGACTCAGTAATGTAAACTCAAATAATTATTTTATATTTTCATTATTTTTATATATACAATCTTTTTTTTTTTTTTGATTAGGAAAAAAAAACGTTCTTTCTTCAAAAAAAAAAAAACAACAACAAAGAATCAGAAATAGAACTTTTAAGAGGTTTAATTAAAGAAAAAAAAGTTTAATTAGAAATATATTTAAAATGTAAGAAAATTGATCTTCAGATTTCAGTATAGGGTCCATAATGTGATAATGTAGTAAATATAAAAACCGAACATCATAATTTTTTCTCTTTTGTATCCGGTTTCTTGCTAACATGCATTTAGCTTCATATTGTTCATCCAGCTTCACCACAGAACTGTATTAGAAAAATGTTTATCTATAGCTCGAGTGAAAGCTTAATAATTCTCCTAAGCCTTATATTCAAATTTTGAATATTTTGAAAAAATATTAAGTGTTCAGAAATTCTGTCATCTATATTGGAAAACATATTTATACATTATTCCCATGTTTATCTCAGTTGAAACTGAATTCTTTAGTTGGTTTGCCAATATGTTACCCCTGGAGGAAGAATGGCTGTCCTTGCCAAAGTAATATTAACGTAAAAGTCCAATTGAATACATACCAAGTGAAACTATTACAACTTATAAAAAAGTTCTTGAAAATCTTCGTAACAACTGACTAATCAGCCTTATAAAAACATTTCAACCGTCGAAAAAATAAAAACTATAATAAGAATATATTCAAATAATTGTAATCTAACTATGCAAAAATGCAATGCAAATTCCATTAAAAAATCTTTTCCCCCCAATTATATAAAAAAGCCAAGAGACATGAATGGACTGGGACTGCATTCAATAAAGGTATTCGCAATACAGAGAACTTACAATATGATCCATAAACTTTATTCTGATTGCAGGACCTTCCAATGTCCGCTTCCCAAAGAGCAAGTGCTTCCCACTGATAGACCGCCCCCTCAGAGGTTCACTCCCATCTGGCTACAAATGCAGATATCATACATTTTTACGCACATAGTACCTTCCGCGACCATGTTCAATTCAAAAATAACCTATTGGGAAGCCTTCAACCTATCCAACTCAAATACCCAGAAGGCACACACTTACCTCCCCATCAACATAAACAAACTGCGCAAACTAGCCCGTAGATTGAAACTAGCACCTAAACACACAGACTTTCTTCTCAAAATTAACCTTGGTAGCCTCTCCACTACTATATTTCTTAATAGAAGAGGCTTCCGCATAGATCCCATATGTTGTCTCTGTCTTTCCAGCCCAGAAGATATGGACCATATCCTTCGCCTTTGTCCGGTCTGGCAGGGACTAAGACAAAACTTCCAGAAACACATTGATAATAATGGTCCAGATCTAACATCTCTTGAAGGGGTTTTAAATAGAGGCATTTTCGCTGAAATCAGGCTCGCCACCTACATAAACTTTGCCATCTGGTTGACCAGATGCAAGGTGATTTTTCAAAAATTACCGCTTAACGAAATCAATAACTGCTTTCTCAGCATAATTAAAAATATCCAAGAAACAGACAAGAGAGAGGCCGATCCATACCTGCCCATATTAACATGGGAATTCACAACTGGTCTAAACAGCACCTCTCCAACCAACCCCTAAATAATTTATATGAAAATATTTATTATGACTTAATATCTTATTATGATTTAATAAAACCCTCCAACCATAACTTGCCAAAACAGGGTTTACTAACAAAGGTATTTCGTTATAGACTAGATGATTAATATTCACCTTGCATCCACAGGTTATATTCTACTGACTTTTGAATCATTTCTTCTTTGTATATACCACCCTGTAACCTCGACTAGATATTTCTTGTTATTTTTTTATTTTTATTTTTTTTTTTGTAATCACTTATAGGTCAAATAAAATTATCTTGAAAGAGAGAATTATATAAAAAAGCCTAAATGAAGAATCTAAACAATATTTCTTTCTTATATATATATTAATTACTATATATATATATATTTTGCAATATCTTAAATTTGGAGAAAGATTTACTATATTGCTAAATGTAATATGTCACACACATATATAATCATTATTCTTTAACTATTATAAAATTAATAATCTCTTTGCTACTTTAAAGAGATAATAAGCACAAAAGTTCGTATTGTTATATTTATTCAACAATGCTCTTATTATTTGCATATGGATTAATAATGATGCATGATATATGTAATACTAACATTTAAAAAAATTTTGGTTAATAAATTTTTACTATAATTTAAATTTAATTCGAAAGCATTATTGATTCTTAATACTATATTCTATCTATAAGTATATGCTTTATCATAGTATGTGGTTGTATTCATAATTATTATTTATCTTTCTCAATGCTTGATACTTTGCTAATGAACTTGGCTATGATAATGGAGAATAAATGGGATGTAATTTTGATTGCTGTTTTATAGAGGTAACTCTTCTTCTAGAGATGGCATTCTTTAAATTAGTCCTCTGGTCGAGCCTAAAAATAAAAACTGATTCTATAAAATAACATTTTTTAGACAGTTTCTTTGTACCAATTTAAAGTGATTGAAAGCTATCTTTATCAAAGCCTATCAAAGCAACATTACCAATGTCCAACATAATTTGCATGACAAACTAAAAAATCTTAGAATTATGTTAAGACCCGTATATTTGTTACATATAGGGGATTTGAACTCAGACTTTCAAATACCCATCAACTATCCACACTATCTCATACCATTGATGCTTATGACTACACACATGTAGAAAAGATAATCACCAATATATGTATTTCGTGCTAAACCAGAACTCATCAGTTGGTCCAGATTATCATCTTCCACACACATATATAATTAGTGTTCAGTTAAGATAGCAAATCTTCATACTTTAATGGACAGGCTTCAATCTACTCCAACCTCCAACTCTTCAGCCATCCATACCACCGAAAATATGATGATGAAATACCCAAATCCCATGCTGCTGCCAATTGGCTTCAACATGGGATTTGGACCTATCCATTAAAGTCTGAAGATTTGCTATCTTAATATAAACTGAACACTGATTATATTTATGTTTAGGAGATGATAATCTGGACCAACTGATGAGTTCTGGTTTAGCACGAAATATGAATATTGGTGATTATTTATCTTTTCTACATGTATGTGGTCATGTATATCAGTGGCGTGAAATAGTGTGGATACTTGAATAGTATTTGAAAGTCTGAATTCAAATTGCCTATATTTACAATTATGCTCCAGGTATATGAAAAGTGCCTGTATTTCAAAGATTTGTTATAGACATGGCATTGCCAATTACATGTGCAGATTATTCCAATATGTGTATGTGTTACAATTATAAAGTAAAAACTTAAAACAAATTAAAATTGAAGTTTGTAGAATTTATCATCAAATGGAAGTCTAAATCCATAATCCAGTAACTCTTGACTCTTCAATCACTGGCATAGCTAGTAGGTTTACAACCTACAGAAATTTGAAGCTTGAATGTATTTTATTCTTTTGTCTTTCACTTAATTTATCACAATCTGGCCATTGATGCGGGATCAATAGGCAAATAGCCTAGCTAACTAAGATGGATGTGGATTCACTATCTGAATAATCAAAACATTAGGTCGGGGCTGGTGAATTATGGCTAGCGCGAGTCAAATGTGGCTCTTTAATCCCAATCTCTGTGACTCTTTTTATTATGATAAACATAAGTTCATTTTTTATTTCCTTTTGTAATTTGTAAGTAAATAGTTTGATAACTCTAGAGGAGGAAAAATGCGCATTACAACGTTGTTTCTTGAATACAGCCTTTATAGGAATAGTACTTATTGTATATGACGAATATTTAAATATTAGAATTTTGTAAATAAATCAAATTGTCTAAGTAATTTTTTGTTTTCATTGATTTATTTTTAAGAGAATTTTTATTTTCGTTAGAATTCATACAGATTCTATTATGTTCTATTACTAAAATAAACTTTTAAGTACAGTACTTTCAGAAATTCAGATTTTTCGTGAACATATTTTTCAGCTTTTTCCTTACGGTGCGCCTCTTTAATGGTAGCGGGGAAAGATACCACTTTTATTGTGGTTCTTTAAGGGGAGGAGATTTAATAAGAGGCCTATTCTTATTATTTCAAAAGATATTTTATTTATTTATAGAGCAACGTTCATAATTGTAAATATAGGCAATAGTTGTTAACAAGCATTGTCTGCAATGGGTCTACAGGGATACAGTTCAGATAAGAGGGTTAGGAGATAGGTCATCCATCCCTTTCATCACAGCAATAGGGGAAGGAATCAGTCCTTATGAGGGCTATTCTTGTTAAAAAGTATGCCGACCCCTGCATTAGATCATTATTTGTATTTTGTGTATGCAAATATAATATACAGTATATCTAATAATAGTAGAAATCTGCTAGAAGCAAATACGAAATAAAAATTTATCATTTGCATTTCACACATTGAAATATACGAATTAGCAGTTTAAGTACCTGTCTTAATTTCGATATTAGTATCTTCAAAAAATTACGAATTTACACACCCACACATTCTAAAAATGAGAATGAACTTAGAAAATTTTCTTTTATCAAATTTTTAACTCGACAATAACCGGATTTTTATCGCATAGATATTTTAATTGTAGTTTTCAAAGTAGATAATGATAAAGTAAAAAAGATGAATGGTGTTAACTACGCTTTCTCATCTTGTCTTTAGTTTAATAATGAAAGTTTGTATATACTGGTACGTTAACCCCTTCATAGCTGGTATATAATGTGCCTTTCTTTTGTTTTTCATTAATTTATCTTGTTAATGTCCATTGCTGATGGATGAAATAGTGCTGTTAGCCGAGAGGTCATCGCGGCCGCCTTGCAAGCAAGAAGTTGGTTACAGACGGTTGAGAGTTCGCGTCCCGGCCGGTGCTATGACATATGAAACAAAAAAAAAATAGAAAATATTTGGTAGAATTAATTCCATCTTTTATGCCATCTAGTGTTTATCATCAATATTTATTTACCTAGTTACAAACATTTTCCATAGAATTTAAAACAATACTTAAGTCATTTTCCATAGAATTTAAAACAATACTTAAGTATTTAAAATAAAATTAGAAAGAATATGTCATCGGGGTATAATTATTTCCCTTTATTAATAATTTTTTTTTTTTTAAAAATTTAGTTTAAGATAATTATAATATATTTATTTGCATATAGCAGTACCGTATTACTTTATTTTTAGATTAAATGACATTATTAATGTATTATAGATGAAAATTTCAAACGGATTTTTTTTTTTTTTTTCAAGAGATTATTAGTTCATGTATCTGTTATACAAAAGGTGATGTCAAAGGGAAACAATTTTTTAATTTAAAAATAAATTAGACCAGTTTTTAGATTTCCGTAAACAACTGAATCGGTTGAAGTCTTGTTTTGGTATTGGTTACCCAAGAAACAAGCATATTAAAAAAATGGTTGTTGAAAATATATTCAGATCGAGCATCTATAACATTAGCAATTGTTTAAATTGGATAAAAAATCGAAATAATAATGGTTTTAAATCAATAGTTTTTTCTTTAAATATCCGTTCACTTTGCAGGTCACTTTCATCTGCCGCTAGCAACAGAGAAAAATACCGCGAAGAATTTGACAGATCTATTAGTAAACCGGATGAATATTGGGCTGAATTAGCGACTAAACTAACTTGGACCAAAAAATGGGATAAAGTTCTGGATAATTCACGCGTGCCATTTACAAAATGGTAAGTTTTTAATGTTTTTTAAATTATTAATCAAATAAAATATTTTCAGTAACTGAAATATTATATAATTGATTAATTAATTAGAAAGGATTTGAACTCAGATTTCAAGTTTCCTACAGCTATTCTTTCCATATGATCACACACATGATCTCCAATATTCGTATTTCTTACTGAATTTTTAAAAAATCAGTGGAATTAATTGTATTATTAACTCAAAACAATAAATAAATAATATATTATACTTAGAAAATCCGTAAATTGTAAAGGTATTTATGTATAGGCGCGCACACTCGTTTTTATAATATTGTTCTGTACTTTATTGCGTTAATATGAAATTAAGATTTAAAGAAAGGAAATCTTAAATAGGGTGTTTTTGTTTTTATATATATATTTTAGTTTTTATTGCTTATATACGTATAAACGCGCACTCATATTTTTATAATATTGTTCTATATTTTAATGCGTTTAGAGAGAGAGAGAAAAGCCATTCTATTTATAATTCAAAAATAATATTGAGGCAGAAAAGCGATGGACGTTCTTTACTTTGTCTGCTGGGCCCTAAGGCTGGTTAAGGTAATTAAGCAAAATGACATAGAAATAGGAAATCAATAGAAGGTACTGTATTTATTTTTATAATGCTTAAAGTAAATAAATGTACACAATTTTGATCCTTTTCATGTCTTACACGTGAGATATTTGAAAATATGTTTCACTTACTTTTGCACCGCTCAAGTTATCGGCTTTTAGTAAACATTCAATTAACCTGCTACATAATTATGTTTAAAAAACAAACTATAATTCGTACGATACTTCCGTTATTCTTCGTACTCTTAAAACAATGAGTAGAACTCTATATTTTTTTCTATTTGCCACCCCCTTTTCCAAATGCAATGTGCTAAAAAAAAATCAAGGTGTATTTATTTATCTTTCTGTTTATATTAGCTTTGTATTGCATTGAATATTTCTACTGATTTACTTTGTTTATTAATAATTAAACATGTATTGTACTTGGATAATGCTAAGTTTATATAACCACTTCGCAATTTGATACATTTTTGTAAATATTATTCATTATTTTTAAAATAATAATAATAAAAAGCGGGGGGGGGGATAAGTTTCAGTAAAAAATGAATGATTATATTTGATAAAAATGAGAAAGAGTGTATCGTGAATAAAAAAATTAATAATAATGATTAAGGAAATAGGAAATAAACAAGTATATACGTCGTCATTAAGGTTTAACACCGGAAAGAAAGATATTGATTTCAGTTTTTTAAAAAATTTCCCTCGTAAAACAATTGTAATGTTGGAAAAGTGAAATAAAAAAAATTATAAATGTGTCTGTATATATGTCGTGTATTCAGGTAGGCAGGTAGTCCACTAATTCAAAAATTTCTATTATCCGAACAAAACTGCCAAGTTTTGTTTCAATTTATTATTATAAAAAATTTGTGCTGCTATAAATATAAGTATATTACGTATTTTAAAATATTATATTGTTATAAATAAAATAAAGTTATAAAGTTTACAAAAAGTATTTCGATATACTATATATAAATTATAGATAGTAAAAAAAAATATCAAATTTTCAACAGAATTTGGGTGGAGGGAAAAGCTTTATTGTTGAGATCCAAAAAAATTTACAAATCCACTAAAACCCACAGAACAAGAGATTTTGGATTTTGACTTAATTAACTTATTTGTATGTAGAATATGAATTCTTGATTTACAAAGTGGTATTCTATTTTCATAATAGCAGTTGGTTATCAAAACTTCCTAGAAATATATATATATAATGAATCTGCATATTACCAGGTAATTGGATGATGACACACACACGTCCATATATAAATTGCAAATCTAGTTTCACTCTTATTTTTTCCCATCACAAATAATGTAATTGTAAGCTATAATTGAAAAGATAAACATTTCTTTTGAATGAAAAAATCTTATGGATGTCATTAATGTTTCAGACAAATCTTTTGGCCATCTTCAGTCTCAACCATTAAATTAATTAAACCACCATAAAATAAATCTTATCAAGTTGGTAGCAAAATTGATTATTCTACAGTGGTTTGACAATTAATAAATAATAGTTAATTCTGAAGCAGGCCAACAAGGTTTGACTGAAATGTTAATTATTTAATTAGTTAATTATAAATAACAATACAACTTTTCCATTCAAAAGAAGAAAAAAAACAATGCAATAATTTATTTTCACATTATGATTATACATATAATTAAAAATATGTAAATGGTTATTTCTGACACTAATATAGACAAAAGCTTACAATATTTAGTATTAAATAAACATTTTTATTTATTACATAAATAACATTTTAAAATTTAATTTCATTATACTTTTATCATCACCATTAGCAATGATTTATATTCTTATATGGGCATCCTAATTCAATAAAAAAAAAAAAAAGATAAAAAGATGAATTTTAAGATGACTGTATGAGTCAATCTGAAAGTCATATTATATCAAACCTTAATCTTTTCTGCTGTAAACTTATGATTTCTGAAAGACTTGAACACTTTACAAAATCATCTCTTTTGATTATATTATTTTCTTAGACAGACCATCCTAATAAAAACAATCAATATTATACTTTTCTAAAGTGTCTTTGACATAATCTTTATAACATAAATATATTCTCTCTTTACTAAAACCATTCTTAAATTCATCATATTTTTTTTTAAAAAAGTTTGTTAATGAATTGCTGCATCATACTAAATATACCAATTACTTTTATGATCTTGATATCTTATTTGCAGAAAATTATAAACCATTTTTAAATAAAATATTTCCAAAGGTTTTGCATTACATTTATAGAGGATCTTTGTTTCATTCCTGAACAATAAATTTGGCAGAATAACATTCTCTTATACCATTAATATATTTGAATTTATTAAATGCAGAGTTACTTCACTGGATACTGTGATGTACCTTTAAATCTGCATTTCTCCATGCCTAGAAAAAAAAAAAAACATACTCAAATTTAACATAAAATACTTTCTTATTCTCTAGTAAATTTAAAAGCAAGATTTTTCATTCATTATTGAACAACAAAGTTTTTTGAATGTGTTTTTATATTTCAAATATTAAGAGCATCATCCATGAATTGATGAAAATATTGCAATCATTAGCATATTATACATTTAAAAGCTAAAAAGATAAACTGTATTATTTTTGCTTTTGTTTGGTTTAAATTTAAAACTTCATCACCAAATCTATTATATAATAACTACTCTTTCTTATTGCATTGCCAAATGTATACCATATAATACTAAATTGTCCAAGCACTTTACTACTGTTACGCAATACTTTATTTACCACCCTTTCTTACAGTTTCAATTGCCCCAACAATCTTCTTTAACTATTGAGGTTAGGAGATATAAAGTTCTGAAGAAGATTGCTGGGGCAATCGAAACTGTAAGTAAGAGTGGTAAATAAAGCATTGTGAAACAATAGAAAAGTGCTTGGACAATTTAATATTATATGCAAATCTATTATACCTTTTTAATGAAACTATCTATAAACAGTTTTAATGTTCATTTTCATTCTTTATTTCAAATTCCTCAAATTTATCACTGTCAATAATAGTACTAAATGTCTTACCATCATGTAAAAGTTTATAAATCAACTTAAGTAGTCAACTTGCTTATTTTAACATGTCACACTTTTTTAAATTAGCCTTAAGCAAATCCATAAATTATATAAATCATGCATGTGCTCATATTATTTTTTTATTATACTTTCCTGGCTACAAACCATATCTATAGTGATTTTTTGAGTATCTAAAATCTCTCTGAATCTCTGGAACCATTCATTTGTGTAGCTGGAAGAAATCTATTAAGCAAAATCCTTAAAATCACTTTTGTGTAGAAGCATTTTTTTAAAAATTCCAATAGTTTTGAAATTAATTTATTAAAAATCATTTTCAAATGTTTTATTAGGACTTGTAGCATTTCTGTTTTTAAAATTACAAAGATCTGTTTCATTTGGATATCTGTATCCAAAGCGAAATGAATTTGTAGAATGAATATATCAATAAAAGTAATCACAAATTCTTATATTATTACTCAAATAGTTAATCAAAGTATTATTTCTGCAGCTACTCAAAAATCATTATTATCAAAAGAATGTCAATAGAAGTTTTATGTTTTATTGGTTTATATGTTACTTTCAACATAAAGAGATCTAAGATGGCCATGATCTATCAATGATTGTATCTCCTTTGCAATTTTGATCTAGCAGTTAACTCGACATTAGTAATCAAATTTTTACTTTTACATTCTAATATTGCTTACAAAGTTTTATGTTTATTTCTTAAATCTGCTTTGCATAGTTATTGTATAAAAATAATGATAATTAAATGGTTTTATTGCTCAGAAGTTTATAAGAAGTTTGAGTATTGGAAACCAAATCCTGGAATTCATCCAAGAACCTTACTCTCGAGAATTGAATACCATCTAGGGCATTTGATACAGTGAAAGAGGAGCAGACTTGATGGCTAAAGATTCATGAATCACAGCGGAAAGCTGTCATTTTTGGTGCTCAAACATCACACAATATTCTGAATGACAAACCATTCAGTTATTGTTACAATAAAACAATCAGGATTGTTCTTTTTAATGCATACAAGAACCATCTTACATCCACAACACATTCTTTCAAGATTCCATGCTTTATAATATGACAAGCTTGAAAATTGAAATTGACTCCCTTAATGTAAATTTCTGTTGAAATTTAACACAAGTAGTTGCTTTTTAAAAAAAAAAACCCAAATATTTGGGATATGATTTATTTTTAATGCAATTATTAGTTTAATCTTAGTAGATAATAATATAGATTAGAGCAAATATTTATACCTAATTTTAATTCTGTTACATCTTGAATATATCATATTTGATCAGGTGCTGTTGTTTTGAATGTAGCTACATCCAACTTCAATTGTAGTTATAGTTATATCTAAACAAAGTATTTGGGGTAATGAAACCATGTGTTCTGCAAAAATTTCAGTAAGAACAGTGGGAGAGTGATGATTCTAGAGTTCATGGTTTATGAATCATGGGTGCAGATCTGCAACTTATAGTGTTTGAATTTCTTATGAATTCCCAAACTATAAACCATTTGATTACTTTTTTAAAAAGACAATTCAAATTCATGAACTCAATGCCACTATTTCAAACATTATTGAGCCATTACTGCCATAATTTACAGTTCTTTGTTAATGTTTCTAAAAAGAAAAATTTGGTCTTTTAATGATAATGATGTAATAACATTATTTAGCAATAAATAAAAGTATTTTGTCTGAACTCTCTGAATATTCTATCACAGTGCAAGCATTGCTAAAGTAGGTAGCATCTTGCAAACAATTTTAAAAATCATTAGCTTATTATTATGATACCTCTAAGAATTCCAAAAATAAAAACATGAATTAAAACATAATCTTTTTACACTCAATTTACTCTTTCACAAAAATATGTAGCCTTCGATGTATTCAGTTAAAATTTTTATCCTGAAAAATGTGCTTCATTAAGATCAGCTACACCAATACTTTTTCAAAATTAAAATATGTTGAATAATATCTACAGAACCTTATCACTTTTTAAATTAATTTCAATATAGCTAAATTATAAAAGATATATAATTAATAATATATAAGGTAAATAAATATAAAAAAGGTTAAAACAAATATAAAGATAATCAGTAGCTTGAATGAGAATGGTTTAATTTTATTATTAAATTTGTTAAACAATTTTGAGAGATTGAGAAAAATATCTAAAAATGCTGTTACCATTGTTTTAATATTGGATGTAATTGTGTTGCTTGTAGTGCCATAAGATTGATTTGTAGAACTACATTAGAAATTGTAAATTATAAATTGTAAATTATCCAGCATACTAAAAATAAGTGAAAGATCATCAAATAAAAAAATTGAATGAGCTATGATATTAAAATGAGGCAGAAAAATATATTCTGTAACTTAGTGCAATTGTCGACTAATATAAATAGATTACAAAACAACATTAATGCAAGCATAAATCTGAAGAATATCTCTGCTTAGTGTAAATATTTCATGCAGATAAATGTAGATTTTGATAAGATAACTTTAGATAGCAACCAATAGTTAAGTGAGGAAAGTGATATTTGAATTGGAATGATATAAAATCAGAAAATCAAAGATAGTTTCAATGTGTAGCTGTTAGCAAAATAGCTTGGAAGGTATTGCAGTTGATGGATATGTTACTTAAGTATCCTTTTTAAAATAAGATACAATCAGATATATAAAGTATTAGTTGTCTGAACATAAGTGATTAAAACAAGCATGTAAAGGCAATGCAGTCTAAATATTTTTAAGTATTAGTTTTGATTTGTTCAACTTGGACCATAATTATGTTGCTTTAGGTAAGAATTTTTACATGATATAACATGGTTTATCACATTAGTGTCTTGGGCAGAGATAGTTTGACAATTAATCACAGCAAATTTAGTTTTAAAGGGTACCACAGAGAAATATCTAGGCACGAACAAAAAAAAATGGTTTATTTTGTTTTCCATGATTAAAACAAATTTTGAAAAATTGGGCAATCCTATGCTATCTTACAGTTATATTATTTTGATTAATTAGTTAAAAGATTTGGTTGGTTCAGCTAGAAAATTTTAGGCTAAAATACTGTTTCAAATTGTAAAATAGCATTAAATAGAGAAGTAATATCATTAAAACATGACTTAACTAAATTTTTAAAATTAAAATTAGTACATCAATATGCATAACACGATTTAATTAAGATATAAAAGGTGGATATATTAATAAAGTATAATAATGTTAGAAATATCATCTAGTATTATACTTAGAATAGCCTGTTTAATTGTAAAACTGAGTACGACATATATATGGTAAAGAAAAATTTATAAAGTATAATAATGTTAGAAATATCTAGTATTATACTTAGAATAGCCTGTTTAATTGTAAAACTGAGTACGACATATATATGGTAAAGAAAAATTTATCTGAAGATAAAGAAAGCTGGTTTAAAAAAGAATACTACATAAGAAATAAGTCAATTATTGGGAATTTATATTTTCCAACAAAGATAACTTCAGAGAATCACTAAAAAATATATTTAGAGCATGTTTTGTTTATACTAAGCAGTTTTTACTACAATTTTACTATCGTTAACTTTATTAAGCAAATAGATAACCATGATAAGTAAATGAGAGAGATCACATATGAATTAATAGTTGTATTATTTTAATATTTTTAAGTGAAATTTTAAATTTATTAAGCTTTACTAGATGAATTTTAACTTGTGAATAAGTATGTGATTATATTTAACATCTGCAAGAATGATTGGAGTAGTTTGAAAGGAAAGTATTAGTTTCAGTAATTTTAAAATGTGATCAAAGCAAAAGTTTACAAGATGCTTTATTCAGTGATATAAATAAATATTTACTGTAAAATATTTAGATTATGAACAATGAGCCAGCTAAGAAATAGTCCACCAGAAGTACAAATGTGAGAGTCTTGGGCTCTTGAAATAAAAAGCACTACATGCTGTTGGTAGTAATGCCAAATATACTTTCTGCAGATTGGTTTTCTCTTCACCTAGAAAAGGCATTAAAGTTACTTCCATTTAACATGGAAGTTATATCAAAATCAAAAATACTCTACAAATTAATTGTTCAACACAGTGTTGATGTGTTTGTATTTCAGGAGACTCATCATTCTTCTAATAATGCTTATCTTTTTAAAATTCCTGCATTTACATTAAATGCATTGTAAACATGGTACAAGTTACTTTTGTTTCAAACCATCTTCTAAAGCAAAAAACTTCCATTGAAGATAGTTCTGATGATATTGTAATCACAATGTGGGTATATAATTTTATATTTGCTATGTTATAAAAGTTCCAATACAAACTGGCCCTTCTCTGCAAATCTTTTTACACCTTCTGTATTTGTAGAATATTTCAATTCTCATAACAGTCCTTATGAATATGTAAATGAGGATCAAGCTTGTTATTAACTTTTAGAGTGGATGAATTTAAACAACATGCACTTATCTTATGATGTGAAGCAAGGAGATATTTTCTATTCAGGCAGATGGGGTTCAGAAACAACTCCTGATTGTTTTTTTGCATAAAAAATAGTTTCTGATTATCCACTGAGCTACTCTTATAGTTAACATTAATATAATTTTTTTTGTAATCCCTGTTACAAGATTAAGAGTGCTGGATATCTTAAAAATATTTAATGAATCTCTCCAGCTCTTTCTTGTTATGATAAATTTAACAAATTCATAAATAACATCTTCCAACTATTCCTCAGGGATATCAAAAACAATATCATTTCATGTTGGAACAAAACCAGCAGTGATTCTTATAACTAATTTTTATCTGCCTATAATCTGGAAATTGCTGACAAACTGAAAAAATATTACTGGACGATACCAGAATAGAAACTACTAAGATGCAAAACTTAATAAGATCTAGTCTAAGATCTATTCACTTTTACAAAACTTGGTGGATGTAAAACTACCTCTAAAAGAACTACTACTGTGTCTGATAATGACATTGTTAACCTTATATTTCAGACTTCGAAACTCTACAGTGATAGAAATGAAAAAAGCATTTATTAGAGCAGAATTTCAAGCTTCTCTTTAATAATGTTCCACTATTATCCATTTGTCAAAATTTGTAAATAAATCTGAATATGCCCTGGATTATCTTAAATTAGAAAAGGCCCTTGAAGCAGATAGTATATTTCCAGAGTCTCCAAATATGTATACTGAAAATGAGAACTTGTTTAGCAAAACTATTTAGTTGCATTATTCATATAGAAATTATTCTGAAAATATGTCATAAACATGAAACTCTAGCAATTTTAAAACCAAATAAACCTAATCATGATACAAAACATTTTTATCCAATATCATTATTATATGTTCCCTACAAGCTTTTTGAAAGAATCATGTTAACAAGAATTTTTCCAATAGCTGAAAGCAATCTACCTATAAAGTAAGCTGGATTTGGACCAGGAAAAAGTTGCTGTGAACAAGTTTTGTCTTTAACAACTCATATTGAAAAAGGCTTTCAAAATAAATTAAAAACTAGTGTGATCTTTACTGATATCATCTCAGCTTCTGATTGTATTTGAGAAAGTTGTATTTTTTAAAAAAGTTTATAAAATTCCTAAATGTAGAAAAATCATTAATTTACTTGATAAAATACTTTTCAATAGAGAATTGTATGGGATACTAAATGATAATCATCAAAAAATTATGACAAAATGGAATTCTTGTGATGTTCCAAATAAATTTCTTTTATCCAGACCACAATAAAGTCAACTGGTTTTGATCTTCCTGAATGAAATTGGAGGATCACTGAAAAATAATGTAGGACAATCCATGATTGTTATATTCATTTGCTTCATAAATGAAATTTATCAGCCATTGATCTATGTAAATGTAGGGGAACACAAACTATGATCCATGAAATCTCTTGAATTTATGATTATAGCAGTAGAATCAAAAAAACTTAATGAAGTTACTGATGTTTCTGTTTTTGGTTGGAATCTTTACAGATTTGTTTGTGGTATTTTATTAATACTTAAGCTGTCAAAAATTCATATATTAAATTAATAATTTATTAGTTTATTCATTAGCTATTACTTGTAAATGAGTATGGCCATTGTAACTTTGGAAAAGGAGGGGAAAAGATAGAAAGTGATGATTGCATATCCTATTAACTTAGCTCAGTGGCAGAATGATGATTAAAGAGTTACAGCTTTCTGGATCAAATTTAAACTGCCATTTGTAATATACTAAGATCATTTAATCTTGCAAACAAGTAACCATTTCATTATTACATTTTAGCTAATATCCAACTTTATTTAATATTAGTTTTCATTTTAAATACTTCAGATATTACATCAGCAATAAAAGCTTTTATTTCATCATGTAGATGCTTTATAATATGAATAAACTTTGATAGTCAACCATTAATTTCAAACCTTATCAATATTTTTTTCAATTAATTCAGTTAAATTTCTTAAACAAATCAATAAAAAAATGTATAAATTACACATTTGTTTTCAACATTTTTTTTCCCCAAAGTAATAAAAATCAGTTTTATAACACTTCTTGATTCTCTAAAACTACATTGAGTCTCTAGTACCAATTTTGTAAAACAGGAAGCAAAACATTCAATAAAATCTTTGAAATTAACATTTTATAATATTTACAGCAAACTTTTTACACTTTTTATGTTTTAACTGAAATACAGGCTTATTATATACCTGTATCAATATATGTAATGTATAGGGTATATGAACACAGACTTTTACATGACCCACCACTTTCCACTCTATCTCATAACACGGATACACTTGAACACATATATGTCAAAAAGATAAATAATCACCAATATATGTATTTCATGCTAATCCAGCAATCATCAGTTGGTCCAGATTATCATCTCCACACATATATTAAATAAGTGCTCAGATATATATTAATATAGCCAATCTTCATACTTTAATGGACAGGCTTCAATTTACTCCACATTCCAACTCTTCAACTGTCCATCCAATTGACAATCTGATGATGGAACACTCAAAGGCCACCCTGAGGCCGAGATTCTCATCATACCCATGTTGACCTAAAGTCAATATGACCCCTCATGTACAGGACATAATCCATTTAATACATATACAAGGGATGTGCAGACATCTCTACTATGTAATAACTGAAATACAGGCTTATTATATACCTGTATCAATATATGTAATATATAGGGTATATGCCACTCTATCTCATACACTTGAACACATGTATGTTGAAAAGATAAATAATCACCAATATATGTATTTCATGCAAAACCAGCAATCATCAGTTGGTCCAGATTATCATCTCCACACATATATGCAATAAATGCTCATATATATATTAAGATAGCCAATCTTCATACTTTAATGGACAGGCTTCAATTACAACAAAATACACATTTTTGAAATCAGGTTGCACAACTTTTATGAGTTTATATATTTCTAAAAAATCCTAGTAGTTTTGAAGCTAATATATATTACCAGTATATGTTAAAACCTTTTCAGGTTCACATTAGTACATGCAGTTATTATTTTTAAGATTACAAAATGTTTCCTTTTTAAATTGGACATCTAAATGAGTAAATAGGATGGATATATTATTAGAAGCTTTTATCTGAATTCTCATATCCATATTTAAAATGTTGTTAAAATACTTTATCTGATTATTCAAAATATATCATATATATAATGCAATACATTGAGGAGCTTATACTAAATATAAATAATAAGCAGTTGACTCAAAAATTCAAACATTGGTCCTTTGAACCAAAATATTTTGATTTTTTATTAAAATTAAATTTATAATCATTACCAATATTACATTTTTAAAAATATAAAAGATTTTATGTAAATATTGATTCTTAATGTGGGCTCTGTCCTAGAAATACAAATCTCAATTTCACTTATTTTTTTGAGTAACCAGTCTTTGGAAAATATATGTTTATCAATTCCAAGAGTATTTGAAACACCTAATTACGACATTAAAACTCTATTTAAATCTTTTTCTAAAGAAATATTCTCTGAAATTAGAGCTTCAACGTTTATTCTATATGCATTTGATGTGCAAAATGCATTTTTTTAAATATAATAATGATTTAAGAAATTAATAAAACACTTTCTGAATGAAATTAGAATTATTCAGAACAAGAGATGAAAAAAATTCCACACACAATATTTACTCTGATATCTGGTCCATAATGCAGCAGCATCCAAGACACTAGAATGCTATCTCTAATAATATGATGCACTACTAAAGAGAACGTTGTTTTTTAAATTTTTTGTAAATAAGTAATATATATGACTAAGTAATTCTATATTCTAGTAAGTATAAGACTATTGCAGATGTTATTGCCTTCCTAAATATGACTTTATAATATAAAATGATGTAACATTGAAACATTTAAAACAATAAAATTCTTTAAAACATAAAACACCATTCACAGATTTAATAGGATTATGGTATAGTTTCTCAGGTCCACATGTTACTTTTATGACATTAGAAAAAAGATCTAAAATGTTTGTATTTTAAATCCACCAATCTTTTTTTAAGATTTTCTTTCAGTTGTTACTTGTTAAAACTCCACAATCAATTTATTATTCTGTAAAGTGAAACATGCAATATATTTCTGTTTATTCAAGACATTATAAATACAATAATTGTTAGAGAACTACTCAGGATTCTTCTTTTTAGTGAATCCAAGAATAGACTTATATTTGTCCACAACATATTTTAAAAAATATTACACCTAATTAATATGACAAGCATGATAATTCAAATTGATATTGATGAAATTTAGCATGATTAATATTTGCTTTTAAAAAATAATTATCAAAACATTTTTTGTTATTTGATTTGGAATATGAGTCATTTTTTAATGCAACTCCCATTTGTGGAGTACACAAGTATTTGATCTGTCCAAAATTCCACATCTATACATGGTAATGTCATAGGAACTTATTGTCATTTTGACTATAATATAATCCATAAGATATCATTGTTTTGAACATGAGTGTATCCGAACTTGTTTATGCAGAAGTTCAGTAACAGAAAACCATTTGCGTTCATAGAACCAATATTATTATTTCCAGTAACTTTGGGTCAAAGTTTATTATTACTACCAATATCTAACAAGGAATAAAACCAATTAATTATCACATGACTCTATCATGTGATTTCAGCTTACATAAAGCTGTTTTAGTAGCATACTTTTTTCACTACTTTTATATCATCTACTGTAAACTTTAGTAACTAATAGATGTCAGATGATAATCATTTAATGATGGTTACTAAAAAAAAAAGATGCATTAGATTCTAAAGGTCCAGGAGCACTGATTTAAAATCCCAAACTCTTCACTGATAATAGCCATAAGCTTGAAATTAGTCTGAAGATATTTGATAAACAGCACAGGATAATAGAAATTTGTTAAGAACTATCATCAGGCATCTATTAGTTACTAAAGATTACAGTAGGTGGCATAGAAATAGTCAAAAAAGTAGGCTACTAAAATAAAAGACATTCTTTGAGTTGTCTGAATCTAATGTTGATTCATAAGCACTATTAATGGAATTGTGGATTTATGCACCTACATTTCTATCGTTTAATTACTTGAAAGTTTTTTTTCTCCAGTTAAAATGGCCATATTCATTTACAAGATGCTATTATTGATGATATATTAAAAACAAAAAATATTAATTTTTTTATTTTTAACTATTCATGTTGATTATAAACTGCCTATTAATCTTAAAATGGTTAAGTATATATATATATATATCAATCTTAATACTACCACATCACTCGATTTTTCAGCTCACTGCTCTATAATATAAATAAGAGTGATTCTCTACTTTCATCTATAAGTTTGCCTAATCAGTGGTTAGTAGACAGTAGAACATTTTAATCCATTCATTCTCAAACAGTTTTTTTTTTTGCTTTTATCAATGAGAACTTGTGACTGAAATCTGAGAATGCATTTATGCAATTGAAAACCATTTCTAATTTCTTTTTTTTTTTTTTTTACTATTAAATTAAATGCCTAAATTCATATGAACCCCAGGTCATCATCCTGCTTGTATAGTTATATAGATCTAGCATCAAGTCACTAATTTATATATTTTAATAACTTCAATTCTTTTAGAAATGTAGGCATTTATTTCCATGACTACGAATGGTAATATCAACACAATAATTACCATTAAAATAGAGAGTTTATCTTGCTCATATAATACAGCAGTAAGCTAAAAAAATCAAGTAATATTACATTAGTCCTCACAAAATCTATCTGTTGGGGAGGGGGGGTGCTCATTATTATGAAACAAAAGAGGTTAATAAAATGTACATGTATTTATCTTATGTTAGATTTTTATAATTATACAAGTAGATTGGTTTGAGTTCAAATGGCTTATTTAAATTTTATGCTTTTATCTTACTCTTAAAAAAGTAAACAATTCAAAACCAAGCAAAACTCTCTATATAGCAGTGTCATCTTGTGCTAACAAGAGCAATCAATGGATGGAGAGTTTTGCTTTGTTTTGAATTGTTTAATAACAATTATGTGCTAGTATGAGATAGTGATCATGTGATCTTAAAAAAGTAGTTAAAAAGGTAGTTACCAGATAAATAACTATATTGGTTCCAGTTTTGAATCACAAATTCTCATTGATAAAGGGAAAGCCAGAAAAGGATCTATGGATTAAAAATGTACTATCATATGATAATCATGGATTCTCAAATTCAACAGTTGGCATCAGAGCATAGAAATCTTATTCTGCAAAACAGAATACAGTTTTGATCTAAGCATAATTAAAACACAAGAAATCTTATAGATAAACAGAAACCCATTTTTTTGCAATAATATCCCATTCTTTTTCATATTTTTCATTACATACTAATGTTTTTTTTTTTACAGAAAATATATATAAAAAACTATTAAATAGTTAAAGTAATTCAAAGTATAGTTTTATCATATAAAATTTATTTAAAATCAAGTTCTTTTTTGCAGAATTTCGACCAAGAATCCATTCAAACAACTAAAGAATTATAATGTATGGTCTTAAAAATCCCCAAACAAATTTATTTTCTATATTCAATAGTAAAATCAATTCTATTTGATCTTTTTGGATGTTATTTAAGTTTCATCTACAGATTCATGAGTATCTGTGAACCCTATGCATGTCTTCAGAATAAATTTAGCACTCTGATTTAGATTAGATAAATATTCACAATTAAGCACACAGTTAAATCTATGCTTACAGTGAGAGAATTGAAGGATTTGATACAAAGATACTCAAATGTGATTTGAATCATTATAGATTTCCTTTTGTTTATTAATTGTTAACTCCTAAAAAGTGTACACACTCTTTCTGGTTTAATAACTTCTATTATTATGACAAAAGTACAAAAGAGAGTTTTTAAAATTTTTGCAATTATAGAAATTTTATTTTAACATAATTAGATTTTCTTAGATAATGCTTATTTAATCTTGAATTGTAATGATCAGTAATGAGATACAGCTCAGTGTTGCTACAATGAAGATGCTAGGAATTGGGAGTTTGAAGTGAACACAGACATTGATGGGACAAGGAAGCAAATGGGGGTATTTCATTTTATCCAAACCACATTTTTGTTTGAATTTGAGAAAGCATTTCATGAGAGCATGTTAATTATTTACATTAATCTAAATACACAGTGGGGCCACAAACTCTGCTGTATCTAACTATACAATTTCAATTATACACTATCCAAAGAAAAATATAATCAAACAAACAAAAATGTAAATAACAAAGAAAAAAATATATTACATTTTGTAAATATTAGGATATTTAAGCATCCACTTTTCCTTTTCTGAATACCATATGTGATTACATCTGGAAAATGTAAAATTTATAATTAAATTATGCCAACAATAGTTTTCCACCCCAGAGTACAATAAAGGATCATGTTCATTAAGGAAAAAAAATTTGTTTTTTTTTGGTTGAAAGCACATACATTTTATTGTTTATTATTTTTTTCAAATTTGGTGTGCAGTATTTTGCATATTAAATATTTTCCAAGAGTAGTACTAAAAGTTTTGCAAAATTTTAAAATAAACTTGAGTTAATATTGATTTAAAAACATTAAAATATTTAGAGAGATCATAATTTTTTAAACAAAGAGACTAGTCCATTATGTTTCTATAAGAGAAAAAAGCTATTGAAAGAAAGAATATTGCCTAAAGTGTATCTAATAGTGAAGAAAGTCAGATATTGTCTATTTACTTTATTTTAAAAATAAAAATACAATAGTTTTTTTTATATTCTTAGTACAGTACTTCAATGAATGTATGAATGAATATACAGTCAGTAAAATTTATGTAAATGAGCCCTTTCAATTTATTGTTAATAATTATATTATTATTTTTTAAATTTTTGTTTATATTATAATTTATATATGTGTACTATACATATAAAAAGCATCCGTGTAATATATGTGCATGTTGAAAAGTTACTGTGCAATTGCTGTTCAAAAAACTACATATTCAATTCTAAACAATATTTATCACTAAAACCTGAACCATTATATGCTTTATTCAACATGCATACAAGGGCAGATTGGAACAAAATATAGCATAGTTTATTGCTTTACTGTATATTCACTGGGTATGTATGTGCAGGGTGTGCATGTTTTGATATTAGAATAAAATTACCAGTTGGGTAACTGGGCTAAACTACATACTTTGTAATAACTATACAACCTCCTTCACTCATCTCCACAATAGAGCAACATATCAGGGTTCTAATATATATGAGGCAAATTAATTCAATGTCTTATTTCTAATTTTTTTTAAAAATGTTTATACTCTTAATTAAAAAGATACAATATCAGATTTAATAAAATCAAATTAGTGTTTTTATTACAAAACTAGAACGAAAGAGGTTAGGCTAAATAATTCACAATAAAATAATAAATTTTTTTGAACTTTTATAATTTGATTAGATTTCATATAGTATATGACTAACTGCAAAGGTGATTAGACTACATCAATAGCATTTATCTTTAAATGCCTGAAAGATTATAAAATGCAAAAGAAAAGTATGTATATGTGAATCTAAAATAGTGCTTATAAAGTAGTATGAAGGTGTTGTGAATTTAATGTAATAAAATCAGATTACCTTGTATAGGCATTACACTTGCTTAAATTTGGCAACATATTACCTATCTTTATCTTCACTAGTACAAAAAACAATATGTGTTTGAAAAGTTTATTGAGAGATAATTGGTCATCAATTTTTAAAGTATGAGTTTAACTATCTGAGTAAACTATTAGCACGTAAACATTTTCTATATATAACTCTGAAGATATTTGGTACAATGGTGGTATCTCTAGCTCAGATCCATGTATTTTAAAACTCTAAATACTGTTATTTATTTAATAACTACTATATAACTTCAACAATAAAATAGGGACCTTTTGCTTTATTTCCTATGGGATTCCCCCTATCATTAGGATCCACTTAAGAATAGTCACATATTCAAGTAATAAAAAGATCAGATATTTTATTACTCACTAAATAATTAATAAATGAAACGCATCCTATAAACTAAAAGAGCACACTATTTTTAACAAAATACATTTAAATTTATTTTCATGCAAACATATATTATAAACACAAATTGTTATTAAGTTTAATCAATATTCGTGCTGTCATGGTACATCAATATTAATCAATTTATAATAGAGATTATACTTTAATTAATGTATAGTGTATTCAGCAAGTGCATTAACTCATTATTACTGTTTCATTAATATCAAATTCTAATTGAAATATGTACTTATTTAATTAAATGTTTGCATACACATACTTTCTGATTTGCACAAGTATAAATGTAAAACATGGTTGAGTAAAATAGACATTTTGAATAAGTCAAAACAAAACATATTAAATGTTACCATTCTTGGACCTTTTCTTTGGCATGGCAAAAAATATTGATACATCATTAAAATAAAACACAAATGAAAACAGTCAATAAATAAATAAATACTCTTAATGGACAAAGTATAACTCATAATGTATTCAAACATATTTTTAGTTTTTTTTAAGCTAAACAATTTGTTTTTATTTATCCACATACAGACTATTAACCTACCCTTATAATATATTAAAAATAATAACATGATATGGAAATAAATTAATATATATACACATGCACATATTTGAAAATAAAACTAAAGAAAAAACATTTAAATTCATACTTGTAAATTACTAAGCCTAATTGATATGAGTGCCATATTTCTAATCTTTTAATCAGTTTTATTTTCTTTTAGCATAAAAAGTGTCATTTTGCAATATATAACAAGTAAATCTTTTTACAAGATTACAAAATTGAGGATAAAAATCCAACTAATCTTTAAATCAGCTGACTTAAAATTTATGAGTTTTTAAAAATAGATTTTGGTAAAGGAAAAAGGGATGGGGAAGTAAATCATTTTTTTTTTAGTTTTATTATACAAGCATTGGTGGCCTAGTGGTTGGCATAGCTGCCTTATGTGTTATTTAATTAAATGATTTGTAATTTAAATATTATTAGACTAGAAAATAAAGATAATAAAACACTAACACTCTTGTTATTCAGCCTTTGTAAAACCTGATAAATTATGGCTTCTCTTTCATTTGTTCCATAAGCACTAGTGTATACAATATTTTGATATTATATTACTGATTTTTTTCTATTTGCTATAATAGTAGCCTCTATAAAAAGTTTCCTTAATAAATTATTTGTGATGTACTGTGACTTCTAATTAACAATAGTGACATCAGGTGTGTAAATATCTTGGCTGAATATAAAAAAAGGATATTACTAGTCCTATGATTTTTAAAAAATAATCTTTTTAATCCTAAAATTATATCTACTTCACTATTTATTTGTTATTATCTTTAAGTGAGAAAAGCTTTCGCTTCTTCAATTCTTAAAATAGGTAAGATTTTTATATTTTTCTGACGTTGGATATCTACTCTATTTTCTTTACTTATAAAATATCTCATAGATGGAAACTGACTGCATTATATATTCCAGGGAAATACTACTTCAATTTGATATGATTTGTTCATCTTCATCACCATATAATTTTTAATAATCATTTTTTTAGCATTGGTTCTATAATTTTAAATGTGTTACATTACCACTGAATGACAAAGGCTGCTTCCTCCAACATAATGAAGGACATAGTATTAGGTTTGGCAACCGCTCTTTTACCCTATGGATAATAATGATTAAATACATATTTCTAGCATTAACTTAAATTCTGAAGAAATTATATTTTAAAAATGTATGATTCATTATTATTATATATTTTGATAAGATATGACCTATTTAAAGCTTGTTATCAAATAGTTAAAGCAATAATAAATAAATATTTATAATTTATCAAATTATTTTAATCTATTTACTTATATATATATATATTGATTTGTTATATGTATTTCTTTGGACCATTACCCTGAATGTTAACCTATTGCTAGAAAGTAATAATTACACTTTTGAAAGAATTAAAAATCATTGATTCTTTAGGCGAATATGGGCTAAATATTTAAAAAAAAATTCTAAATCTGTTTGAGCCTTAAACAATTCCAGATTTTTGACTGTCTATCTATCTCCCTCCCTAGCTACCTCCCTCCCTCCCTATCTATCTACCTACCTACTTATCTTTCTACCTCTCTGTCTACCTAACTTATTTTTTTATCTTCCTTCCTCCCCAACTATCTACTTCCTACCTATCTCTGTCTCTCTCTTTCTACCTAAATTCCTCCCTTCCTACCCATTTCTCCCTCCCTCCTCCTCTTTTTATTTTCCTATCTTCCTTCCTGTTTGACTGGCTACTTATCTATCTATTTATCCATTCATACATCTGTTTGCCTGTGTCTATACTTTCAATAAAGATATTTATTTGGCCATATATCTATTTATTTACCCACCTACTTACCTTTTTTTCTTCTACTTATTCGCCCATAAAACCTTCCACCACTCAACTAGCTACAATTATATGTGTGTGTTTGTGTGTGTGTGTATATATATATATAAGTTGACAACTTTTTAAATAGATTATTGAATTTCAAAAGCTTCCAATAGTTTTTCAAAGAGAAATAATAAAGAAAAAGACATTACTTAGGATGAATTATAAAATAATTACCTGGAAAAAAATCACAATTCTCTGTTGAAATTCTCAAAAATTTAGTTTTGCTCCTTGCATATTACAATTCACATTGTCAGTATGGTAAGCAGATGTATAACTATTATATTGTGAGGCTTTTTTTACAGATGCACTATGTGCTCTACTGAAAAATTGATTTTTCTTTCCAAGCTATCTACAGTGATATCTGTGATTGAACATACATTACATAGTAACATAATTTATCTATTCACAATAAAAATTTTAAGGTTCCCAGCATATCTGGATCATGATATAAAAATCATGGATATGAAAATGACTATATATTTCATACTTAATATGCAATGTGTTAATCATAAAGTTTGTTTTAAATTGAAAACACTTGAAGTAATTTAAACTGTATATGATAGTGAAGTCATGTGTTTAAGTATATATAACTTGGAAATATGTTAAGTAGATATAGTCAGCCACTGCATGCACAAAAACAATCATGGTTCTGTTTCATCGGTAAAATACCAACTCATCAGCTGCACTAGGATTGTTACCACCATTTCCCACAACACAACAATGATTGTTGTCACATTCGTGCAGTTCATGGATTGCTAAAATGATTGTAAGATCTACAATTTTATTTGTAATTAAAATTCCTAATTCCTATTTTATGTTATCACTATACATAGTGTACTTTCATCTTATAGTTATTTCAAACTCTTCATTAGCTAATTGCATACAGTTTAAACATAAGTTTTTGTGATTATCATATATTTTACATTTTGAAAGAAATTATATGCTACTCCATTATTTATTTAAAATTGTGATCATTATAAGAAGAATATATTTTCTGGCATTGATGTATTAGATGAATCAATGCTTTATTGATATAATCAGTTCTGCAAGAACTATCATTACTGTTTTAATGGTCCACACTCTCGTATTTTTTTCCCCAAATATTCACTCACCATTAAAAATTTATTGGTGAATTTTGTGATTTTTTTGTACTAGTTATTTTTGTTGCAGTTCTTAGTAGTGTCTCAGTTATTTTCTTATTGAATTCAGTTAAGATTTAACCATCTAAATGACAAAGATGTACCAAATAACTTGAAAAATGCTATAGAAATATTGATATTTATGATAGATAATAAAAAAATATATTATGAATTATATATTTATTAGTGTTCTATAAATTTTATGCAAAATCTTTATGAAGATAATTACAACTCATCTACAACAAACCTTGGATTCAAACCAACTAAAGGAAGAAGCTGGATTTAAAAGTAATTTTAGCATAGTGGATATATCCTAGTATTAAAAAAGATTTAAAAAAACTGACAAATGTAAGCTACCATTATATTCTGGATTATCAAATTATGAAAAGGCATTTGATTCTCTAAGCCTTTTCATGATAATTAAAGCTTTGGATAATCAAGACAGAGTTCTAGGATATTATCATATTCTGAAAAATACTTTGCAAAATGCATCTGTAGTAGTTTACGGTGACATTTAACATTAATAAAGATATAGACATGTTGATTCCATATCTCTAAACCTTTTACAACAGTTTTGCAATAAAAATTCTGTGAATTAAAATGGGAAGCTAATAGAATAAAAATACATGGAGATTATTTAAGTCATCTGCAATTTACAGGTAAGGTGGTTATTTTTATAAGTAATGCTTTATATCATCAGAAAATGTTGTATGAGTTAATAGATGACATAAAAAAAGTAGGACTAAACATAAATACTAAAAAAGATTAAAATAATTTTCAATGGATTTTCTCAGAAGTTAATAACTAGTCAGATTATTAATACAAATGGAAGTATAATGGATGAAATTAATTTTTAATGGAAGGCTTTGGCTGAAATCATTTAATATTAAAGAAAATATGCTCATGTGTTTAGCCCATTCTTATTTATGGATCTGGACTTAATAAAAGAATAATAGAGATTTTAAACACTTTAACAATGTATGGATATACATATATTAGGAGTAATGAAAAGGGATTGAAATGCTGAGAGAACAAATAAGTATTGTTGATGTCATTGAAAGAATTGGAACTGAAATGGAGCTACTCTGGACATATTACCAGAAAAAATGATAACCCGTGAATCAAAGATATATAAAAAAATTTTTAGAAACTGATTTCATATGAGTTGAATAAATGAAATCAAAAAGTTAGTTGATGTGATTGCAGAAGAGAGGTTTTTGGATCTGAGAAATGGATTTAAACTTGGAGAGACCTTCATCCTACAATGGACCAGTAATGGTTGATTATGATGGTTTATTATTACAGGTAATTAAATATGAGATACTTTCACTTTATTGGAATTGATTATTCAGATCTTCACTAATAGTTTAATAAAATCACACTCTTAATGACACTGGCAATGTACATTGGTTTATTTAAAAGTAAGTTCTAAATATGGAAGGCCTCCCATATTTTAAAAAGATTTATTGATGGGAAGTGTTGACAATTCATAGTGCATGTGTGAAAGGTAGTTTGTTTCCATATGAAATATATATATAAACTTATAAATAAATATTAGAAAATATAGTAATTAAATTTTTTTAAAAAGAACAAAAATATTATTATTATATTGTAAGGGCACATTTAAACCAACCACACAACCATTACCATCAACAATTGTCAAAAGCACATTATTGATTACACATTAGTAATTTTGTGTAAAATTGTCAACTAAAATTATATTATTGACAATACTGATTTATATGTATACCAAATCCTTAAACATAAGCAAGTAAAAATCTCGAAAAACAAAAGAAAAAAATCATTAATGTTCAATTTTTTGTGTGTGTTTATTAATCCAGCATAAATTCTATAAAGATCAAAATGGCATCAACAATGAAAACAAAGTATGAATTTAAAACTCCTGTACCAATAAATAAAAGATAAGACAATATAGAACACCTTGATTGTTTTTAAGAAAAAAAAGAAGGCAAATAAATTATGTCATCAAGAAAAGTTACTTGATAAATTCTTAAAATCGGTTTATTTGCCATATTAACTATCCTCAATATTAAAGTTCATAAGCCACTACAATTGCAATTTGAGGAAATTGATTAAAGAATCTACCTTAATTCCATAAAGCTTATATTTTAAACCCAAGTTATAAGCTAGAAAAGAACAAATCATGCATAGCTAGGAAGTGATAAAACATAATGGGGATGGAACTGCTTATCATACAACCAAGAGATTCTGATATGATTATGATTTAAAATTAGCATCCATGATGTCCATGCTAACAAAAGATCTATAATGCACTACAGTCAAGTAAAGAAATTTTCTCAGTACAGGAAAGATAGTTTATAGAAGTCTGAGTCACTAACATGAAAATCCAGATGGTGACCAAAGATTATCTGATGGACTACCATCCAGTTCATGCAAAGGAACTTTTCTAAAGGCAAAGATACTCTGACATTTCACAATGTGACCTAAAGATTTTGAACTATGGCTAAACTATGCAGGATTAACATCACAAATCGTATTTTTATAGCATTTTTAAATTCTTATTTCGCTTGTTAAATTGGTTTCTTTCTTTTGAAACAGAGTCAATTAATCCAATCATCAATTATTCTAGAGGGAGGGGAACCATCAATTCTTTTTTTTTTTTTAATTTAATAATAAAATTTAGGTGCAAACTCCTGAACTTGCTTGCCAATTGATACATTAGTCTATGGACTTGAAATTTACTCTTATTCAATATTATGTGCTCACACTTTGACAGTTTTTTATGTTCAATGTTTGTATTCAATTAACTTAAGTATTAATTATTTGTTGTTTGGAATGTATAACTAAATCCTTGAATGATTGTTTTGTCCTATTATGGATTTATATGACACCAGAATAGGAGGGGGTCAGAATATAAGAGCAACCTTCAACAAATTATAAAATATGGATAGACAGATTGAAAATTAATAAGCAACCGATAGTAAAAATTTTAGTTAAGAGAACTAATTGTTAAAATGTAGGTTTCTTTTTTATATTGTATTTGATGCAAAGTTGAAATTATTAAACAAGAATGGTGAATGACCATCTTTTGTAGGGATCAAAGGTATGGGTTAGTAAATATTAATGAACACAAACGAAGGATGATCATGCCTACAGAATTATTAAATTAATCAAAATACATTATTTTTGTTATAAAACAATCATGAATGGTAATTGTACTTTCTTAGTTGTCTTCCAATAATAAAAAGTGGATCCCTTTAGTCAAGTTGGTGAATTAAATGAATACTCTAGAACAATTATGTTGTTATTTTTTTAAGGTCGGCATCATTTTATTAAAAAATATTGCAGTTTGATTAGTGGGTAAGTCTATTTATACTTAAATACACATTCAATTGTATAAATGAAGGAATGAAGCAGTGCTTAATCACTTTATATCTATTTATTTTATTAGGTATATTTTATTCGTGTCAAAACATGTGTATTCATATATATTGAATCAAAATAACAAATATAAATGAATGACATATCTTTTATAACTGAGGAAAAAAAAGTTATATCGGACTGAGCAGAATTGTGAAATGCTTAATCTGTCACCGGTGTTTGAATGTCACGTGACAATTATTTGTTTATTTCATTGTTAACACATTCTTTTCTTGATTTAGATTTGTTTTCAGAATTTTTTCATTTTCATTTGCTAATAGTTTTTTTTAAAAAGAGGAAAAGAAAAAAATATTTCTAAGAACAAGTTATGTCAGAAAGACAAAAAGGGAATTCTAGTGGTAAATATTTTCAAGGCTAATAATGTAATCCATTTAAATAGTTTTAAAGCTAGAAATTCTTTTACATTTTGTTTTAATATATTTTACTAATGTTTCTATCTAGTGGTACTTATAAGGTGGTCCAAACAATAGTTTATCACAATCATTTTAACATAATACTGATACAAACAAAATTATAAATTATTCCCATACATTATATTGAAAATTTTGTGAATAAATAGAATACCATTTGTTGTCTGAAATCCCTTGATAACTTGTGATATCTGATGATAATAATTGTAAAATTAACTAACACAAAATAATATATATATATTAAATTTATAGTCAGAATGTGATGGCATCTAATAACAATAACAAAATAATATATACTTTTGCTCATGCGAAGAATAAGAAAGATTATTAATTTATTAGAAAATACAATAAATTCTGAACTTCAACATTTTAAATAATATAAATCATTATTCATTTTAAAGATAAAAAATCGGATGATCTATTGCTTGGAATTCGTAAGAAGTTCAAGCATCGGAATGAACACACAACTATTTACACACACATATATATAAACATTAAAAGCATAAAGCTAAACTAATAGTCAAATAATCAAAATTATCCCAAATCCAAAACTCAACAAAACTAGCCAAGAAAATAAAATGTATAACATAACTAATAGATTCACTGCTATTAAATCAGGCAAAACTCTCCATACCCTCAGTGCAAGCCAAAGTAATCAATGGATGCCTGAAGGCTTGTGCATAAACTCCTTATCTAGTGCCTAGTGATGTTTAGTGGTTTCATTGCTACAAGCAGACTTCTCAAGTGTAAAGATCTACAAAATAACAACAAATTTAAACTAAACATTACCCACAATTCCACTTACATTTCATCCACCCTTAATATTAAAATAACTTTTAAATAAGTGAACTGCTTCAGGATCATAAATTTTTAACAATAAAGATTCTTTAATTCTTTTTATTCATTTCTCTCACAGAAGATAATCTTAGCTTCATCAAAATTAATAATGTGGCCTGTATCTTTTGCATTGATATAAAAGGCAGAACTAAGATATTTGTATTTTTATATTGGACTATTTCCATCATCTAATATGTGTGTTGAATGTCTTTAAAAAAGTTTAATTTTTATTTAAATATTCCAAATGCATTCAACTGTTAGTAATATCACAGCAAACATGTTAGTATATGCACAACGTTTCGAGAAGTATTTTTCTCCCCTCTTTTTCAGGTGTTGTTGGCCTGACCAGTGACAGTACTATTATGGGATTCGAACCTGGGTCCTTAGGTTCTTGATTATTGAATTTTAAGATAATGCTCTAACCAACTGAGCGTTACCTTAAAATTCAATAATCAATAATCTAAGAACCCAGGTTCGAATCCCATGCTAGTACTGTCACTAGTCAGGCCAGCAACACATAAAGAAGAGGGGAGAAAAATACCTCTCAAAATGTTGTGCATATACTAACCTGTTTGCTGTGATATTATTAACATTTGTTTGCTGTGGTATTACTAACAGTTGGTGCATATACTAACCTGTTTGCTGTGATATTACTAACAGTTGAATGCATTTGGAATATTTAAATAAAAATTAAACTTTTCTAAAGACATTCAACACACATATTAGATGATAGAAATAGTCCAATATAAAAAATACAGCTAGAACACCATCATCACAAACCTTCAGAAAAAAACTAAGATATTTATTTCTATCTCTACTTTTATGTCAGAGTAGTTTAAGTTTAAATGAAAGAATAAAGGTACATAAAAGTAGGGTTAGAAATAAATATCTTAGTTCTGTCTTATATTTCCATGTAAAAGATACAGGCCACCTTATTAATTTTAATGAAGCTAAGGTTGCTTTCTTTGAGAGAAATGAAATGAAAAAAAGAGTTAAAGAATGTTTATTATTAAAAATTTATAATTATGAAGCAATTAACTTATTTAGAAGTTCTTTTAATATAAAGGATAGATGGGAGTTAAGTGGAATTGAGGGTAATATTTAGGTTAAATATGTTATTTTGTAGTTCATCCTTGAAAAGTCTGCTTGTAGCAGTGAAATTATTAATAGTGTTTTAAAATTTATTTTCTTGGCTAGTCTAATTGAGTTGTGAATTTGAGGTAATTTTGATAATATGTATATTTAGAAAGGACTTGAACTCAGACTATACAATACACTTATTTTGAATATTATATATATGTTTATTGATTCTATGTAATTAAAATTATACTTTTTTAGGTCCTTAGTTACATTTTTCAAAAAAAGGACCAAGTATATTAAATAAATTTGAGTATTTAAAAATAGATTTCATGATTAAAATAGTATATAAAATCTTTATTTTTTAATATTTATTTTATGCTTAAAGATTTTTTAGTTGAAAAGACTCCAGTAAAATTAATAATTTTACAGTTTATTCATTTTTGTTGTGTTCAAGGTTTTCTGGTGGGGAATTAAATATTTGTTACAATGCAATAGATCGTCATATTGAAAATGGTCATGGTAGGGACATAGCATTAATCCATGACAGTCCAGTTACAAACACAATTAAAAAATTCACTTTTGAAGAGCTTCATGATCAGGTAATAACAAATATTCTTTTATTGTAACACCTAGTTTATTTTCAATACGCGTATAATTTTTTGCTTGAAATAATTTTTAGTAGGTGTTAGGTGATGTTAATCTATATATAATGTTTATAAAATCCTAATATCACATTTTCCCAAAAATTCTCTTTGTTTTATTGATTATGTCTTTATAATTTCTCACAGCTTTTTACTATAATTTTCTCCTCACCATCACATATTTTGTATTCCATAATTTTATCACTTCTTTTTCTTTACTAAAACTATTATATGACAAATATAAATATTTTCTTCATTTCTTAATTTTATCCTTTATCTCTAATATTAAATATATCTTTTTCTCTACTATTAACCTAAATATTTTCATTTTCAATGTTGATGTTGCTTTGATACTTATTAGTATTTTACTATATATTTTTAATATATACATCATTTTCTTCTTTTTACTTATTGGATTTTCTAAATTTCCATTCCAATAATCTATACATTGCATGTTTAATATTAGTATTGAAATGTTCATTCCACTGTGAAGCAATGGATCTGAAGTACGATCCATGCTTCACTGTTTCTTATAAATTTAGTTAGCATTGTAGGACTGAACTAAATTTATAGCCCAATATCAGCAGGGTTTTGCATTAAAGCTAAAATTAATTATGTTATTAAAGTTGTATTTACAGTTAAATTTCGTGTTAAATAAATCCCAGTCAAAGATTAAATTTCTGTTAATAAAAATTGCTTGTAAAACCTATTGGGCAAACATATATATACGTCAAGCATATATATATATATATATGAGTTAATGCAAAATTCTGCTGAAATAAAATGCTTATTTACTATAAAAAAATAAGAATATATTTTTTTGTAAAATCTTGTTAAAATATTTAGTATGATTTATTTTGAGATAAGCCTGCAAAACATTTTCTAAAAGAATGTATGTTTTAATTAATTAGTCCATTCAAGGCTAATTAAAGATGGACTTCTCTTTCCTTCTTTTTAATTAATAAAAATTCAAACTTTAAAGAAATAAATTTGGAGTTTTAAGTAAAAGCTTATTTTTAGAAAGTGTTACCTTGAAACAAAAGAGTGTGGGTGGGCTTATCAAGATCTAAGATCATACAAACAATAGAAGGTAGCTGAGAAAAAAAGTTATAAAAGGGAGAGAACAAAAGAGGAGAGGGATATCAGATTTTGCTATTACAAGGTTGATTCAAGATTTTGCTATTGCAAGGCATTCAGATTTTGCTATTGCAAGTTTCATTCAGATCTGCTATTGCAAGGTGCATTCAGATTTCTCTTAGGAGAACTCTGTCAGATTTTGTTTGTGATTTTATTCCAAAAAGTCTACAATTATCGTCTACAAATCATGAAGAAGTTTGAACCTGCTCAAGCTAAAAATCATATAAGTTTGATGGATTCTACTATGCTCGGCTAGGCAAATAAATAGCTTTGCCTATCGCCGAGGTTCCTAAATACCATCAAAATGCCTTAATATCCACTCCCTAGTCATCTGAACTCTGTGCTGTGTCTGTAGGACTTTTTGTAAAAGCATGCTACTTATTTCCACCTTCCTTGTCCGGACAAATAGCTATCGATGGACGGATCAAGCTACGCTCGTCGATGGAACATGACCAAGGAACAAGGACGGTAATCATTATCTCTCCTCCATTGAACTATTTATTTTCTACCTTTTTATTTTTTTATATATCTTTCTTAATTGAATTATATTATGAATTGTTTTATGTAACGATTATGTAATTTAACCATTGTTCTTATTAGATTAGTCTTAAATATATATGTGTGATCATCTATCTATATTTAACCTTTTTTCCTTCGCTATTCTTCATTACCAATGTATACATATTTGGTATTGCATTGCGGTTAAGTTTAATAGTTAATTGTTCATTTAAAAATCTCTTTCCAATTTTGTTTATGTTTTTAAATTCCATACGTGTAAAGTTTCCTTTGTTTGCTAACTTGAACTCCTCAATAGCGCCTCTTTTGTCCGCCATTAGCTTATAACGTATATCAGATTTAGCTATATACATTTTAAATAATTTTTAAACTCTGTTTTTAGCGCAAAGCAATTAGAAATGCTTTGCGAAAGATTTTTACTATTGTATTTGATCGAGGAGATTCAAGTTGACTATTTTAATAAAATTGGGAATAAAAGTTTTGGACCGCAAACATATTAATCTGTTTTTATTGTCTAATTAGTTTTCATTAATTTAGGGGAATAGCGGAGGCCATTATATCATTAGTCATATTATTAAAGTCATTAATTAAACATATGATTTAACTATAAAAAGCTTGAGTTTCTTAATTGTATATTAAATGCTTTATTTTTACTTTTCAATGATCCAGGCATGCAAAACACACATATTTCTTAGTATTTTTACACACATTTAACTAACTATTTAGATCCGTAGGTGTTCCCGTCCATGTCTCCCGCTGATGCTAAGCTTTGTGGCCCGGTTGAGGAATATCTATGCGTGTCTCAGATAGTGTTGTTGGTTCGTGGGTTAGTCTCGAGAATAGACGAAGAGGGCAGGGGTCATAGTATTCTTGATTTAATATCTCGCGTATGAGTGGCCCTGAGGTACCTTCGCCTAGTATTCGAACTGGGTTAAGCCAACATACATCATCTGACTGTCACAGTAGATTTTTTTTTTCTCGGATTCTCACTCTCTCTCTATTTTTAAAAATGAACTGATTGAGATACTGAAAGGAACCAGCTAATGCCACCTCCAGAACATTATCTTCTAAACGAGAAGTCACGGGAATATAAAACAAGAACCTGGACTCTGCTACTGTAAGCTATCAACAATGAACTTAAAAATTTTTTTAAATAATTAAGAACTTTCGTGAAAGCAATTTAAATGTTAAAATGGAGTTTCTATTTGACCTTTAAGTTTAAAATCAATTGATGTTTAATTTTATATGTTTGTTATTGATAAAAAAATCATTTCCATTTATTTTAATTGTATAAATTATTTATTGTTTAAATTTTAAATGTATGAAATTTAAGTTGTTTATAGACGCTTGCATGGATTCGTTTGCGGTTAATTATATTTTGGTTTTCATATTTGATCAAAATATATAGACATTCGATAAATAATGATACCTTACGGTGAGTATCTAAAATGTATTTATTCGGATGTCTTTTAAGTTATTGGTGACAACACAAGTATCTTATGGTGAATACTATTGGGTTACTTATAAGTTTCCCTCTGCGATTGTCGGTATCAATAATTTTGTATTTTGATCGTTTATGCTTATTTTGAAATGTTTTTGACCGTGGAATCTATGTAATCGATCTATACCCAACATTTTAAAACAAATTGTATAAAAGTTATCTGGGCGAACATATCTAAATGATAAATTTAAGTTGGGCGTGAACGGTTATATAGTTTTGTAAAGTTGTATTAAGGGAGGGTAATCTTAGGTTATTCATTTCGTGGTTGAATTGGCTCAATGGTTTCGATATATTTATGTAGGTAGTAAATGTAGCAGGAGATCTGCCACGTGCAGGATTACATATATACGCCGCACACCCTCTGTTGCCTATAGAATTGGATAGTAAGACGCAAGACGCAATCCATTCCTATGGAGTTTTATGTTTATTGTTCTACTCGCCATCAGAAGTAGCATTCCTGGTGGTGGAGAGCAACAATGTCTTCTCACTATACTGTTCAGATGTGCATTCCTGACAGTATAGTCTATTTAGTGCCGTTGTATTTTCATGCTACATTGAATACATAAGTGTATCGGATGGTTGGCGTCAGTTTGACTTTGAATTTTTAGCCTAGGGTTAAATAAGGGAAGAATATTGTCTTTTCAAATGCAGATCTATGTAGCCTATTCATACCCGACCCCTAAATAAAATATTAAACATTATAGCAAGCTATTTTAAATGTAAAATTAAAAGTTAATATAAAAATCTAAATGTTAAACTTATTCCTCGGGTTTAGAATGATTTTATATGTGCATAAATAAATATTTTTCTGTGTTAATTTCTGGCAGTGGCTTTTATTATTTTTTTATATTTATATCTAAATTTATAGATTTTTATCTCTGCGTCTCCACTGAGCTAGTGACAATGGGCTAACGATCTAAATATGTAAATAAAGTGGAATCCTAACAGCGCGTATCTGCCTACTTTATAAATTTTTCTAGGCTCAAATGCCTAGATGGCGCCCTTGGTAGTGCGGTGCGATGCAATCTCCCACTTCGTTTGGATCGTTATAATTGGCTGTTGAACCAAATCCAGGCACAACAAGGCAGTGAAATCTTTACTGCAACAGTAATCAATACTATAACTCCTGTGGCAAAGATTAGCAATATAAAATGTTTTAGAGAAGAACCGGGTGGAAACTCTAGACACCACCTTGATAGTTTGAAAATCTGTCTCCAAGTCCAGAACATGACTGAGCAAGAAAAGAGGGCAAGGGAAAAATTAAAACATACAGCCCGGCATCGCAAGAATCGAAACCGGCAATATAAATGCAGGAAAAGAAAGCAAGCATGGCTAAGAGATCTTAGGCCAAGTAGTAAAGCATGGAGGAAAGTTAAAAAGTTTTTCCCAATATATAAAGGTCCATATGTGTTAAAAAAGTGAAAAAATGCTTTCCAGTTGAAAGATAGTCACCACATACAAAGACAGTATAATGCTACAAACATAAAATCTTGTGTACCACCAGACCCCGGAAAAATTAGAAATTAAAAAGATAAATATAACTTGTTAGACTAAGAAACAACACAGACTTGATTTAAGATATAGGAGATTGAATTATGGATAAACCGTTTTATAGTAAAAGAAAGAAAGATTGTTAGTTAGTAACAAATTAAACATTACAGCGAATAAAGAGTAAGCTTGAACTCACCTGGCAAAATTTTTTTATCTCTGACCTGAAGCAACAGCATTTTTTTTTAACATTTTTTTTTGCTCACTATCCATTGGGAAATGAAGCAATGGATCTGAAGTACGATCCATGCTTCACTGTTTCTTATAAATTTAGTTAGCATTGTAGGACTGAACTAAGTTTATAGCCCAATATCAGCAGGGTTTTGCATTAAAGCTAAAATTAATTATGTTATTAAAGTTGTATTTACAGTTAAATTTCATGTTAAATAAATCCCAGTCAAAGATTAAATTTCTGTTAATAAAAATTGCTTGTAAAACCTATTGGGCAAACATATATATACGTCAAGCATATATATATATATGAGTTAATGCAAAATTCTGCTGAAATAAAATGCTTATTTACTATAAAAAAATAAGAATATATTTTTTTGTAAAATCTTGTTAAAATATTTAGTATGATTTATTTTGAGATAAGCCTGCCAAACATTTTCTAAAAGAATGTATGTTTTAATTAATTAGTCCATTCAAGGCTAATTAAAGATGGACTTCTCTTTCCTTCTTTTTTAATTAATAAAAATTCAAACTTTAAAGAAATAAATTTGGAGTTTTAAGTAAAAGCTTATTTTTAGAAAGTGTTAACTTGAAACAAAAGAGTGTGGGTGGGCTTATCAAGATCTAAGATCATACAAACAATAGAAGGTAGCTGAGAAAAAAAGTTATAAAAGGGAGAGAACAAAAGAGGAGAGTCATATCAGATTTTGCTATTGCAAGGTTGATTCAAGATTTTGCTATTGCAAGGCATTCAGATTTTGCTATTGCAAGTTTCATTCAGATCTGCTATTGCAAGGTGCATTCAGATTTCTCTTAGGAGAACTCTGTCAGATTTTGTTTGTGATTTTATTCCAAAAAGTCTACAATTATCGTCTACAAATCATGAAGAAGTTTGAACCTGCTCAAGCTAAAAATCATATAAGTTTGATGGATTCTACTATGCTCGGCTAGGCAAATAAATAGCTTTGCCTATCGCCGAGGTTCCTAAATACCATCAAAATGCCTTAATATCCACTCCATAGTCATCTGAACTCTGTGCTGTGTCTGTAGGACTTTTCGTAAAAGCATGCTACTTATTTCCACCTTCCTTGTCCGGACAAATAGCTATCGATGGACGGATCAAGCTACGCTCGTCGATGGAACATGACCAAGGAACAAGGACGGTAATCATTATCTCTCCTCCATTGAACTATTTATTTTCTACCTTTTTATTTTTTTTTATATATCTTTCTTAATTGAATTATATTATGAATTGTTTTATGTAACGATTATGTAATTTAACCATTGTTCTTATTAGATTAGTCTTAAATATATATGTGTGATCATCTATCTATATTTAACCTTTTTTCCTTCGCTATTCTTCATTACCAATGTATACATATTTGGTATTGCATTGCGGTTAAGTTTAATAGTTAATTGTTCATTTAAAAATCTCTTTCCAATTTTGTTTATGTTTTTAAATTCCATACGTGTAAAGTTTCCTTTGTTTGCTAACTTGAACTCCTCAATAGCGCCTCTTTTGTCCGCCATTAGCTTATAACGTATATCAGATTTAGCTATATACGTTTTAAATAATTTTTAAACTCTGTTTTTAGCGCAAAGCAATTAGAAATGCTTTGCGAAAGATTTTTACTATTGTATTTGATCGAGGAGATTCAAGTTGACTATTTTAATAAAATTGGGAATAAAAGATTTGGACCGCAAACATATTAATCTGTTTTTATTGTCTAATTAGTTTTCATTAATTTAGGGGAATAGCGGAGGCCATTATATCATTAGTCATATTATTAAAGTCATTAATTAAACATATGATTTAACTATAAAAAGCTTAAGTTTCTTAATTGTATATTAAATGCTTTATTTTTACTTTTCAATGATCCAGGCATGCAAAACACACATATTTCTTAGTATTTTTACACACATTTAACTAACTATTTAGCTCCGTAGGTGTTCCCGTCCATGTCTCCCGCTGATGCTAAGCTTTGTGGCCCGGTTGAGGAATATCTATGCATGTCTCAGATAGTGTTGTTGGTTCGTGGGTTAGTCTCGAGAATAGACGAAGAGGGCAGGGGTCATAGTATTCTTGATTTAATATCTCGCATATGAGTGGCCCCAAGGTACCTTCGCCTAGTATTCGAACTGGGTTAAGCCAACATACATAATCTGACTGTCACAACTGTTAGAGTTACAATAAGATATGTTCATTAATTAAACAATGAGCATGACCAATTGCTCAACAAGCTTTGTGATAAATGCTTAGCCAGAGAAAGTATTTAAATATCTCTGTCAAGTACCCCCCCCCCAACCTCTGACCATGGTTTCATGCTTTGGCATTCCTCAGAGAGGCACTAGGGTAGCTTCAAACTCTAGATCTAAAAATACCAACCCAAAGCCAGCATTTATCTAAAAGTTATCTATTGAGTGGAAAATCTGAAATTTTCAGACACCTACATGTCTTCAAACCCAGCTATCCACCTCTTTCTGGCTAAGCACTTATCACAAAGCTTGTTGAGCAATTGGCAATGCTCATTGTTTATATCTTACAAGCTTAAGAGAATTGTGTCATATGATCTATGACTCTTATTTTGACTATAATCATTAATTCTTTTGCATATTTTAATATCTGCCAGAACAGGTAACTGTTATTGCTTCCACATAGGAGTTATTTCATCAAAGGCTAGGTTCAGTTTCTGATACAAATAGTCTTTTCTCCTATTTTATATATATTCAGTCAAGTTTGTCATACATTAATCATCTTTTGGCACTAACAATCTTTTGGCACTAACAATGACTAAGAAATTATATGTTAGGGCAACCTCATTTCCATTTTTTGACTACATATATAGCAACTCTGATTCCAATTTTTTATATGTGTATAAGTTCTTGATGCTAAAAAAGAAAGAATAGGACAGGATTAGTAGATGGAAAATCTTTCATTGTGAACTTTGCATGAAACAATATACTATTTCAAAGTAGAAAAAAATTCTCTGATATGATTTTGCTGTATGTTTTATTATGAAAATTTAGATTGTAGATTTTTTTTTATTGGTAAGAGATTCCAGTAGTTTCCTCAGAATGTTCAGCTCCTAGCTTTTTTTTTGTGGATTTCTGAAGTCATGGATAATAGCAACACATAAATATGAATTTTAAATATACGTTCTCACACAAGACAAATTAATTTTAAACGTACGTTAAGATATTAATAAAAATAAATAACAAAAAAATAGAGGAAAAAATGTATGAGAAAAAGTCACTATAGTAATAAGTTGTGAGAGCAATCACATGACTGTGTGAATCCTTGAAGCATTAAATGAAATAATGGCTGACTGACATGAGTCATAATGTCACCCATAAAATAGCCATTCATATGAAATCATTTAGTGAAAGCACATTAATAAGAATACCAAATTCTCCACACAGGAGTGCCACCAAGTGCAAGCTTTCATAATCAATAGATGAAGGAAGGTTTGTGCATAAAACCTACCTAGCGTCTCCTTATAAAGATTGCCAGACTAATTGTAATTGTATGGAGAGTTTGGTACTCTTATTAACAGCATGTGAAATGGTAATCATATGATGTTTTGATGGTTATATAAGTAAATTATATACTGCTTTAGAATTATTCTAGTTTTTGTATTTTTATTTACTTTTTTAAAAAATAATATCCATTTATTTTAATTTTATAAGCAGTATATATAGAATTATATACATAAATTTATCTAGTTGAATTGTTAAATGTTTTTAGAAAATTTCAAACTTCACTTATACTGTATATTGATCCTGAAATTGCAATACAGAAAAGATAATAATGTTAAAAACAAGATGGAACTTTATATTTTGTATGAATACATAATTAAAGATAGAGAAGGAGGTAAATAATTGTATTTATAGATTATAATAATATTATGGTTTTATTTGAATATTATATATTTGGAATATATTAATATTTTATTTATTTAAACCATTAAGCATCACATGATCACTATCTCTTATACTAGCACATATTTGTTTATAAACAAAGCAAAACTCTCCATACAGTATTGCCACCCTATGCCAAACAGAATAATCAATGAATGCCAGAAAGCTTGTGCATAAAATCCCTATCTAATGCCTACTCATCCAATATCCCCAGACTAGTTTCTGGCCTGTGGCCATCATCAGTGAGGAGCTTTGGATCTGAGAGCACTGCACCTAGATCTTAGGATCTAATGCAACCCTCCACCACCCACCCTTTATCTCTACTTAACTACAAAACTATGAGAATGAAATTGAAAAACACAAAAATGTTTTCAATCTAAGCTTAATAGCTTATATAGTCATATGGGTCTGAACTCAGTTCAGCACCCATACATTTTGGTGTCTTTGGCTCTTTAACAACCATAGCCATCACTATTCTATTAGGCAGGATTGGTGTTAAACCATTAAGCATCACATGATCACTCTGGTTGGCACAGGGTGGCAATACTGTATGGAGAGTTTTGCTTTGTTTATAAACAAATATGTGCTAGTATAAGAGAAAGTGATCATGTGATGCTTAATGGTTTAACACCAATCCTGCCTAATAGGATAGTGGTGGCTATGGTTGTTAAAGAGCCAAAGACACCAAAATGTATGGGTGCTGAACTGAGTTCAGACCCTTATGACTATATAAGCTATTGAGCTTAGATTGAAAACATTTTTGTGTTTTTCAATTTCATTCTTATAGTTTTGTAGTTAAGTAGAGATAAAAGGTGGGTGCTGGAGGGTTGCATTAGATCCTAAGATCTAGGTGCAGTGCTCTCAGATCCAAAGCTCCTCACTGATGATGGCCACAAGCCAGAAACTAGTCTGGGGATATTGGATGAGTAGGCATTAGATAGGGATTTTATGCACAAGCCTTCTGGTGTTCATTGATTACTCTGGTTGGCACAGGGTGGCAATACTGTGTGGAGAGTTTTGCTTTGTTTATTTTATTTATTTGTGTTATTATTTTGCTTTTTATTTTTGTTTATTTTATTATTATTATTATTTTTTTAAGGAAACTTGATAATGACTACAGAATGTAGTTGAAACGTTGTATGGAAGAGAAAGAAAATTATAGTTTGGAATAAAACAAGTTTTAAAAAGAAAAGGAATGTTGAATTTATATATTTATATTTTAAAATATATTCAACTGATAGTAATAACATGCAGGTCAGTAGAGAATACATTTAGACTAATATTATTTTCCTCATTGTTGCTAGCCTGACTAGGGATAGTGGAAGTATAATAACTACCATAACTTTTAGATTCATGAATACTGAAAACTACCTGAACTATTTGGTCAAAGGCTACATAGGGTAAAAATCTAATATATAAATAACTACAAATAAAATTCCATTATCTACAAATTTTCAAGTATTTATGAGCAATCTTAGTAATGCTATTATTATAAAATGTGTAATAAATGTGCAGTTAACACACTTTCAGTTCCTTTGTGGTTAATTTTTTGCCAAGATTATATTCACAATGACTGAAAATATTTTAATTAACATTACAAAACTTTATATAATAATATTATCAATAACTAAATTTAATGTATATATTAAAATTATTATTTTAGATAACAAAATTTGCTGGTGTCCTAAGCAAGCATGGCATTCGAAAGGGAGATTGTGTCCTCATCTATATGCCTCTTATTCCAGAAGCCGTCATTACGATGCTGGCTGTGGCACGTCTGGGGGCCTTGCACTGTGTAGTTTTTGGGGGGTTTGCGGCCAAAGAATTATCTGTTCGAATTAATCACGCAGAGGTAAATATTATCAAATAAAAACATTTTTTTTGAAAGATGAAAATTATTTTACAGTTAATTTTAATTTCAAATATATTATTTGCAAATATTTCTTGAGTAATTGTTTCATTGTAAGGATAGTTGGTTTGAAAGCTAAAGGATTTTTAATTAATTCATGATTAAACAAAGGTAAAAAAAAAAAGACCCCAAAATTCTTAATCTCGATGTAGATTTGCAGTTTTCCGTTTTTTTTTTTTAAAAAACTTGTAAGTCGTCAAGCGTTGGTGGCTGAGTGGTTAGCACAGCTGCCTTACAAGTAGTTGTTCCGGGGTTCGCTTCCCGGCTGACGCTTTGACACATTAAAAAAAAAAAGAGCTTATGAATCATTGACTCCAGTACAAACGATTTATTTATATTGATATATATGCAATGATTATAGAATTTTAAATTTTTCAAACACATGCAAGCACATATGTACCTATGAATTTTTTTTTTCTCATGTGTCATACCATTAGCCGGGAAGCGAACTCGCTGACCCGGGACAACTGCTTGTAAAGTACCACCAATGCTTGAAATTGTATAATTAATACCATTTTTTTTTTTTTAAATCAAATGTAAATTTTTTAAAAATTCTAATACAATATTTAATAATACAGTATTACACCCCCCCCCCCCACACTATTTTTAAATACTGCAAATAATAAAAAAGGATAAATGCCAAGTTTTAATTTCTTTAATAAACTTCACAATTTTTCTTTTACATATACCCCCCCCCCATTATTTTAAAGTAGTCCAGTATTTACCTTGCTATGACATCATTAGCCTGAAGGCATACTACTCTAACCACCCGATTTTTAAGATAACGTCACCTAGTGATTTGCGGACAAATGTAATCGCTAAAATTTTTCGGCATATCACGTGGTGATGTTACGTCAAAGATCGCTAGATTAGAATAGGATGCCCTCAGGGTAATGTCATCATAGAAACGAAGAGCGGGGGGGGAGGCACATGGTACATCATGAGGTCAAAACGGAGAAAAAGACACGTGGTACAGAACAATGCTGTAGGCGTCCATCCTGAAAAAAAAAAAAAAATGGTAAAATTAATAAATAGGACACAAAATAGAATGATATCGGGTAATTACAGTTGTGTGCCTTCAGGCTAATTACGTCATAGCAAGGTAAATACTGGATTACCTAATAAATAATTGGCTCCTATTTATTTTAGGTCAAGAATGTCAAATGTAATTCATCTCCGAACATAATTATAATGATCGCTTTAAGTATATATTTAAAACTTATAATATCGCACATGTGGTAAATTCTGTTCGCTAGTCACGTTAGCAATGAGAATATTGGTAAAATACCGTAGTATTCGCCAATGTGATTGCTCAAGTTAACTTTTTTTGTAATTTTTCATGATTTTAAAATAATTCTACGATTTTAAATGTTTTTCTTTTTTTAAAACAAATAAAAATGTATATATAACTTATCTAGTATATGCATATAATAAATTGTTTCATTTTTTTACGTATTGAATAAAAAAGGTATTAATTTTCATTCTTTTCAAGTCTTTGATTTATTGTTACTTTGTTTTACGTTCAAATTACGCTAAATTTTATATTTACTATCTTTTAGTCAGGTGTTTGTGAATATGGTTTGATTACTTATTTAATTTATTAATAAACCAAACACGCATTTAACCGCGAGCAATCTTTATCAGCTAACTTTATCTTTGAGCAAAAATACTCTGTGATAGAATAAATGCTTTATATATTATATTTTCTACATTTCTGTATAGTAGCCACATCTTGATGATGAGATGGATAGAAAAAGCAGCAAAAATATTAAGAACATTAATTACAAATTTACTCTGAAACCGAAAAATAACAGCCAAACTATAATTAGGAAGAGCGTTATTACAGTTAAAAGTTATGATGGATTTGCCTTAATTGCATTGATCTCTAACATAAAAGTTAAATTAGGAGATTTCCAAGTAGATTTATAAAGTCTGAAGGCATCCCAAATATATATTTAAATATTAAATTTTTATGATCAACTCTAATATTTAATAATTTAATTATTTTATTTTAAAACTATCAATGTTAAAGTTCAAATTTTAAATTACAGCCTGCCTCATGAATAGGTACAGTGACATTTTATGTCTAGTTTGCCTCACTGCTCAGTTTATAGTGGATATGTATACTGCCATTCAGGTTTGACAGTTGTTGTCTGAACTTATATCCAAATGGATGAACTATTTATGGCCAGATCAGTGAGTACCATTGCCTATTGGCCTGCTACTGCCATAAAATGTAACACTTCAAAAAATAAAATCAATGCATGTGCCAACAATAGCATTTTAACAAATAAAACAGTTTTAGTTAATTTTACAATCTTAAAAAAGCAGCAAACTTTATATTCTATTATACTGCTGCTGTCTATTTATTAAATTCATATTCAGCTGTACTCTATTCATTTTCCTAGACTAGTTTCTAGATTATAACTTACATCATTGAGGAGTTTTCACTTTGATCTAGTGTAACTAGATCTTTTAGAGTAAAATATACAATTTTTGGACTAGTGTTAGCTGTACAAGCAAGTTGTCTTGAATTTAAAACATTAAGATGTTTTTCAATTTCAGGCTAATAGTTTGATAGTAAAAAAGGAGAAAGAGTAAAAGATAACTTCTGGGTAACATATATTAAATCATATCCAGATGCATTAGATCCACACCAAAGTTACTCAACAACACAAGACCACATTTTAGAAACTGATCTAGGAATATGTATCATAACACTGGATAAGGATTTATTAAATATTGCCTTCTATAATTTATTAATCACTCAAACTTATAGCAGATTCAGAAGGAGTAAAATAAATTTAGTTTGCTCTTATAATATATATCATTCATAATTTCATAATTTTCTCTTTGTAGTTTTTTTTATTGCTGATAACATTTTGTCAAGCAGCTTCCTTATTACTACTCTATAATGTCTTGCACAGAGTTTGCTCAATCATCCCATAAATGGGATTCCGAAAAAAATGTTTAGGTTGATCAATCTTTTGGTCCCTTCAACCATTATAGTTTGATTCTCAGTACATTGTCTCTTACAAAAATTTATTCACTTTCATTGGATCTGCTTTTTGATGACAACATCTGAAAATATCTTTTAAATTTTTTTGTAAAACAAATTACTCCTAACTTCATTATTTTTTAATAATAAAGCAATTAATTTGTGGCACAAATTGTTATTTGAAATCCTGAAAGTACTTGAATTATTTTCTGATTGAAAAAAAATCTGACTCATCAATAAAATGGTTATCTTTGTTTGCTCTTTGTATTACAATAGTGTTCAAACGACTCTTGGTTTCTCTTAGCAAATGATCAGACAACAACAAAAATAACCAATAATAGATGTCATAAGTTAGTTATATCAATTACAAGTATTTGTTCTTATATAACACAAAACAATAAATATAAAGAAAACAACAAACATTTACAATAACTTTTGTATAATCTCCTTTCACTTAACATCACATGATCCCCATTTTTTATGCTTGCTTAAACAGGAAAAACTCTCTATACGTATTGCCACTCATCATCATCATCAACTATTATCAATACACTGCAGGATGAAGGTCTCTCCAAGTTTAATCCATCTTCTCTTATCTTTAGCTTCTTTTCTCCACATCACCCCTGCACACTTTCTTATTTCATCCATCCATCTCACATGTGGTCTCTTTCTGGGTCTTTTACAATCTCTTGGAATCCAGTTTAAAATTTCAATTGTCAATCTATTATCATCTCTTCTAGCAACATGTTCAGCCCCACTCCATTTCAATCTTTTAATTTTTTCAATGAGGTCAATAACACCTGTTTGTTCTCTTACCCATACATTGTGGTTTGATCTCTTCTTGTTCTCTCCATACTTCTTTGCATGGTCTGAAGTCTCTGTATTGCTCTTCTATTAAGTGTCCAAGTCTCAGATCCATAAGTAAGAACCACTCACTGCAAGCTAAAGCAATCAATGGATTCCAGAAGGCTCTCAGATCCAAGGTTCCTCACTGATGAAGACCACAAGCCAGAAATTAGTCTGGGGATATTGGATGAGTAGGTACTAGATGGGGATTTTATGCACAAGCCTTCTGGAATCCATTGATTGCTCTAGCTTGCAATGAGTGGCAATAGGTATAGTGAGTTTTGCCTGCTTTCCCATATAAAATTATTAAGGCATTTATACTAAACAAATCAGTCATTTTTGCAAACATTCAGCAAATAAATGTATTCATTAAAAAAATAAACAATGCTTTAAAATTGATACTTTAAATTAACTTAATAAAAAAAAAGTTTCAGTTGAAGTACTTCAAATTTCATATTCAGAGACCAACATTCTGTTAAATTTATAATAATACAATTAGTTTGTTATAATATTTATTTTGATTAATTAAATAATAGGTATTTTTAAGTATATTTCATTACTGTTAACTTTTTTTTCATTATATATAAAAGTTATTATGCATACAAATTATTATTTAAAAAATTATAAGTTATTGATATATTTTTTGAGTATAGACATATAATTTTGAGTTTTTAATTTGTTTGAAAATTTTGATGTTATACATGAAAATAATTTACACAATTACTATTTATTATCTTTATTTTCAGTTATTCTGAGTAATTTTCTTTATAGTTAATTTTGAAAATGGTTGAAATTTAGCGGAAATATCAATTATAATCATAAAAATAAAATTTTTCCAGTAAAAAAAAAAAGAGGAAGTATATAGGTTTCTTTATAGTTTATGATTATATATGAATATGATTTACTACAATCACAAATACTGATAATACTAATTTACTTATGGTTATTTTACAATTATAATATTAATATCATTTATGTTCTTTATTACTTTTTACAGTACTTTTTATAACCCATTATTGATGGTTTCGATTGCCCCAGCAATCTTCTTCAGAACTTCTACTCAAAATATAAGTAGAAGTTCTGAAGAAGATTGCTGGGGCAATCAAAACCATCAATAGTGGGCTGTAATAAGTAATAAAGAACATAAATGATAATATTATACGGATTTTGCAATGCAATAAAAAAGATAAAGTTATCTTACAATTACATAGAATTAGCTCTGCAATGTAGATTTACTCCTTAACAAACTATTGATAATTTAATGAATTATTAAAAATTTAAGATTGATAACATTACACACAACTACAGTGAATAAACTAGACAAATGTAAAATTAACTGAAATTATGATTTTTGACTATTTGTTACATTCTATCAGAAATCAATAATAATATATGAAAGATATATTTGTAATATCAATAAGGATGTTTATAAATCACATTGTAAATTATGTAGATATCATATTCAGAAGTAATCACTTCCATTGTAGTTATAAAAACTAATAATTAAATAATATTTTTTGTTGAAACCATTATTGAATAAAAATAACACAATTTATATATATATATGTTAACAATAGAAATTAAAAGATTATATCCATGTAAATAGCCAGAGGTAATATTAACTTTGATATTGCTTGAAAATCACCAATTACTAACTGCCAGTCCTAAGGCTAAACAAGTTTTTTCTAATGACCTATTGTAGCTCTTTTATTCTAAGTTTAATTTAAGTTGCTATAAGGATTTAAACCCAAGACAGCTATTTTTATAGATATGAGGACTCAGAAAACATCTCATTTTGATATCCTGTAAATAATAATTCATATTCCTCGTGGAATTATACATATTCAATTAAATGTTTTTATGAACTTATGATGTCAATAAAGAAAATTGATGGATTATATTCATGTAAACATCCAGAGATAACTTCTGAGTTGTTATATCTATAAAAATAGTTGTCACAGTTTTAAATTCTTTTAACATCTTGCATCAGAAATAAAATAGAATCTTCTTTTTTTTTTTCTAACTAAAAATCAGGACAAAAAAAGCTATAACAGATTATTAAAAAACTTTTTTAACCTTAGGAAAATTATCTTTAGTTGTTTACATGAATATAATCCTTCAATTTTCACTGTTTATATCATAATAAAGTCATGAAAATATTTAATTTAATATATATATAATTCAATGTTTTAACAGATATTATAGTTAATGAAATATTATAATAAATGGCAATTCCATTTTTAATTATAGTTAAAATCTGCAGCCATGACTTTTCAAAGCATATGTATATAAATTCTGGTAGTAATATTTGTTTCAGGATTAGTAAAGATTTTTTTTTTGCTAAGGGCCAGAGGCAATTGCATTCCTTGACACACAAGGTTTATTCATCCATAGATATGTTTGCATCAGAGAGTTAGATGCTTCATAGAAGAATACTACAAAGCCATCAATATAATATGGTGAGATGATTTTTGAGAGAATCAAAAAAGAAATGAAAGAGAAATGCATAAGAGATGGAACAAACAGATATCAATAAAAAAATAATGAGCAGAAATGAATCTGTATTGAATAAGTTGCTAAAAAATTAGCGAATTCTTAAACTGGATATGGATCCCAAAGATTGTAAAAAAACTAAGAAAAGATTATATATGAGATTGATGGATGAAATATAGAAGATTTTTTTTGATCATGTGAAAAAGAGAGGTTATGGATCAAAGAAGTTGAATTAAATCTGAAAAGATCATCATTTTGCAATGGATTGATAATGGCTGAAAATGATTATGATGTGAGAATATATATATATATTACAACACTTGGAAGTTATACGTCTTTAATAAAACTTTTTTTAAAATTTAGATGAAAAATAATTAAGAATTAATTTTTATTACATAGGCATATGCATGAATTGTTAATATTATACAATAAATAGACATCATAAAAACTTTATGCAATAATGTTAAAATAATTGGCTAAAAGAATTTGATAAAATTACCTTACTATATTTTCATATGCTAAACAATAAAGAGAAACAAAATAAGTGGCATTTTATTATCACATTTAAAAAATTTTCATATATTATTATTTTTCTTTTGCTATTATATATTTAAATTAATATTATGTATACAATTATATTTTTAGCCTAAAATAATTGTGACTGCTTCCTATGGAGTTGAACCAAATCGCTTAATAGCTTATAAGCCAATATTAGATGAAGCTATTGATCTGTCACCAAACAAACCAGAGAAATGTATCATCTTTAACCGAAGTCAGTTTGTAAGAACTTTAATTACCTAATGAAATAATTTCTATATCAATAATTTTATTATTACAGTAACTGATAAAAATCAGAATTAACAATAAATTATATTTATTTTAAGCCAATATACATCACATAATCATCATTTCTTATGCTTGCTTACAACTGTTCTTAAAACAGGCAAAACTCTCTGTATGTATTGCCACTCCCTGCAAGCCAGAGTAATTAATGGATGACAGAAGGTTTGTGCATTAATTCCCCATCTAGCGCCTACTCATCCAATATCCTCTAGATTCTGGTTTGTGGCCTTCATCAGTGAGGACCCTTGGATCTGAGAGCACTGCACCTACAGCCTTAGATCTGAGCACTGCACCTACAGCCTTTGATCTGAGAGAACTGCATCTGTAAATGCAGTTCTCTCAGATCCAAGGCTCCTCACTGACGAAGACCACAAACCAGAAATTAGTTTGGGGATATTGGATGAGTAGGCATTAGATGGGGATTTATCTGGCATACATTGATTATTCTGGCTTACAGGGAGTGGCAATATGTATAGAGAGTTTTGCCTACATATTAAGTGCATTTTCAAAAAAATTACACACATATATTTACGTTTAAATTGGAATTGTCCATATATATATGCATAGGGTGTGTCCATAAAGTCTGTTTGCAATTTTAAAAAATTATAACTTTATTAGTATTTGCGATAGGAAAAATCTGTAAAAAGTATTAGAAAGCTTAATGTTAATGTACATTGCTTTAAGTAAAATTATTTAGTAACTCTTCAACACAATAATTTAATAATTTTTCAAAACTTTAAAAATACTTCTTTTTCAGAGTTATGTAACCCATAGCTTCAACTGAAGAAAAAGTAAACTATGTCCTTTGATTGGCTGAACTAAAATCTACTGTTGCTGTACAAAGAAAGTTTAGAACTGAAACAATAAAGAACCACCTCATAGGAATTCTATTGCCAAATGGATGAAAAAATTCAGAGACAGACTCAACCCATGATAAGCCATGATCTGATAGGCCATATGTCAGTGAAGAAAGTGTAGCATCCATAGAGCAATCTATTAAGGTAAGTTCAAGAAAGTCATTAAGATGAGCATCATTAGAGCTGAGGCTTTTAAAGTCCACTGTTCATAAGATTCTGCAGAATTGATTTCACATGAAATCTTACAAAATTCAATTGCATCAAATGTTAGAAGAAAACTATCATGTATGGCTAACATTCTACCATCAGTTCAATGAAAAACATGGAAATGATGATGCATTTGTGAGTAGTTTAATGTTCTCTGATAAAGCAACATTTTACATTAGTAGCAAGGTTAACAAGCATAATTGCTAGATTTGGGGAAGTGAAAATCCAAATGAAACTGTTACTCATGAAAGAGACTCTCTTAAAGTTAATGTGTGGTGTGCTTTGGGAAAAAAATCAAATCATAAGGCTCTTCTTTTTTAAAGGTTGTATTATTAAATGTGACATCTACTTAGATATGCTGCAGAATTACTTTATTCTTCAGCTTGAGCAATTAGGATTAAAAGATGATACAGTATTTCAACAAGATAGAACTCCTTGCCACTTTGCTCTCTGTGTTAGAAGTTTCTAAATTAGAAAATTCCTAACAGATGGGTTGAAAGAGATAGATTATTTTCTTGTTTTCCACATTTGCCAGACTTGACTCCATTAAATTTTTATGAGGACATATAAAAACAATAATGTATGCAACCGAACCTTGATCATTAGAAGACTGAAAAGTTAAAATAACTAATGTGATTTCAGGCATTACTGTAAATCAATTGGCAAATATTTTTAGAGAACTACAAAATCATATTACATTTGCATTTCTAAATGGTGAACACATGGAAACTTAATAAAATACAATAAAACAACAGAAAATATATAGATTTTTTTTTATTTCCAATACATTCTTCAGAATTTCTCTATCACAAATACTAATAAAGTTATAAATATTTTAAATTGCACATGAAATTTAGGGACACCTTGTAAATATTTGCTTTGTGATTCAGTGAAATAGTCAGTAATTAACTAGAAAGACCAAATTAACTTGCAACTTTTGATGTTCAAATGTCATGTAATCTCCCAAGCAATTAACCATTTAGTTTTTTTTATCTCTATAATTTTTCAAATAATTAAAAACAACTTGTCAAAACAGTGAATTCAGCAGACAAATTGTCCAGGGGTCTTTTTATTATTATATCCATTTTCAAAAGGATAATCCTGTTTCTTAAAAGATAATGGATATTTTGAAAATTTAATAATTGATAAAAGACACAACATCAAAACTGTCTTTTGTCTATAAATTACTCTTATTTGTTATATTGCTTTTTGCTATATAATGCTCTTGATTTTGTAGGAAATATTTTAGTAATTTAAACTTACTAAGATATGTATTTGGTGTTTTTCTCAAAATATAGTCTGTTCTTGAGTAAACTGTGCTTCAATATCTTGAAGTTTAATCCATTTTCATCATCATAATCAAAATAATACCTCTTATTATACAACATGCTTAACATATTACACTATCTTTTTGGTGATAAAACTGATAAAGGTGATATTTATCTGGATAATGAAAAACTCTTTTATTAACTGAAGGTAACCACAATTTATTATTAGTATATTAATACAAAAATATTACAGTATGAGTGAGATTTTATGAGAGGATAAGAATAAAATGAATTTCACTTCAATAAATACTTTATGTAGTTTGTGCAGTGATGAAGGGGTAAATTCAAAGCTAGACATTTTCAAATTGATTGACAGCTAAAGAAAATGAAAAAAAGCTCAGGTTATTTAAATGAAGTTATACTCAAACTACTACTATGGTACTTGAACACTACAATTTTTGAACAATTGTCCATGTATGAAAATTTTCCAATATTTTAAAATCACGTTTATTAAAATATATTATTTAAACTAAAAAGCTTGTCTTCTAATGTTATTTCAACTTTTTATTAGCTTAACCTTTTATATTACTTGTCCAATGATCCAAGCATGCACTGACACTCAACTCATATTATGTGCACATTTAACTTAGTTCCGCAAGTATTCTAGTCTATTGCCTCTCCCTAATGCTAAGCTGTGGGTCAGGGTTATAAAATAATTTATGTGTGTCTCAGATATGTTGTTGATTTGTGGTTAGACTTGAAAATAGATGAATAGGGCAGAGGCCTTAGTATTCTTGATTTTTATATCTCACATATGAGTGGCCTCGAGGTACTTTCACCTAGTATTCAAACTGGGTTAAACCAATATACATCATTTGACCGGCACAGTAGATTGTTTTTCCCTGAGTTTGTCATCAACATGGGACAAATTTCATTGTTTTTTAAAAATTAGCACCCTGAGAGTTTGTGTCAAATATAATATAAAACAAGGTATAAAAATATATGTAAAATTTTTTCCCCGGGTTTGTCTCCTAACATGGGCTGAATTTCATTTTTTGGAAGGAAAGGAAAAGGGGTTTTGATATATATGGATAAATTTTTCCCCATGTTTTGTATGCCTACCTATGAGCTATTCAATATTACCACACCTTATAATACCCTGAAAAATTTTGTTTTTAGTTAAATATATTTATATAGAAAAAATTTATGAGTGAGATGTATAAATTTTTTTTCCGAGTTTGGACTCCTAATGTGAGCCATATTTCATTTTTGGGATATAATTAAAAAGTTAAATGTGTCATAGTGTAAACATTTTTTCCCCCGTGTTTATTGTCTTAGAAATGAATGTTTTATTTTTTTTTTTTAAAAAAGTTAACACTCCAACAGTTTTTTTGTGTGTGAATATATAATGAGATTAAATATGTGAGAGTGAAAGCAAATTTTTTTTTCCTGATTAGTAGACTTTGTCTTGGCCAGTCGACATATTGTTTGTCATGTAAAGTATAGCTTCGATGTGGGTGGAAGGGTCAACGTGGGACGAATTTCATTGTTTTTTTAAAAAATAGCACCCTGAGAGTTTGTGTCAGATATAATATAAAAAAAGGCATAAAAATATAAGTAAAAATTTTTCCCTTGGTTTGTCTACCAAAGTGGGGGGGGGGGGATCTATTGTGTCGGTCGAATGATGTATATTGGTTTAACTCAGTTCGAATACTAGGTGAAAGTACCTCGAGGCCACTCATACATGAAATATAAAAATCAAGAATATTAAGGCCTCTGCCCTATTCATCTATTTTCGAGTCTAACCATGAACCAACAACATATCCGAGACACGCATAAAATATTTTATAACCCTGGCCCACAGCTTAGCATCAGAGAGAGTCAATGGACTAGAATACTTACAGAACTAAGTTAAATGTGCTCATAATATAACATGAGTTAAGTGTTGGTGCATGCCTGGATCATCGGACAAATAATATAAAAGGTTAAATTAATAAAAGGTTGAAATAACATTAAGAGACTTAAGCTTTTTAGTTTAAATAATATATTTTAATAAACATAATTTTAAATATTAGAAATGTTTTAACTATCTCCGCTATTCCCCAATTGATTACTGATAAATAATTTTACAATGAGGCGGTGGCAATTATGTAATATTTTGCGGTCTAAGTATTACTTTTTCCAATTTAAACAAAGTTATAAACTTGTGACTTCTTGATAAAGCAAAATTAAAATAACTCTTTCACAAAGCATTCTCTAGTTGCTTTGTGCTTTATAAATAATTTTAAAATATTTAAAGATTTCTATAAATAACTAATATTTAACTATGGGACTAAATGCACACAAAGTAGGTGTTATCAAGGAGATCAAGTTGGCAAACAAAAGGAAACTTAACTAGTATTTAAATTACAGATATTATTTTAAATTGGAAATATTTTTAAATGAAAATAATTTACACCACAATGAAACAAGAAAGCATTTATTTAACACACTAAGAAAGATAAATATAAATCTAATATTAGTCTAATAAGAGAAAAACAGTTACATTATAAATATAAATTAAAGAAACAAATAACGAAAGGTATTTATCAAAAGTAAAGTAATAGTTCATGAGGAGATATATAAAGTTACCAGTCCTTGTTCCTTTGATCCAGTTCCCTTTACGTCCATGGCTTGATTACATACGTAGAGTGATTTGTCCGGACAAAGGTATTTTAAATATGCAGCATTTTTACACGAAGGCACAGGCATGGCTCACAGTTCAGGTTTACTATTGGTTTGACACATTATGGCATTTTGATGGATTTAGAACCCCAACGGCAGGCAATGCCGATGAGCCTAGCTGCCGTACATGGTCACATCCACCAAATTGATAGAACTTTTAACAGGTCGCATGTTGAAACTCGTAACAGGAATTTTCCGCAAAACTAGGACTCCGTTGTTTTCTGCATTTATTTTCAGAGCAACCTAGGAGGATCACTTAAAGCACAAAATGCCAAATCATCAAAGCATAGGATCTGAACAAATCTTCAAGCACAAAATCAGAATAATTTAACGAACAAAATCTGAATACTCAAAGCACAGGATCTGCATGAATAAGCATAAGACCGATTTTAAAAGCAAAATCTAAATAATCTCAGTAACAACATCTGACTGATTTTAAAAGCAAAATCTCAATAATAATTTCAGGAACAACATCTGACTGATTTTAAAAGCAAAATCACCAAATTGATAGAACTGTTAACAGGTCGCATGTTGGAACTTCTAATAAGAATTTTCCGCACAATTAGGACTTTGTTATTTTCTGCATTTATTTTCAGAGCAACCTAGGAGGATCACTTAAAGCACAAAATGCTGAATCATCAAAGCATAGGATCTGAATAAATCTTCAAGCACAAAATCAGAATGATTTAGAGGACAAAATCTGAATGAATTCGGGAACAAAATCTGACTGATTTTAACAGCAAAATCTGAATAATTTAGGAACAAAATCTCAATGAATTCTAAAAGCAAATCTGAATCATCTCAGGAACAACATCTGACCAATTTTAAAAGCAAAATGATTACATAGCACACTCTAATATATTGTGTGTGCATATATAAATTTGAAAGGAAAACTAGAAATAAACACAGACAAAAATTATAGTAGATATTTTCTACATCCGTTGAAATAAATAAAAAAATAATAACAGATTTAAAATATTGTTTTATAAATTAAACTTTTAAAAGGTCTGAATAAATATATATATTTTATTATTATTCTGATTGTGAAATGTGAAAACACAATACTTGTTTTTGAATTTTTTTTAATTAAGTAAAACATGTATGTAGATTCAAAGGGATTAGAGAGATAAAAATAAAACTCTGTTTTCAATCAAGATGATTTTATAAACAGACTGTGATAAACAAATAGTCAGTCTGGATAGTGATTTTTGAAGAGAACAATCTGAACTGTAGTTTTTTGTAAGAGCTGAACAGAACTGTCTGGCTACTAAAATTTTTTGAGTAAGTGGCAGCAATTAGCTGACCAAAATAAATAGATACAGTATGTTATTGGCTGTAGCAGAGAGTTGGCAGAATAGCTACCATGAACTGATGTAGCTGAAGGCAGGAGCTGCTACTATTTTCCTTCACAGGAGCTTTGATTTACTTGAAGCTGGGTCACTTCTGAATCAATAGCCTGAAAAAAAGGATAAAATAGCTAGCAGTACTATACAGAGCTCCTAAGAAGATCTAAGGAAGTACAGTCCAGTAGCTGCCCTATAGTTTACTGCAGACTTTTGATTCATGAGGCCAGGGTCACTTCAAATGGATCAACTAGCTGCTTAAATATGTTCTAGAAGACAGCTTGACAATTGCTTGGAATACAAAAGCTCATGATATGCCAACCAATTACTTGAATATTTTCCCCTGATGATGACAACAAGTCTGGAATTATATTTTTTCTGATGGGCTAGAAACCAAGCTTACCAAGAGAAAGCATGAAGAAATTAATGTACTTATGCTACTGTTTATCTATATACACAGGGAATCACAGATAAACATGTTGTATGTATCTACAGTGAGTATTTTTATTTTATTTTACTATTTCTTAAAACGACTTTTAAAATTATAAATTAATAACTTAGAGTTAAAATAAGCAATAAATAATTCGCTCGAGTCAAATGTCTAAAAGAAAGACGATTTGATATATATTTTTGAAGAAATTGTTTTAGTAATTCCTTAAAAAAAGACATTAAAAGAATATATATTTTCAATATTGAATTAATTAGAAGAAAGATAACATTATTGTAACAAGTTGAAATAGATAGAAAACAGTGTGTGTATACGCACACACTCATATATGTAAAACTTTAATATTTTTTTTTGATTAAATGTCAATTCATTTTTTTAAAAATATTAATTGTATATTATAAATTGCACGTTTGTGCGCACATATATGTAAATCAATGTAACAATTTAAATGTTGAATAGTAATTATTTAAATCTCAATGTGACATTTGAAATTTTGTATTGTAATCAAAATCAGAGCTTATATATGTGTAATTTTATTTTAATAGACTTAAATATCATTTAATTTTTTATTGTTATTAATAAACTTATTTAATTGTTAAAAATTGTTTCCATCATCTCTTGGTCACATACAGTAATAGAGCTCGTGTTCTCTGAGCTAGATTCATGCACGGGATGAATATATAAATGGGGATGTATTTTTTTAGTGCTTTGGAGCATCCAGCGATGATCAATCATCATCCTGGTTGGCACATAAGATTATATTCTTTAAAACCCATGCACTATATTTTATTTTAATCTTATTAAAAATTTAAGTTTATAGTTGGCCAGTACATTAATGGTACTTAAGTGGCCAGAGCATTGATGATGATTAGCATGTTTTAAATGTCCCAGTATTATTGTTTTGATTTCTGATTATTGTGAATTTCAATGGATGGGCACTAAGCTGGTACATCCAAGTTGGGTTTAAATAATTGCCCAAGGTGGCAAAGGCTCAATAGTTAGCCTGGTCTAAAGAAGACCCATTTCCAATCCAGTCACAAGGTTGACTGTTGATTTTATTCTGATATATTGTACTGATTTGTATGATGATGATGAATGGTATTTTACTTATACTGATATTTACTTTATAATGCTGGTTGATAAATAAGTATGCTTTTAGTTGCTCTTCTGATCTCTCATTGATCTCTAGGAGATTCTTATGATCTCATGCTCCCCTTAAATAGTTTATACTTATATATACTTTTATAAATTATTGATATTTCATTTTAAGTTGACTTGGGAGTGATGATGTTATTCCATCACCCCAGGTTCATTCCTTCCACTTTTTATACCCCCCCATCTAGTTACAATCTTAATGTAATTTTTCATAAGAGATATGTATTTATTAAATCTATTTAATGTCATATTGAAAGCCTTAACTAATTCTGTCCAGACAATAACAGAGAAAAAAGATCTATCCCACAAGAATTTGTTATCAGTATGAGAGTCTGATGATTGATGATTCTTTGAATTTAAAATTGATGTGTCAGGAATCCACATCACAAATAGCAAAGTAAAAGTAATTCTGGAAACCAAGATATTATCAAATGTCAAATAATTTTTAGAATTAATAAATTATTATGAGAAATTTATTCAGTTTTATTTATAAATAACACTTATACAAATTATTGAAAAAAGGAATAACTTTGAGATGGGAAAGGAAACAATTAGGCATCCAAAGGAATAAAAAGGACTATAACTGTATAAAGTTTTTTTCTATGTCAAAATATTTTTGACATTTGATAACAGCAAGACAATCATGTCAGAAAAGCTTATAATCTTCACATTTTGTGCATTAAACAGGACTGAGCATAATTATCTTTAATTGACAAAGTTTTTTTTAGAGTTGTGATTATAAAAAAGTTCCAGAAATTTCATTGATAATTATAAATTCATAATAATTATAGATCATAAATTCTTGCTAGTAATTTTAGAAATTGATAAGGATCTCTGCAAATATCTTTCAGATTGATTTATTGGTATGGTTGAATATATTAACTGCCTATAACTTTTTTTAGCTGAAGTGTAAGCAAGATCAGGATATCTTCATGCAGACATATTAACATGGTTACCTATATCTACCATAGATCAAAAGAGAAGTAAGAACAAATCAATATGATTAATATAATAGATTGTAAAGAACTAAAAATTGAGAAAGTGGAGTTTGGATTGACAAAACTAATTCAGTGGATACATTCAAGATGGCCAGATACTGAATGTTCTTTTTGAATCAAATGTCATGAGATATCTATAATAAAAAATACATCATGTGGATTTTATAACAGTAATACTCTCAGAAGAATGAAAAAAGTCTAACTAGCCTGGAATTGTTTGCATGAAAATGCTTGGTTGATCATTCTTATGATGGACCAATATGAGGAAGAATATTCAATGGAAAATATAAAATTGTTAGCAGTTCTAAAATTCCATAATAAAAGTCTGACAGATAACTAACCAGGGAATAAAAAGGCCTGGTCATACATATGGAAAGGCAGTAGTATCTGATAAATAATTCCGAATTCATGTGAGAGCAAGTCAAAGAATTACACATGATTCATAATTTAACATTTTCTTATATAAACATTATATCCAAAATGCAACAGAGTTGCATTACACATGATGCCAGAGATGAAAAAATTATTAACCAAGAAGATAAATAATACTATAATGCAAATATAGATACATAATTTTAGTGCAATATTTTATGTCTAGTGCTACATTGGATGAATCTCCTACAGATATAGAAAACTTAGGATTAATATTGTTGCATTTATACCATTGAGAAAATCTGGGGAATATATTTATCTTAAAAGAAATAGGATTCAGGATACAAAGTAATGGTGATAACCTGAAAAAATTCAAAAATCAAATAGGTAAATGTATGTTTATTGTATAAACTATTTGCAGGTATTTGTAAGACCCATTTGAGACCAACCAATGCATGGATTATCCACCAAAATAGAGAAAACCATTAAAATAGAAACAACAATTAAAGAGAAAATAAATGAAACTAAGAAAGCAACCAACATTGCAATAGCAGCCAATTTCAGGAAAGCATCCAAATCCAAGAAAGTAATTATCATTGAAATAGTCATGAAAATAGCCAAATTGAGGAAAACATCAAAACAGCATCATTATGATACTGGAAGAGCCTCATTGCATCAAAAGTAACAGCATAAGAAAACAATGAACATGACATCTAAACGATTTCCAGTCATTTTGATTTTCATAGTGACAAGTTAAAATCTGTGAGGGAAGAATGTATTATACTGCCGCAACAAACCAAGTGCTAGCTTGAAAGTTTCTGAATATTATCAAACAATGTGAGGAGTTTCACCTCACTCTTATTGATTGATATGCCTCCCATTTTAGTTATGTTTCCATTGTCAGCCTATAACTTGATTCTGAAGACAACAGTCTTGATATTTTTTTCTACTGATTCTCAACACTGCTCATGTAAAATATTCACCCTAGGTTTGTTAGATAGTAACTTCCCTCTTAGGCTTTATATATATAAATAAATATAATACATAATTTGCCAGAAAGTTTTGTGTATTTATTTCACATTTAATGTTATATCAAGTTTTTCTACCATTTTGAATTAATTAACTCTGTCTGTCAAGAAATATATAATAGCCACATAGCCAAATTATTTCCTCGCACATATATCTTCTCATTGATTTAAACAACAATATCCATGAATGACAATGATGCAATGCTTTTAATAGTCCTTATATAATTATGCAAGAAGTAAGCTACAGATTCTCAAACAAACTTATTGAATGATAAACAGTTGTCTTCTGTCATTATAATGACCAATTAGTAGATTGTAAAGATAAAAGTTACAGATAAAAGGAATGTGTTATGTAAACTTAAATATAGAGTAGGTTCTCAATAAATAATGATCATTATGATAATATTTGTTGTAAAAATTATATATGGAATTATTAATTAGTTTAAATTCTACCATCTTAATTACTAGTTGTTAATATAAATTTTCAATATTGTGAACTGTTAAACTAATTTGTCCTCACAATTAAGTGAATGACCTCATTTGATTGACCGAGTGAACTTTTCCCAAATGTATATGCATAAAATACAATTAATTTATTTATTTAGCCTATGATTATTTTACATAATTTAAATTTTAACAAAAGTTCTCTAGTGGCTCAAATCCTTTAATTTTAGAAATGTATGTAGAGATTTGATAGTTATCAACTACTTGTTTACATACTTTTTCACCTTTTTTATGCTACTTATATATAAAGCAGTGATAGTTGCCAGATGACTGCTTTATAAATCCCTATACTGTGAAGTAGATCCTAAAGTTCCAGTTGCACTGTAACAAGATCCAAATCCCTCACTGATGACAAACTTGAACCTAATCTACATATTTTAGATAAAAAAGCACTGATACCTGACAAGTATCATTGCTTTCTAAATCTTACTGTAAGTGGTTTAAAGAAAGTGGAATATATTACTAAAAAATCTTTTTCTTTTAAAAAGCCTGGTAACATTATGTCTATTTATTTTGCAATAGCAACAGCGCCATCATGCGGGTGTGGATCATCCGAAGTTGTAGAACCAATTTTATTTATAAAGAAGATGAATAAACTAAAGATTAGCCGGTTCTTATAACCTAATCGGGCTTGGCCACTTGATGGCATTCTGGCTCACCAAAACACCTAACAAATGCCATTTACAAGGCCTGACTTACGGCTAATAGAAAACATCTAATGTTTGTCTTAGCCATTAGAAGGCTGTTGATGATGACATAACGCAGAAATAATACGGCCTATTTCTGCTTCATGACAGTTACTGTGAATCCCCACACACTTATCTTTCATGTACAGTTTGATATATATGTGTGTGTAGTTTGATTAGTCAAATTTTTACAATATACATTACACAATCTTTGTATTTGTAATGAATTTAAGAAACCTGACTTTACAGTAATTTTCCAAATGGCCACACCCTTATTTAGAGAAGGTGTAATGTGTAAAAGCTTGCCGAGGGTACGTCAAAACGAATTCAGCTGAGTTCGCATGTGAAATCTCAGTTTCACGTGAAATACCACATAGTTCATAAAATGGCTGGTGATCGTGTAACTTTTTCCGCAGTTGCTGAAAACAGAAGCCAAGTATTTCTGCTGTCCAATAAAAATATACACGATTTTTTGTAAATTTCATAGAAAGCACATATTATAAAAATGTTTAATAAGTAAAGAAGACATTTATATGTGTTTGTTGTTTAAAAAAGTTTGAGTTTCTTTCTTTTGTCTGACTACGGTTACGATTTTGATATTTTTTATTTTAGCATTACAAACAACAGAATACTAACCCTAACCCTAAAACTAACCCTAACCCTAAACTAACCCTAAAACTACACAATTGTTTTGTTAAGTAGAAAGCAATAATTAAGCAAAAGACATCGCTAAATAGACATCGCAAAAAAAGTTCTAGCAATCAATCGATTAATAACTAAAAAGGAGAAATGATGATAATTTGTCCAAAAACAGCGATTTAAAAATAAAAAAAAGGTTGTCGTTTACTAAATACAAAATTAAAAAGGCATGAAAAAAAAAATTATAGCAATCAATAAATTAATAACCAAAAAAAAAAACAACGATTTAAAAATCACATGGCCCCGGAAACCGTACATTGTATTGTTTTTGACTGCCAACAACGCCATCAAGTGGCCAAGCCCAATTACATTATAATTACCGATTAGCCTTTGAAGCTAACATACATGCGCTTTTTACAAGTGTTAATAATAAATGAATACTTTCATTTCCAACACAAGATAAAGTCTTTGCGAATGAATAAATGAATCACTTTTTCATTCAACCCAAATGCTTATATATGGCCAAATCTTAAGTACTGGATATGAAAGCATGAGGATAAATCAATCACTTTAAATTACTGTTTACTATGTCTGAATGAATGATGTCAATGAAATTATCTAGAATTTACAAAATGTCACTTTTAAATGAAACTAAACATATGTAAATGAGGCATTTATTTATATAGCGCTATGCTATGTTTAAAGAAGATGAATGCAAATGACTACTAATATTTCTGTATATGTTAGTAATAGTTCCAATAAGATCTATGATCAAATCCAACTCTCCACAATAGGAAAAAAACAGATCATAGCATAAATTTAAAAAGAAATAAGCTCATATTGGTTGATCTAAATTTAATTGTATCTATGGCATAGAACTTTTTAAAGGAATTATTAGTAAAGATTAAATATAACAAAATCATTTGAAAGTGCTAGTGGAGCACTACAAAACTCAACAAATTAAAATTTTTTACTTTTATGCAAAGTAAAATCATTATCACCAAAAACCATGGAATGTGCTGCATTATGCTGTATTCACCACCTGTCTCCAGTTTTGCTTGTTCTTGACAAGATTAATGTCACACTATTCTGCTCATATTCTACATAGTCATCTCATTTTATTTATATCTTGAAAAATGAAGATTTTTATTTTCTGATTATATGTTATATAGAGATGACCAAGCAATTGGAACATTTTCTACATATCATTCTCTTTGATTTACTTTTTCATACAAATATTCACTGAAAACATTTTCTGTTTACATAATTCACATTAATTTTTTTGCATTATTTTCATCACAATTCACAGTAAATTTCTATGCATTTCTCCTTCAAATATTAGAGAATCTTGATAAATGGTTGGTCATCACCCATGTTTTACAAATATATAAAATAGTAGTAAATATGCAGATTAAAACGCACTCAAGAAATCGGAAATTAATCTGGAATATTAAACTACCAGACTATTAATTATATTACTGAATCCATACTAATCCATACTAATGACTCCTTTAGAAAGTTTTATGCCATAGATACAATTAAATTTCGATCAACCAATATGAGCTTATCTCTTATTTAATTTATGCTATGGTCTGTTTTTTTCTATTGTGGAGAGCTGAAATTGATCATAGATGTTATTGAAACTATTACAACATTTACAAGAACATTAGTTATCATTTGCATTAATCTTTTTTACAAATAAAATTTAGCAGCCATTGATCCATATGGATGTGCTTTGGATGGAAATGAAGAAACTAAAGGACAACAGACATAGAACTTTAATATTAACACAAGAAGATAAAAAGGTAGAAGTTGTCATATAAATTAGACTTGTCAACAAACTGCCTTAAAAGAAAATCAAAATTATAAAATATCTAAATTAATCTCACAATGCATTGCTTTTCTCATCACTTCTATTACCAAATCTATTAGTTCTCTTCTTGTGAACCATTAAAACATTAGTTTTATGAGCTACATCAAAAATTATCACTAATATAAAAAATATGTCTACTTTATAGAATTATTTGAACTATGCAAACTATTCAGATTAACCACAAATCATCAACCCATGGTCATAAACCCAAGTATTATTATAACAGTTCATTATTAACTTAATAGTTACTTTCCAACATCTTAGTTGTCATACAATACTATTAAGATCTAATTTATAAAATTGAAAAATTCGCCATTTTCTTATTTCTTGATTTATAACACTTTGGATATTATTTTTCAGATTATCTAATTGTAATATTTTTCATTTTGCTGCTACATTTATGAAAGAAAATTGACTTTTTTATGTTGGAAGTTAGATGGTATCTTTTTTGGATAACTGACATAGTTCACTGATTTACTATTCATAAAAAATAATGATTCCTTAAAGAGTTTCAAACAAACTGGCAATAGATTTGTTTAATTTATTAAAAACTCAACAAAGTGATGAATTAATCTCATTTAGCAAATTCAAAATTGATTCAAAGTACTGAAAAAAAGAGTATAGTTTCTAATTCGGGTCTTAAAATATAGTAGAAAATGATGATGCAGAGATTATAGCAAATCATTGATTACTCAATCTTATCGTGTAAACAGTAGAATTTAAACTAGCAGTATTCACTCAAAATAAAATCACGGTCAAACTTTCAAATTAAATTACTATTCTTATTAATGAAAACATCTGCAAATGGAATTATTTATAACTTCAATTCACACAAAAAATATAATGAAACTGTGTGCAGAAATAATACAAATTAGTTAAATTATACATTACTTAATATATCAGATAACAATTGAAAGATGTTTTTCTAACCCTTTATTTTAAGGAAATAATTTTATAGGATCTGAAAACAACCATTCAGCAAACACATTTAGTATTACAATGATAAATAAATATGATTTAGTCTACTGCTCTGTGCAGTTGGCACAGTATTATAGTGATAGACTCAAGAGCTAAAGGTTCCTGGATTGAAGCTCAATTTCATCATTTTGATACTTGATATCACAAGATCTTTCAAGTAACTAACTATTCACTTACTTTACATTATTATTATTTAATATATTTAAATATATTTAAAAAAATAATAGCAGAAACTTCTGTAACTATCCCCTAAATTATATTAAGTTACTCACATCTGTATCTTTTTTTTAGAAACTGCAAAAAATATGAAATGCAGAAGTAGTTAAAACTTCAATCACCTTCTAAGTTAAAAACACTTAGTTATTTATATAAAATAAACAATATTGAAATATTATATGTGTTGTCTACAAGTCACATCTAAAAATATTAAGATTTTTTTGAAAAATTATCAATCATCTACAAAATTACCAAAGTCTACCCAGATTTGAATCACAAATTATATATCAGAAAAAATTATGTTTAATTTTAAGTAAAGCAAAAATAGTTATATTAGTGTACCTAGATTTCATGGTGGGTAATTAGCCTATGGTTTTGTACTATTGTGGATTTAAAAACTGTAAAAACATAATGGGTAGTTTCAGAGAAAATATTACCACATGCAACCACATAACATCTTCCGAAAAGACCTTTAATTGGGTCATTCAATTTGATTAATAAGCAGTAATTTTTTACGAAATCAATTCTTTAGTAAAATCATGTTCTTTAATTATAACTTTATTATGAGCATAATAAAAAGAGGTTGAAAAATTATTTTAAATAAACAAATTCATAATTGGTTTTTTTTAAAAAGTTGTTTTGATATGGGTAATGGATTTTTGCATTTCTAGTTTGATATGTTTTGAGCTATAGAGAGACGACTTGAAAAAATAAACAATTTTCAGATAAATAAAATAAAATAAAAATCTAATCATTTAAATGGAACATTATGCATAGTCTATTGTGTTCATGTTCAAACACCACATCACATTTAAGAAGTTCATAATATTATTTAATATACTGAATACCATATGCTAGAAGCAGAGAAATGCACAAACAAAGTTAAGCAGACATAACAGATAAAAGTATATATAGCTTAAATTAGTGGCCCTAAACTTTTTGAAAAAGCATAGATAATTTTCTAATGAATGGATGGTTGGATTGGCAAGCACAGAAATAAATTAAATAATTTATATCTATTTACTAATTGTATAGTTTTATTAACAAATTAAAAAAAAAAAAAACAACTCGCAACATATTAGAAAAGTAAAAATTTAATGTGATGTGAATTTTCTGATTTTTAAATACTAAGTTTAATATGGAAAATACCTATATATGAAACACATATAGATGTTGGTTTGTCATATGTGATAGAATTTAGGATCTGAATTGTTTCATTTTCAAAAATAATTGTTCACAAAGATGTTTTTCTGCCTATATATTCAACCACAAGTTACCAATGAACATAAAGTAATCATGACAATCAAATCCACAGTAAATGTTCTAATTATTGGTCATCATAAGTGAGGAGCATTGAATTGCACATACATTCCTAACAACCACTGCTACTTTTTTACAATTCGAAGCCAATGATGTGGCAGTTTCAAATACTATAAGACTTTGAATCCACGCCAACTTGCTTATGTAAATATATGAATCTAATCCTAAGATAAATATATTTTAGTAAATCAGCTATCTATTAACTGTGAAAACATTTGATAATAAGTTGGCTTGGATTCAATTTTTAATTTTGTGGCTGCTGGGGATAATTGTCCAATACAATGCTTCTCACTAAAACAGACTAGTAGCTTTAGTCTAAGAATTTGGGTAGTGCTAACACCAAGTGTTCATTGATTACTTATAGTACAGTAGATAAGCTACAACAAAAGACGTATTTTAAAACCTTAAAAAATCATTTTTTGTTTAATTTTATAATTAATATGCTCATCAGGATTCTAAATACAGTTACTGAAGATGTTCATAATGTAGATGATTTATTAATGAATAAATATATAGACCAGGGGTGGCTAAGCTTTTAGATGTTGGGGGTGACTTTTTTGGTGAAAGTGTTTCTGAGGATGATTACATTTTTTTCAGGGCTTCAAACTGGGAACCAGAAAAAAAAAAAATTTTTGCCAGAACTAAAACCGGAACAGAAAATGCTTCAAAGTCTTATTTTCTTTTTAAATCTCCTTGGACAATATTTGCTAGCTAGATGAAGTATTTTAAATAAGTTCACAACTTCTTTGTTTTACAATCAGTTCATTAAAATCCTTGTTTTTCCACAACAAATTATCTTCATTTTTCCTTGGGAAAATGGCAATTAAATATTTCTAAGAACTGTAGCTCTAGCATTATACAAAAATAATTTAATTCTTTTCAGCTTCTTCCAACTTGGTTTTTTTTTTGAGATCAACAATAACAACATATGTTATTTTAAATTAAATTATTTTTAAATGAGAATAATTTTGAATTTTTTACTTTTTTTTATTTTTTATATTCAAATCGGTTTATGAATTTATCACTATAATTTGTCAATGTTCATGACAGCTTCACAGTTGACTTCCTGAGATCTTGCAGCCAATGTATTGGCCACACCTGATATAGACAAACAGTTGTCAGTCACATATTTATAGATATACATCTGTGAGATGCAATGTTAAACTGTTTATTCATTATGAATGTAAAAATGCCTGCCATATCTATGCCCTGGCATTTCCATCTGGGCTAATTTTCTCTCATATAGCTGGCCCATAACTAATTTAGCTAAACATTCTGCATTGAGCACTAAATGGACATTCAGCTATTTTTAGAAAGTAAATTAAGGATAGAATGTTCAAACTCTCACAACCAATAATTGACCAGCCTAGTGAGCATTATCTTTTTTTTTTCATTGTTTCTCTATGAAGGGTTATTAGAAGGACTTTTGTTTTGAAGTGGACTATTTATTAAAACGTCTTTTACAAACAAATAAAGTTTAAATTTTAGCAGAAATAATAAAATTCATCCTGTGATATGTTTGGATCACCTTCTGTGCAGAATACTTATTTTAAAGAAGATTTAATGAATATATTAACAGTTCACTGTAGATATAACAACTCTTGTTCACTGACTGCATTTTTTCTAAAATTAAACTGGAGAAACACTTAAGACTGCTGTCAAATGTTTTATTCCTGATGTGGAGCAAAAATGGCTTTAATAAATAGGTAAGCAAATAAAATATTAATAAAGTACATGAAGCAATTTAATTTAAAAATAAAACATTTTAATATATTTTTTAAATTTTTCACACATTTGATATAATTGTTTTCTTTAAAATATACCTTTAATATCTATAATGAAAATTAAAAGATTTTACTTAATTGTCTTGCATTGATTTATACCAAGAAACTGAATAATAAAACACTGACCTGATGTGATGAGCAGAACAATTTAATGTTCAAATTGTGCAGAAGCAAACTGAAGCTCCAGCTATTGAATAAATAGACTGAAGATTTTATAGGTAGTCTGGTGATCATAACATGTTTCTCAGCATGATTTAATTTATGGGGGAACGGGACAATGATGATCAACAAAATGCTAATATTTTATTTATGTTAATAATAATTTTTATTAAAAGTTTGAAATATATTTAAAAACAGGATATAAATATTATATACAATAATTTTTTGTATTTTTTTTGGTTATTTAATTTACAAGAAACAAATGTTAGTGGCCCAGGCAAATGGGATGGGTAAGATCTTTTTATGGACTGGATTAGACCAACGAGTCATAGTTTGGGAATCACTCTTCTAAGGAAATGCATGTCAAAGTGAATTTTATATTTAAAGCTTTTTTTCCATTTTTGTCAAAAAATGAAGTAATCTGAAACAACCCGATACATTAAAACAGGCAAAATTCTCCATACAGTAATGCCACTCAGTGCAAACTAGAGTAATCAATGGCATTACTGTATGGAGAGTTTTTCCTGTTTTAATAACAGTTATGAGCAAGCATAAGAAATGATGATCATGTGATGTTTAGTGGTTTAACAATGATACATATGAACATTATTATCGAAAATTTAATTTTTATTTTCATCCATAATATTATTAAATGGCTGAATGCTTATTTTAATCATATTTTTATAATGAAATTACTGAATTTAAAACTGTGCCAGAATTACTAAAAAAATTATGTTTAAATATGCAAATGAGACAAATATATCTATAATGAAATAATAAATTTCAGATGGTTTTTTTTCATACTATTAATCACATATTCTTATTGTTTTATTATTGTATTGAATTAGAAGAATGTTTAATTTTGATGTTATATGCTCTAAATATTACAAGATGAAATTATATACTCATAAAATTTCAGTTATTTATTTATTAGCTTCCATTTTTTTTTTATACATGATTTTAAAACAAAATTTATTTACATTTTAAATGCTATGTCTATTTCAGGATCCAGTGGCATTATCTTCTAAAAGAGATTTGCATTGGACTGATGAGATGGCCAATTCCAGCCCTCATGACTGTGTGCCTATTGAAGCTAATGAGCCATTATATATTTTACATACCTCAGGGACTACAGGTCTTCCTAAAGTAATGGTCAAAATTTTCATATCATTTATGGAGATCCATAAAAAAAACAAGTCTTAACACATACCTTATTTTAGGCTGTTGTGCGTCCATGTGGGGGTTATGCTGTAAGTTTGTTATGGTCCATGACAAATATATATGGAGTAAAGCCAGGAGAAGTTTGGTGGGCAGCTTCAGATCTTGGATGGGTTGTTGGACACTCTTACATCTGCTATGGCCCTTTACTAAATAGAAATACAACAATTCTTTATGAGGTAATTATTAATAGCATTTTTAAAATTATACATAAAAAGTGCCAATTCAAATTATTTTTTTCCTAGGGTAAACCAATTGGAACTCCTGATGCAGGAGCATTCTTTCGAGTTATTACTGAACATAATGTCACTGCAGCATTTACTGCTCCTACAGCTATTAGAGCTATACGCAGAGAGGTAAAATATATGTACAATCATTTTTATTTTTGCCTTATAGTTAAGTGTATAAACAGTTATTTTTTATTGTGCTCAAAAGTCTTGTTAAAATTAAAAATCTCATCTTTAGTGGCAAATTATTAGTGGATTATTGGTTAGGCTTTTAATTAATTCTTTTAAAATATATGAGTAAAAACCGATCTGGTAAAAATAGAAACATCATTCATCAAGTTTGTTTACCTAAATCAACTCATTTACAATAAAACTTTATTAATTTAAATAATATTTGCTTAAGAATTAAGATAAGCTTAAATTTGCAATTGTTTTTCAATTTTTTTAAAATACTCACATTTTTTTTTTTGTCTTACTTTAAAATCTTTAAAAGTTCAATTTTTATTCACTTGAAGTCAGTATTTTATATTATAGTTTCAACTGATTTACAGTCTTCATCAGCACATTAAGTAACAGCTTTGATCAAAACTGGTAAATTGGTCAAAATTATAAGTAAATAAAGTAATGTAAACCATTAAATTTGAGTGTATAAAAGTGGATTTTTTTAAAGATTTTGAAATTAGAGATATCTTTTTATTTTGTGATACTATTATATATATATATATAACTGACAAAGTGGCTGATATCAAGTACCACAATATTAAAACAATTGTCATCATCAATTAAAAAATTATAAATACTTTACTAAACTCAAAGATCGCATCTTTTTGTGGTCCATGATGTCTATAAAATTGTTTATGGATTTGTAAGGCTACTTATATGAGCTTAAGAAATTATCAGAGCTGAACAAATGACTGTTCATTGTAGATTTTTCCAAAACAAAAATCTTATCCAGGAGCATGTAGCCAGAGAACAGTCTCGAAAACATTAAAATTCTAAAAAGTTATATTGATAATATGATAAAGCAGCAAAGCTTACATTCATAGAGAAAATTTATGTAACATGTCAGTCATAAACAAAATATATCAAATTATTCATCCACTATCATATACTTTTGTAAGGATAAAATGTATTGAATAAAATAATTATCAACTAATTCATGTAATAGATAATCTTTCACCTACTTTTTGGTTCCAGTATCTTTAATCACAGCTACTGAGTCATTCATAGTATTCAGGTAATAGAAAATGGAGATTCTAGGTGAAATATCTTTGCTGTAATAAAACTAAGTAATCCCATGTGTGAACTGCAAAAACTGTATTCTCATTTTTTTCCTTTGAAAAATCTTTAAGACATACTTATAGTGATTAATTTAATTAGAAAAAGCCATAGGAAAAAAGTGTCATATACATTTATTATTGTTAGTGTTCATATTAGAATGCCATATGATACATTATGCATGCCCTAAATCTTACATATTATTGAAATATCCTAAGTAAAGCTTTTAAAATTCAAATTCAATCAAAAAAAATATAGACTCAGATATAAGAACAAATCTACAGAGATGTGCACTGAGTTTTTTCTATCCTGTTGTAAGATGAGATGTTTATAAGATATATTTAAACAGTACAGAATATGCTAAGCATGTATATTTAGAATACATAAGTATTTAAGTATCATTTTAGGTTGTTTGTATATTTAGCATATATTATAAGTAAACTTTTTATTAATATACATCAAGTGTAATATAATGTTGTAGATTTTACGATATCCTCAGGATATCATATATTCTTATGAATATATTATGCAATTATTTTCTAGGACCCTGAAGCAAAACTTGGTGCCAAATATTCTATGCCAAGGTAAGTGAAACACTTAAAATTTGATTTATTAAAAATATTGATTATATGCTTAGCAATAATCTTATAACTTGTAATAAAAAAAAATGCTAATTATTATTTAAGCTATGATTTGTCAAACTAATCTTTCAATACTATTTTATTTAAGCACACACAAATCCCCCAAAAAGCCATTTCAAGTCTAGAGGAGCTATTTTTTTCTTTAAAAACTAATTAATTTCAAAAATAATTTTCATTTCACAAATAAACTTTTCACTTTAATGCTCCTTACTGTAAATTGAGTGGACATCAGAGAATGGTGGGTCATGTGAAAGTCTGTGCTCATATACCCTATATATAATATAGTGCTATAAATCACTATCTTTAGATCAATTTCTGGATTTAGCCTTCACACTGATGTCTAGGATTCAAACCTGGAATTAATTACCACTTATGCATCTTGCACACTAATAAAAAGCCCTAAGTTTTAAACCTAAATTAAATCACTTGTATAAATGTATAGATCTATATATTTTAGGTAATTCAGTATAATAACTGTAGGCCTCTTTTATCTTTTGACTAGGAAGATTACTATGTCAACATCACATTATCCATTCATATACTTCTAAATGCAGTTATCTTCACGATTCTAGAGCCATCTATTGTATGCTTGAGTGAGTTATTTTTTAAAACTCTATGGGGTTTTTTTAATTTGAGGTATTATTAACCTGAATAAAGTGGCTGTTATATGTCTAAGTGTATTAGTTCCAGCTTTGAATTCTATCTTTATTGACAAAGAAATAACCAAAAACTGGTCTGAAAATGGTGAACTTTATAGCATAAATATTATTTGTGTCTGACTGATTATTCAACCTTATAAAAGCTGGGTCTAAAATAGGGTGAATATAATTATTCTTGATAGTTTGTCTTTTGATATCTGGTGAAAATATAAGTGGGATCAAGTGTCCCAATAATATTTTTTATGATACTACTTAGTTGTATATTCAGATATTCGGAATGAACACTTTTTCTCCATCCAATGGCATAATTTTCAGCAATCAAATATATGTTGAATAAACAAGCAATTATTAGAATATTTACATTATAATTTTAAATAGTATCATTCAATTTTACAAAGAGCTTGGTTCTAGAAATTATTTTAAACCTAATCTTTTTCAGATTATGAAGCTAAATTTAATCAAAAGTTATTTCTAAATTATTTTAGGATAAGTTGATATTTCTGTCTATTGCTGAAAAAGGTTATTCTCAGTTTTATACTGTCTTTATGGGATTAGGAATAAGACCCCATAATTTGAAAAGGATTTCCAAACTTTTCTTATTCCTATTAATATATAAAATTAAAAGTGTATGAAATGCTTGAAAGAGAAGCTATACAGAGTGCAAAAAATATTAAACGCTAAGCGCTTTCAAGGCAATTTTCTCTTTCTGGGAAGAATCTATATTGGGAGATCAGAGTAAATGTATTTTTTGTATGATGAATATATTGAATAAAACAGATGAGAGAACTAAAAATTGTGCTAAGCCACTTCTTAAATTTTTATATGTTTACGATTATCATTACGGTCACTTAAATTTTTTGATTGGAGAGCATTTTGTCAAATAAATTGATGGTTTTCCTGCATTTACAAACTTTAGTGGTTTTTAGAAAACCAAAAAGTGAAATTAAAACCAATAAAGACCAGTCTTAATTTATCTTGAGAACCTCTTTTACTGGAAATAGTTTTAAAATAAAATTTATTCATAATAGTTTCATCTTAGCTTAAATCTTGTCTTTTTTTAAAGACATGATTCTTAACAACTGACATATTTTTTAAAAAACTTTTTTTTTCAAGAGCCATTTAGAAACACATAATGATGTTGTTAGATATTAACTTTTTGAGTCATTGATGACTTTATTTGTTTTTAAGACTGCTACAGTTTTGTCTTCATGTCAAATTTTTTAATAGTTTCTGCATGAGTAATCATGAAATCATGATTTGGATTTAGATCCTAATTTTGTTTTAAAATTCACAAGATATGTTATTTGCTCCTGTGATCTTTTTTGGTTTAAGGTAATCAATAGCAAATTCTAGTTCACTAATCCATACTAGTTTTATTTGATTTACATTAAAATAATGTGAAAAAGAAACTTATACTTGTAATGCAAACATAGCTGGTATTTAATTTAAAAAGTGCTAAAAAAGGTAATATTACAAATTATACAAACTGAAAAAAAAACTTGATGACAATTTTAATTTCCTTTATGGATTGTAATGCATCACTTATCTTTAATATTGTCCCGAGTAGTTTAGTGCTGTGACAGAGTGGCAAACACTGTACTAGAGATTCATCGATCATGGCCCAATTCTGCCAATTTCAGAATTAAAACCTCATCAATTTCTGAGCAACAAACCATTTGATTATTATATATTAGTATTGCTGATATTTTATATCAGGATTTATTTTTATTTATATATTTATTCTTTCATTATTCAAAAACATTCTAATTTTTCTCTTTAATATTAATTTAGTAACTAACTATAAATTAATATTAAATTATATGTTCAAAGCAGTAGCAAAATTTTTCCACGCAATAGTGCCATCTAATGTAAGCTCTAGTAATCAATAGATGTTAGAAGGTTGTGCATTTTAATCCCTATTCTGTGTCTTCCCATTTTATATCCTGACTAGTTTCTATCTTGTGGCTTGTTATAAGATAAAAAATTGTTGATCATGTGATGTTTTTAGTGGTTTAAATTATATGTTTACACATGTGTAAAAAGTTACATACAATTTTCAAAGCCTAGTTATAACTTTTTTAAAAAGCACATTTTGAACTTTCATAAACTGTAATTTAACCTTAAATTTATTTCTGTTATTATTAGTTTAAAATATTTTTTTGTCGCTGGAGAACATTGTGACTGGGAAACTCAGCAATGGGGCAGAGCAAAGTTCAAAGTTCCTTTCCTTGATCACTGGTGGCAGACAGGTATGTAAACGAATGTTTCTATAAATAAGTTTATGACGAGTCAAATATATTTGGATATTAGTCTTATAACAAATGATTATTTTTTTCGTGCTGCTGATGATGATATAAGGATTTGTATAAAACATTTCTAAACATATTAGTATAAATGTAGAGGTGATGTGATGCCCAATGGCTTCTCCTTTATTGGAGTCAGGAATCTCTCAGCCATAATGCTCAGAGAAACCTGTTAGCCACCTTATCTTCCGCTTCCATTCCCACCCTAAGTTTTTCCCATATTCTTCACTATCCTGCACCATCCCAATTTCACAACATAATTTTTGTCAACTCTATGGCCTTTATATCTAAATCCCCCTTATCTTTCCCCAAACCAACATAAAAACCAAGAATTAACTTTCTGTATAATCACTTTCTTTATATTTATTCTCCCACAACTTTATTATTTCTACCCTTTCTGTTTGCAGGTATTTACATTCAATTAACAGATGCCTAATATTTTCTATGCCTTCCTTATATAATTTTCAGACTAACTCACCCATCTTATTCTATTTATGTGTATTTCCTTGTTACTAAAGATCCTGTTTGAACCTTAAACAGTAAACTACTTTCCTTGCTATTATCATAAATTACCTCACACCCAATATTCTGTTTACTTCTATATATATTTAAACTCTTTTTTACTCTCCATACTAGTTCTCCATCTCTCCAACTCTCTATTTTTTATTAATGCATCTATTCTTCTATCCCATTCCTTGCCACTATAACACTCAACAATTCTCCTAACACAATCATCCCACTTTTTGTATAAGTATACTGACATAAATTCTTTATCCAAATCTTCTGCATACCATGCATTACCTTTCTCACCCATCTTGTTGCCTGTCCTTTACTCATAACCAAATTAAATACTATTTTGGCTATTCTTTTATTATCCATAAACTACAATTTACCAAACATTTTCATTTTGCTTCTTGCATATCTCATATAAAAACTTGACCATCCCATTTCTCCTTGAATTGCCTTTTTCACTGCATGTCTTCCTACTTCTCTTTGTACTTTTCTAAGTAATCTAACACCTTTACTAACACATAACGCATCATTACCATAAGTTAACCCTGCTACTGCCACTCCCCCATACAATTTTCACTACATCATATTTATTATATGAAAACACTTTCCTCTTTCTTTTCTTTGCTTCATTTATCAATTTTTTTCTCCCATTCATCCAAGCAATTTCTCTGATTACTTAAGATAATTCCCAAATAGTTATACCTATTCACCACATTTAACTTTATATCCCCCAATAAAAAATTCCTTCTCTTCTCTTTCCCCAGTATTTATCATCATTACTTTTGATTTTTCTTCACTAAATTTAATCCCCATCTCTTTACCCACCCCTGCACATGTCTTCAGCATAACTTCCACAAAAAGATATCAACTGCAAATAAAAAACCTGATAATGTATATACTCCCTTACCACCTATTAATGGTATCTGAACCCCTCTTCCTAATCTTTCTATTGCTCTCTCCCTTTCTCTCAAATATAACAAAAACAAAATAGGTGACATGGGGCATCCTTGCCTTAGTCCCACCTCATTTTTAACTTTAACTGATTCTATATTTTCTAATTGATACGTATATAATTATTTTCATACAATCTCTTAATAAGATCCCTAAAGCTCCATCCATTCCCAAATTTACTAAACTTACCCATAATCTATTTCTATTTACTCTATCATATGCCTTCTCCATATCTATAAAAACCATATATAACTGTCTACCTGTATTCCTATTCATATCTACAAGTTGTGTAACTTTAAATAAACTATCTCCTATACACTTATCCAAATAAAAACCGCCTTGTATTTCTTCCACTACATTATTTTCTTCCATTCACTTTGTGCTCCTCCCAACCACCATATACATGAAAACTTTATATAACACTGACACTATCTATCTCTATAATTTCTTTCTATCCTACCTCCCTTATACCTTTCCACACTTTTGTGCCATCTTAGGTGATGTGATGTATTTTTGGCTTTTCCTTAAACGAAGTCAAGAATATCTCAGCAATTATGCCCAGATAAACCTGTTAGCCATTTTATTCTCCATTCCCCACTCTTAAGTCTTCCCATATTCTGCCCCATCCCATTTCCACAACATAATCTTTGTTAACTCTATGGCCTTTATATCTAAACCCCCCTTATCTCTTCGCAAACCCAACATAAAAACTAATAACTCACTTTCTGTATAGTCACTTTGTTCATGTCTATTCTCCCATAACTTCATTATCTGTACCCTTTCTGCTTTCAAGCATTTACATTCAATCAACAGGTGCCTAATATTTTCTATACCTTCCTTACACAATTTGCACACTAAATTATCCATGGTTTTCCATTTACATGTATATTCTCTTGTTGCTAAAGATCCCATTCGAGCCTTAAATAATAAACTACTTTCCTTACTATTATCATAAATTAACTCGCATGCAATATTCCGTTTACTTCTATATATATTTAAACTCTTCTTACCCTCCATACTAGTTCTCCATCTCTCCAACTCCCTATTTTTTATTAATGCTTCTATTCTTTTCTCCCATTCCTTACCACTATAACACTCAACAATCCTCCTAACACAATCATCCCATCTTTTATACAAGTATATTGATATAAATTCTTTATCCAAATCTTTCGCATACCGCATTACCTTTCTCACCCATCTTGTTGCCTGCCCTTTACTCATAACCCAATTGAACACTATTTTTGCTATTCTTTTACTATCCATAAACTGCAACCTACCAAACATTTTCATTTTACTTTTTGCATCTCTCATATAAAAACTTGACCATCCCATTTCTCCTTGAATTGCCTCCTTTGCTGTCCACATCTCTGCATCTAATGCATGTCTTCCTACTTCCCTTTGTACTTTCTCTAAATAATCTAAAACTCTTTTACTAACCCATAATGCATCATTACCATATGTTAACCCTGCTACTGCAACTCCCTTCCATACTATTCTAGCTACATCATATTTATTATATGAAAATACTGTTAGTTTCTTTACCAAACCCTTTCTTTTCTTTGCTTCATTTACCAAGTTTTTCTCCCATTCATCCAAGCAATTTTCCTGATTACATAAGATGATTCCCAAATACCTATATCTATCCACCACACTTAACTTTATATCCCCCAATAAAAATTCTACATCTTCTCTTTCCCCAGTATTAACCATCATTATATTTGATTTTTCTTCACTAAATTTAATCCCCATCTCTTTACCCACCCTTGCACATGTCCTCAACATAATTTCCATATCTTCTCTTCTTTCTGCACACAAAAAGATATCATCTGCAAAAAAAAAGACCCGACAAAATATATACTCCCTTGCCACCTATTAATGGTATCTCTACCCCTCTTCCTAGTCTTTCTATTGCTTTCTCCATTTCACTCAAAAACAACAAAAACAAAATAGGTGACATAGGGCATCCTTGCCTTAATCCCACTCCATTTTTAACTTTAACTGATTCTATATCCCCTAACTGGTAAGTATAATAATTATTTTCATATAATTTCTTAATAATATTTACTAAAGCTTCATCCATTCCCAAATTGGCTAACCTTACCCATAATCTATTTCTATTTACTCTATCATATGCTTTCTCTATATCTATAAAACTCATATATAATGATCTACCTGAATTCCTACTCATCTCCATAAGCTGTGTAACTACAAACAAACTATCTCCTATATGCCTATCTGACCTAAAACCTCCTTGCATTTCCCCCACTACATTATTCTCTTCCATCCATTTTACAACTCTTCCAGCTACCATATATGAGAAAACTTTATATAAAACTGATGTTACCGCTATCGGTCTATAATTATTTAACTTTCTATGATCCTTACCCTTTCCTTTAAATAATAATCTTATTCTTGTATTACTCCAACTAACCGGAAAAACTGTCTTCTGTGCCATTTTATTAAAACATGATAATAACTTTGCTTTTGCTCTATGCCCTAAATTCATTACCATCTCTGCTGCCCATCCATCTAAACCTCTCACCTTTCCACTTCTCAATCTCTTCCCTGCCTCATTCAATTCATTTTTTGTGAACCTAATATTCCCATTACTAACTGCTTCCATTTTTTCTATCACTACTTCCTTCACATCTAACATCTTTTCTATATCCATTACATATCTATTTAAGATTCTCTCTACCTCTTCTCTAGAGCTACATTCTATTCCCTCATCATCTATTAATACTATCTCTCTTTCCCCTACATTTCTCCTTTTAATGTAATTCCAAAATTTTTTACTCCCATCTCTTCCACTTTTATTAATATCCTCTAACAATTTACTATTTAACTTCATCCTCTCTCTATAATTATCCATTTTAGCCAACTTCTTCTTTTCTAAGTACTTTCCCCATTTAGCGTTAATATCATTTTCACTTTCTTTGTTCTTAATAGCACACTTATATTCTCTGCATGCTTCTTTCCTCTCTTTTACACTTTTACTAACTCTCATTTTTTTATTACTTTTATTCTTCTGCATATTCTCAACCAAAACCCTATTTGCCACTTTTTCTATTTCACCACACCAGTCCTTATACTCATCCCCATCCATCTGCTCCATGGTTTCTTCAACTTTTATTTTATATTCTTCCAACTTATTCTTATCATTCACTCTCCATCCACATCTTTCACTATTATTTCTACCTTTATTTCTAACCTCCATCACATTACTAACCATTTCTATTACAATAAAATTATGATCACTATTACATACCCTCTCTTCATTATCAAACACCTTAATTTTCCGTATTTTATTCATTCCCTCTTTCTCTACCAATACATAATCTATTGTGTGAAATACATTATTCCTAGACCATGTGTATTGTCCCTCATACATATTTGATAAATTCCCAATGCTCAAATTTACTCTTTGACAAAATTCCTTCAAAAACTGACCATTCTTATTATCTACATCATCAATTTCTTCAATATGTCCATTCATATCCCCTATAACCATTATTCTCTTCCCCTTTTCTTTAAAAATTTGTATATCCTTAACTAGGCATTCATATATACTACTGTTCCACTCCATTACAGTTTGACTATCTCCAGTAGCTATATACACTACAGCCACCATCCATTCTTGTCTACCCAACCTTATTTCAAACCACAAATGCTCTTGACACTTAACAATATTTAAATATTTCCTCGATATAACACCTATACCACCACCCCTTTTTTCTTTTTCTTTTCTGTTTACACCCTGCCATACCACCTCTTCCAAAATAGGTTCTTCTTCTTCTCTTAGATGAGTTTCCACTACTGCTAATACCTCCAGCTCTTCATTTTCAATTGCTTTATTTAATTCCAGCCACTTTTCTGGTCTCCTACCACCTTGCATATTCAAAAACCCAATTTTAACAATTTTTTCTTTCCTAACTATTCTTTTATAAATTCTTTTGATTCTTTCTTCTCCATTACGTTTATAACAACCTTTCTTACCATTAATCTTACAAAACCATTCCCTCTCCACATCTACACTTATATCTACATCAACCATCTTTTGCTTATTTCTTTTATCCCCTCCATTCGTCTTGTTTTTGATAATATTACAATTTAAAAGCCCACCCCCCTTTAAAAGTTTCCCGAACTATATTCTTTAAATATCAGACTCCCTAAAACTTCACTTCCTTGTTTTCCTAAGTGCAAACCATCTTTACTATATAACTCCCTCTTTCCAATAAACCAATCCCATACATCCACAAACACAACATTATTTCTCTCACACAATTTTTTCACTCTCTCATTTATAGAACATGCCCTATCTAACAAATGCCTCTTATCAAATCTTGGTAATACTCCAACTACCCCTACTCTTCCTTTAATCTCCCTCAAATTCCTAATCAATTCTACATACTCATCCATTACTCTCTCTGATGGCTCTAACAAATTATTAGTCCCTACCATAACATATACATCTCTACTACCTTGCTTTCTTACTTTATCTGTCACATCCCTAATTTTTGCTCCAGGCATACATACTCTAACATACCTGCTTCTATTTTCCCTTGCAATTATATCCCCACATTCTCTTATTAGTGAATCTCCTATCAACACTGTCTCATAATCTACTTTCTCTACTCCATCTGTAACCTTGTCTACCATCTTCTGGACCTCCTTATCCCTTTCTTCCTTATCATTTCTACTCAATAATTCCTTTATCTCCTCACACTTTGTCTCTAACAATTTTAATTTTACTTCTACATCCTTCACTTCTTCCTCTATCTTACTTATTCTCTGTCTAACCATCTCCATTGCATTACTACTTTCTCCACCCATATTTCCTGTCACTCCACTAAAACCATACTCTGTCCTATCTTCCTTAACTACATTTTGCTCCCTCTCCTCTGACTTTCTCTCTAGACTACCTACACTTAAAAACCACTTTCTCACCTCTTTAATCACATTTACACACTGACTACATAACCAGCAACCTGTCACATCCTTCCTATTCTTATTCAAACATTTCAAATGATACACCTCAGCACACACTGTACATTCTACTAATGCTCGTCTAATCCCTTTCTGCCGATCGTATATACATTGTGCAATACAAATGCAATCCATATTCTTATTTTTCAATTCACCTATTGTATATTTGACTTTATAATGCCTCTCCTATTCTTCAAACACACTTATATGGAAAAATAAAAACTTTTTAACTTTTTCCCAAACTTTATCAAACTATAACCACTTATTTACTAACGTTAGGCCTCCCAAACATTAACTTTTTTATCAAAATAAATATCTTTTTTAAAATTTAAAAAAACCTTCAATAACAAACTTAACTAAAACAAATTAAACTTACATACAACTTTTTTATAAGTACCTCTTTATAATACCTCTCCTATTCTTCACACACCCTTATACAGAAAAAAATAAAAACTTTTTCCCAAACGTGATCAAACTATAACCACAACCACGTGTTTTGTAATGTTAGGCTCCCAAACTTTGCCTTTTATTCTCAAAATAAATGTCTATTTTAAAATTTAAAAAAACTTCCAGTAACAAACTTAACTAAAACGAATTAAATTTACATACAACTTTTTTATAATTATCCTTACACTAACACCCATTCAACAAGAACAACTTTTTTTTTTTTAAAAAAAAAAAAGACTACTATACCTAAAATGACAAACGAAAATCTTTCAAACAATTAAACACAAAAAATTTTCAATCTTTCAAATAACTCACTCTCTCAATCACAATTTATACTTTCATCCACAATCAATATTCTGGTAACCAATATTCTTTGAATTGCTGCTCTCAAAAGATCAATGTACACTTAAATAACATCAAACCAAAAAAAAATTTTAAGAAAAATTTTACTTAGCTTTTTGTCTTGTTCGTAGCGACATCTAGCCTCTCTATACAGTAGCGCCACTCAGTGCAAGCCAGAGTAATCAATGGATGCAGGAATGTTTGTGCATAAAATCCCTATCTAGTGCCTACTCATCCAATATCCCCATCTAGTTCTTAGCTTGTGGCTTTTTGGAGCCTGTGATAATGTGAAATTTGATGGTTTAAATGTAGAGATATCAGTTTTTTAAAACCTAAATTAGTTTTAAGTTATTCTTACATACTCGGACAAATGAATGAGTGAGAAAGCAATAAAGTTAATTTAAAAAGTTTTCATCTTATGTATCTATAATTTGTCTTATTAATTTTAACAATATTATAAATAAATAATGTCTGTTGAATATGTAGTGCTTGCTATATATAATGATATAAATGAAGTAATGATTTTCAGACCTTCAAGAATCATTTCTCTTCTGGCTAATAAATTATCATGTGAGAACATAGTTTACACATTTATTTTAAATGACTTAGGTCTAAGGCACAATAACTTTTTAAATGAAAAGGTGATCCACTTTATAAATGTGTATACATGGCTAGGTAAGTTTAAATTGTCAGGCTTCCAACAAACTTCACAGATCATCACATGATCACCATTTCTTATCCGTGCTCATAATTGTTATTAAACAGGTGAAATTCTCTATACAGTAGTGCCACTCAGTGCAAGGCTCCTCACTGATGAAGACCAAAAGCTACAGTAGGCACTAGATAGGGATTTTTCTGGTATCCATTGATTACTCTGACTTGCACTGAGTGGTACTATTTTATGGAGAGTTTTGCCTGTTTAATAAACTTCACAGATGGTGGAATAATTTTCAGATATGAGGATATATATAATGCCTTTTCTGTCTCTCTCTTTTAGTTTTTCAGTAATTGAATTTAGTATAGGATTTGGTCATTATGAGATCATTATGCCAGCAACCATCTCCCCCTATATAAACTGTTATAGAGTAGCATGTTTCCATTCTTTAACTACAAGCATAATATTTCTGACTCCAATTTTCCTTTTATTTAGATCAAGCTCTGAAAAATTAGGAAATGAATGACGAGGACAATCTTAACTTAATAAGCAAGCAAGCCTTAGCTGTAATCTTTGCTCAAGGCAAGGCAATCACTTTTGGGCCAGATTGAAATTGGATTTGAAATAAGGAAAATTAGTAGGCAATGATATTACTAAAAAAAATAATCCTTTTTTTTCTAAATATAGGTATGTAGAATGTACAAACTTAATATTAACTTCCAAGATCGGAACAGAGGATAATACTAATGGCTAAAGATTTTTCAAAAGAAGAAAATTTAATGGAATAGATAGATAGATGTAAGTTTTTTTTAGAAAGGCAGCTCAGCCAATGAAAGAAGAATGCACAGTGTTGGATTTGCTTAATGTAGTTTCTTCTATTTTTGAAATTCCTTATTGTATCAGCGAAAGGCTAATAGTATTAAAATTTGGCTACACAATGATACCTCCAATATTAGATCTATAGAACTCAGACAAAATGCTGGATAGCATTATTATAGTAATACCATTAAAAAAAATCATTTTTTTCAACTTTGAGATTTTAATGCATGTGCCAGTATAAATAATAGATTTTAGACAGTAGTTGTTGGAAATAAAGATATTGGTGATATAAATTCAAGTGAATTGTTATTAGTAAATTTTTGCCCAACACATGTACTGAATCACAGACACTTTGTTTAGGTAGAAAAATGCCTATAAAGAAACAGGGATGCATACTTGCTTAAAATAATAGCACTTTGTAGATTACATTATAGTTAGAAATCAATACAAGACAAATTAATATTATGCGAGTAGTTATAATAAAATATGTTAGATGAATCATAGAGTAATATGTATGCTGCAAGATTAAAATAATAGAGTCATTAAAAAATAGATCTTACTCCATTTTCTCAAGAAAATTGTGTTGGTTCCCATTTCAGGATTGTCATATTATTGAGGCATGGAATTTTCTTAAGGAGTACATTATGGATACAATAAATCTTAACTGATTTTTCAACAATGATCTTATATTTGTGATTTGATTTAAAAACACATGTCATTTAATGGTTGAGCAAAATAATAAACTAATTATGGAGCTTCATAATAAAGATAGAGACTTAAAGACAGAAGTGCCAACAACTTATAAGAAGGCTTAAAAATGATTTTGAATAAAGGAGATACGTTTGTTGATTGTGGTCACTGTAGACATCCTTTTGATGCACTAAAAGCAAGATATGGCTCTAAGAAACAGCATCATGATTCTAGTAAGCATTTTCTTTTAAGATGACAATGATATTTTTTTAAGTGGAAAGAGTATTTTGATCATCCTTCAAAAATTGAAATGATGACTTTTAATGATATATCCATTTTATCTACTCATTTAGATTTATACAAAATATCCAGCTTAGTAAAATAAAAACAACTCTTTATAATCTTAAAAATGAAAAGGCTTCAGATTCTGATGGAATACCTGGAGAAGTTTTGAAATATAGAGGTGATATATTACTTCAAAAATATTAAAAATTTTTAAAAGACATATGGACTCATGGAATTGTGCCATATGATGAAAAGAATGCTTCTAGTATTTTAATTTTTTAAAGTAAAAGGACTAGACAATTATCTACAACAAAGATTTTTGTTGAATAGATTGCTTTCAATCATAAATGACTGGTTACCAAAACTCTAGAAAGGTTTAGAGAATCAAAAACTATAGGCATGATTTTTGACTCCAGAAAAAATATAAGAAAAGTGTTGGGATCATAAAAGTGATTTAAAATATTGTTTTTATTGATTTGATCAAAGCATTTAACTCATGGTGTTATTTGAAATTATTTGTCTGTCCACTAAAGCTAATTTATATGTACAACTTTTGTATGATTGAATGAGATGAAGTGTTGTTATTTTAGAGGGGAAATCTGAGGCATTTGAAATGAAAACCAGTATTAAATAAAGAAGTGTATTTGCTTTAGCATTGTTCTCAAAAACTTTAATTAAATAATTAATATTCAAAAAATTGTAGAGATCTTTATCAAATTCTTTTTCTCTTGAATGTGGAATGACAAATGGTTGGTGATGTGATGTGTAAGTATAAAAATTTGGATCAGAATCCATTAATTATTATCCAATCTCATACTAAATAACAAATGAATCATATTTTTATTTATTTATTTTTTAAAAAAAACTAAATACTAGAACTTTTTCTTTAATATAAGCAGAGATAATTTTAATCACTACTTTGAGAATGATGAATTTATAACAATAACTGTTGGATAAAAATTTAATTTAGCATAAATCTTTTACATTGAATTATAAAAGAAAAAACTGCCTCCACAAATTGAGGAAAATTTAATATATTATTTTTTACAGAAACGTTTTATGGTCTCTTATCCAACTAAATTTTTTAGAAAGTATTTTATTAAAATTATTTTGTGATGATATTTATTTAGGTGATGAAAAAAATTTATTTAAGATTTGTATAATTGATGGAATTTTTATTTGACAGTTAACATTGAATACTGTCATTAGAGAGTTATACATGACATTTATTAACTGCAGGTTTTAATTTTAGATCAATAGAAATAAAGTTTTAAATGAATGTTATTATAAATAGAAATTATTTATTATTTTGTGGCCTCTTTACTGTTGAAGAAAACAATTAACTAGTATTTGAATACTCCATTAGATAAAAAAAATAAATTGTCCAGATATTGGAAATTAAGAGATAACAGATACAAAACTCTCCACACAGCAGTACCACTTAACACAACCGGAGTAATCAATGGATGCAAGAAGGTTTGTACATAAAAATTTCTATTGAGTTCCTATTCATCCAAAATCCTCAGACTAGTTTATAGCTTCTGGCTTTCATCAGTGAGGAGCTAGAAACTAGTCCGGGGATTTTGGATGAGTAAGCACTGATAGGAATTTTATGCACAAACCTTCTTGCATCCATTGATTACTCTGGTTTACACTGGGTTGCACTACTGTATAAAGAGTTTTATCTGTTATAATAGCTTGTGTAAGCATAGGAATGGTGATCATGTGATGTTTAGTGGTTTAAATTAGAATTAAAAAGAAAAATGCCATCAATTAAAAATATCGCACGTTTAAATAGTAATTAGATATGTAAAATAATGTTGAAAAGGTGATGGTGTTTGCTTTAGTATTTGAAAATTAAGAGGTTTATCTTGATAGGGAATTTAATTTTCTAAAAACAAAATACTAAATAAAATAAGTAAATATGCATTGGATAAGTAATTGTGGATAACAAATGAGCCTATTTAAACGAAAATTTAAATTGTTCTGGGAAGTTACAATATTCTTTTTCTCTCACCATATTTATGCCATCTAATGCAGGTTTTAGTAATGAATAGGTGCCATATGGTAGAGTTTATTAATTCCCTATCCAATGTTCTCTTATCTAATATTCCTAGACTAGTTTCTAGCTTATTTTTTCTGTCAGTGGAAATCTTTTGGATCTGTAAGTAGAATATCTAGTTCTTTTGAATTTAATTCATCATTTCTCTAAAAGCCATCTTTTGCTTCTCTGTCTTACTATCAAGTTATTAGCCCAAATTTTTATTGCTCAATAACATGATATGAGCAAGGATCATGTGATATTTTAACATTGCAATACATGATCAAAAATAGATTAGAAAAATAGTGTTTAGTTGGAATATGCAGAAAGAACAACAAACATTATTTGGGCAAAAAATGTTTGCAGTATGTAAAGTTATTGTGATAGACAATTTACTTTCAAATATTTGTACTATAAAGAGTAAATGTGTAGAGAATGTATGAGAAAAGAATAAATAAACAAAAAAAGAAATAGAATTATGAAAAATGAATATGAATAAAAAATAGTTTGGAGGTATATAAAAATTAGAAATATAAAATATGAAAGATTATATGATAACACTTAGATCGTGAGTTCTAAATATCAGAAAAAAGAGACAAAATAGACTAAGGGTTTGGATTATAGAAGTGGTTTGTGATGAGTTAGAAAGTATTGCATATTAATTTTTGAATATAGTTGAAAGAAGATGAGAACAAATTATATTGAGAGGAGGAGAAATTTAAAGATAAAGAAAGCAAAAAAGATAGATACTTTATGTATTTTTTCTTTAGCAAATAGCTTTTAATTGAAATAATATAGAATAAAAAGAAGAGAATTAGAGTCAAAAAATAATTTGATAATAAAAAACAGATGAGTTTATTTTGGTATATAATGATTTTATAGGGTATATGAATTATATACAGAATACTTGAATTTCATTTAAAGAAAAGCCACTTTATATTATATGACATCAGTGATTCTTGGAGGTCGGATTTACAAAGGATTCTTATGGTATATATGTCTTATGTTTATTTCTTTATTAATATTATTATAAATTTATAATAAATATTTTTTGAATTTCAAGTAATTGGAGAAAAAATGTTTGTTTGCAACATACTGTGAAAAAGAATTTACATTTAAGATTGGAATTTTATTTTGTTACTTAATAGAAATTTAAATAAACTCATAAAAGCAATGTTATTGTTGTATTCTGATGTCAAAATCAATAAACTGTAATGGCTAAATTGGTTCATGTTTACTTAGTATCTAAAACACATTCTTGAAATAAGCGAAAAGACGTTTGTAAATCAGAAGACTGGGAAAATGTAATACAGTTACCTTAGGATCAAAAGATAGATGAATGATATGGTAATATGAATAAATATTTAACTGAAATGTTTTATGAATACATTGACTATATGGTTGGAATATTTATTTTTAACCAGATTTTTAAAAGTTTTTATTGTATTCATCAATTCTAAGTTTGGGTTATTTTTACAATTTAATTAAAGTTAGAACATTCTGAACATAGACGCAATTATCAAATATGAAATTAATTCACTTTCAGTATTTTTCGTTGGTATTTTTAACTTTTTTTTTATCTGATTGCTATCATTTTTTCCATTCTTTTCTCTCATTTGCATCACATGATTTTGACTTTCCAATTTTAAAAACCTGTTTGATGAAGAAAGCCAATTCACAAGCATTGACAGAAAGGCTGATCACCTCAAGTTCTTTCCATCTTGGTGAACAAGACATAGTAATGATTCTTTGCTCGAGTTATTCATTTGAAGTTTTTGCACTCTTATATCTTGTTTGATATATTTTAATATTTTAAATAAATAAAATAATCTTTATTTAATATTATTTAATGTACGATTTATAAAAAAATCATTATATCAATATATGCTTTCAAATTAAATACCCTTTTTTAAAAAAATAAAATTAGGAATAGAAATATTGATCACTTAAGTATTTTGACTTGAATATGTATCATCTAAATATGGATCTGTGTATTCATGAATAAGTTAAGCTTACTGTATTTTTTAGAATGGTAAAGAAATTTTGAATATCGAGAATGCAAAACAATTTTTTTTTTGTGTGTAAATTTAATATGCATAAAATAAATTGAATATATTTTATAAATTAGTCTTAAACCATTAAACATCACATGATCACCATTTCTTAACACTTGCTCAAGCTGTTAAACCAGGCAGAACTCTCCATACAGTAGTGCAACTCTGTGCAAGCCAGAGTAATCTAGTGCAGTTCTCCCAGATCCAAGGCTCCTCACTGATGAAAGCCATAAGCTAAAAACTAGTCTGGTGATATTGGATGAGTAGGCACTAGATAGGGATTTTATGCACAAACCTTCTTGCATCCATTGATTACTCTGGTTTGCACTGAGTGGCACAACTGTATGGAAAGTTTTGCCTGTTTTAAATTGGTCTTGTTATTAAATTTTCAAAAAATATATATTTTACATATGCCAAGCATGTTTTACAATGATATATATATATTTCATTTTATAGAAACTGGTTGGCCCATTACTGCTACTTGTGTAGGCTTAGGAGAAAATCTAAATCCTCCTAAAGATGTCAGTGGAAAACCAATTCCTGGATATGATGGCAAGTTGAGTGTGTGTGTGTAGAATTTCTAGAAGCTTATTAAGTATTTTATTATATGATTTTTTTATTAAGTCATAAATGTTGTTTGTAATAAACAAGAATTAACTTAAGAACAATTTCTGTAGAAAAATTATTATTTACATAAAATCAAAATAAATTTGAAATTTGTGCATTGCCTAATTTGAATAATTTTATAAATGGTACCAACTAAAAAAGTAAAATAGTTTTTAATTAGCCCATTGCAGATCAAAGAATCTCCAATAACTATTTACCTTCTAGTAAAGGATAACTAAATATCTATTTACCAATCAATTTGGGACAGCTGTCTAAAAAATACTAAAACCATTTGGAAACTGGAAAATTTTTTAAAGTTTTACCTGATCTAGATTTTAATCACAGATCATTGGTACAAAAAGAAGCTATATTACCATTATGCCACAAGATCCTTTTAATGCATATACATATATTGAAATGATAGCAATTTTATAGGTTGGTAGGGGAATTTGAGGTTCCAGTGTCTGGCTCTAAGTCCCCAGAGTGTTCTGGGTTTGTTTTTGACTTTATATTCTTATTTTCTGACTCAAAATATAGATCAGTAAAAATGTGGGGGGAAAAAATCTTAAAAAAAGTAAACATTAAGAATCCTAATCTAAAAGTTGAAAATACGTAAGGAAAACATGAATCTAAAGCTGCAAACCAGTCAGGGGAGATAGAAAATAGTAAAAAGTACCTACTGGGGAAAAAAGCAAGTCCTGAAACCCCTTTAAAAGAAAGTTTCAGCCCTCATACTTTTATAGAATATGAGTTACGATATGAATGTATTGGTCTGGGAGTTGCTGAATTCAGGAAAACATGGCAGATTGAAAAATCACCTCGGAGAGTTAATTCAATCTCATTTTGACACGGGCTACCTTCCTGCGCAAAAAGTATGTCATTTTGATGATCAGAATGGAAGTTATAAGCCCACTTCTGGTGGAACAAGGGCGCCATCCAAAAAAAAATTATATATATATGTTAAACCACTAATCATCAAATGATCACCAGCTCTTGTGCTAGCACATAACTGTTATTAAACAGGCAAAACTCTCCATACAGTAGTGCCACCCTGTGCCAACCAGAGTAATCAATGGATGCCAGAAGGTTTGTGAATAAAATCCCCATCTAGTGCCTGCTCAACCAATATCCCCAGACTAGTTTTTGGCTTGTGGCCTTAGTGAGGAGCCTTGGATCTGAGAGCACTGCACCTAGATCTTAGGATCTAATGCAACCCTCCAGCAGTTACCTTTTGTCTCTACTTAACTACAAAACTATGAGAATGAAATTGAAAACACAATAATATTTTTAATCTAAGTTTAATAGCTTATATAGTTATAAGGGTCTAAACTCAGTTCCGCACCCATACATTTTGATGTCTTTGGCTCTTTAACAACCATAGCCACCACTACCCTACTAGGCAGGATTGGTGTTAAACCACTAAACATCCCATGATCACCATCTCTTATGATGAGTTAATTGTATATTTTGTTTGCTGGTCGCCCTGTCATAGACGGGGACACAACACATATAACCAGTTTTTCTTCAACAAGGAGAAATGGATGTTATGGAATGATTATTAGCAGATAACTAATAATTAATCAGTATTAACATAATATTAAATATTTCTCAAGACACAACCATGTCATTGCTTTTTTTTTATCTTTTTTTTTCAATCTTATTATTTCTAATATAGTATTATTTTTAATTTAATAACATATAGTTATTTTTTTCTGAATATTTGTTAATAAAAATGGTAAAACTTTCATGTAGTTAATGATTTCATTTTAGAACAATTTTATGAATTTATAAATTGGTTTCAGTTTGTGTATTTAACAAAAAAGGATCTAAGATCAAGCCAGGGGAATTAGGACGTATCTTCGTCAAGTAAGTATAATTTTCTTAAACATTGATTTTCTTTTTATTAATAATAACAATTATTAATTACAGAAGCAAATTCACAGACTCAAAATAATCCTGACAATACAATATTATAACAATATAAAAATAATCTTTGTCATCAATAGGTTGACATTATTTATTTACTTTACATTTGCGCCCCACAGTGGTAATATGATGAATTATTTGATACAGATAGATTATTAGGTTTCAAAGGAAATTTTATTGTTTTCATAATATATATTGTTCTACTCGGATCTTTTTTATATATTTGCTGTTTTTGCAGAGTTAAGGGTTTGATTTTATTAAAGGCAATGTGATCACTACAGGTAGATTAGTATTGATTGCAATCCTCTGTTACCAGGGATGTTTTGGATTCATGAACTTTTCAGGTTTCAATAATAAATCCTTTTACTCCTCACTATAAACTCAAACTTTACTAAAAAAACTAAATAAACATTAATTTTAGTATATATAGTACTATATATTTTACTGTTTGCATAATGTGTGCTTTTTTTTATTAATGACAATATAACATTTTAATATACAGAATTGTTTATATTTATAATAGCAATAATTAAAACAATAATTCAAAATAATATTTTACAATTTTTTCCTAATAATAGAAGTTTATGAATTGATCAGATTAATGATAGTCTATCTTAAAATTTTTCATATTAGACCATTGAGTAATTGGATATTGAGTTAAATATCTTTTTTAATCCTTTTTTATAATAGTTCTCGAAACATTTGATAATTACTGACATTATCATAAGCTTTTACTGTTGTAGAAATATTTAAAATAAGTGGAAGCAATAGATTAATTTTAAAAATCTGTGCTTAGGCTGATCAAGTGTGCGTGTGAATGCAGTTGAAAAAGGTCCCCAAAATGAAATAGCAAATATTGTAATTTAAACTCAGATATGGTTTTGAAAGTGGATTTGCCACTATCTCTATACTGCTGGTAATGGCTGTTTGTTTAATCATATTATGCTCAGACTATTGATGGTCTCCATAGGATAGTGGATGACATTCAGGTATGAAGATTACATTGAATAACAAATAAAAGTGACTGATCAAGTGTATGTTCATCAAAGGCTAGATACATTTCTAATATAAATAAAACTTATCTGTTTTCTTGTTTTATTTTTTAAGGATATAAATTGTTGTAAAACCTCATCATCATGTATTATTTTTTAAGGATATAAATTATTGTAAGACCTCATCATCATGAATATCTATATCATCAATCATCTTCCTATATTAACTGTGACAATATGATTATGTGTTTATGCGTAATTCCTTTTTCAGTTTTTTATATAAACTTTTTTGAGAATAAAAGAAAGCAATGGTGAGGGCAAGCTTAATAAGGTGGCAGTCTTTAATTGTGGTCTTTGTGCACGGTAATAATAATCACTAGTGAATCAGTTTGGAACTGAAATTGAAACATGAATTTCAGCTGGAAAATATTGTAATATGTTTAGCAATCCTATTACATGATCTACCTGCTTATATTGGATATAAAAGAAACCTAGAAGGTACGATCTAAAAATGACTTGTCTCACACAGACTGATTAGATTATAATGCTTAGTGGATTATTCATTGCAGCAATAGAAATAATAATAATATCATTAATAGTGGTAAATCAGGAGGCAGTGGTAGTATTAAAAATCAGTATTATAAATCTATTTTGTTTCCTAAATACAAGTACAGGAAATTTGCAACATTTACTTGATACAAACTCTTCAAGACCAGAATGAAAGAGTATACTATCAGCTAAGGAGCTGCCAAAATTTAAAATTGATATAGTAAAATTTATCTTCCAGAGAAAGAAAGTTTAATAGAATATATGAATGGCTACAACTTTTTTTCTGGAAAATCAGGGTAGTCAGTGAAAGGAGAATGCTTTGTGTTGATTTGCTGTAAAATCTAATTTTGCATTTTATGTTGGTGAAATTCCTCATTATATCAATAAAAAACTAATGATGTTAAAACTTATCTTACATAAGGTACTAATGCTCATTTTAATAGTGCCTATGCTCCAACCTTAGATTCAGAAAAAAAAGACTTACTCTTTACTGGACAGCTTTATTACAGCAATATCATTAGAAGAATACTTTTTTTCTTAGAGATGGCCAAAAGTTGTTGGGAATAGTAGTATTTGTGTTTTAAATTCTAATGGTCTGATGTTTTTGAATTTTTGCACAACATTCACTAAAATAAACTTTATTTAGGCAGAAAAATTATTATAAAAAAACATGGATGCATATGTGCTCAAAATAATAGCATTTAATAAATTTTATTATAATTAGGAGTGAAAATACAAAAGAAGTTTATATTACATGAGCAACAAGACATTTATGCATATAGATTGTTGGACAGATTATAAATTAATATGCTCTAAGATTAAAATAATGCACTAAAAATAGATATTAGTCCATTCATATTCATAAAAAAATTAATGTTCATACTTTAGAAGTATCCACTATACTACTAAACTTTAACAGCTATTAAACCCTAGAATTGCTAATTTAGACTTCCAGGTTAATCATATTAATCATGAAACATGAAATGTTCTTAAGGCGTGTATTAGGGTTACAGATAAATCTATTCTTGGATTCAGCTAAAAAGAGAAATCATGGGTAGTCATGGGTAGATTTCTGACAATGATCTTATTATTAGGAATTTGATTAAAATAAAACATATTTTTTGCTTAGCAGAATAATAAATTAAGTGTCGAACCACATAATAAATATGGAGATCTGAAGGGAGACATTCAATGACTGATATAAATAGTTGGTAGTTTAAAACTGCAAAAAATTCAGACATTTACTGATCATAATCATTTTAGTTCTTTTATTTTTGACATATTGAAAGCAACCTTTGACCTGACAAATGGCATCATAATTCTATCAAATCCAGTAATGGCACCCTCTTATAGGATAATGATAATATTTTGAACAGGTAGAAAGAGTATTGTGTTCATCTTTTGAGTGATGATATAAGAATTGAGATGACAACTTTATTGATTAATATCTATCTATTCATTAAGATTTTTGGATAAAGATATCCAGCTTAGTAAAGTCAAAGCAACTCTTTATAATCTTAAAAAGTGGGGAAGTTGCAGGTCCTAATGAAATACTTGGAGAGTTTTAAAATACGGTAGTTATATGTTAACTTCAAAAATTTTCTAATGTCTTTATATTGCAATGATAGAGTGTCCAAGTCTCACATCCATACAATAAATTAGGTAAAATAATAACTTTGCATACTGCTAGATTAAGTTGCAGTAGTTATTTCCCTTTGATAACTTGTTGAAAGTAGAAGCTGCACATTGGAGACACACCACTTAACCAAGCAAGTGGCGTCCTCTGAATGGCAGACAAAAGTATGTTATACAAATATACCAGCCTGTTGTGGAAAGATGCTGTTTCAGGAAAAAGATAACATCAAGTGGACGTTTGGGAAAAGCCCAACTGCAATGCAGTCCCTAAGGAAAATACTTCAAACCTGGAAAGAAAAATCCTCCCCCTACCATACTTATTATGTTCTAAGTTCAGAGAATAGGAAAAAAGTAAAACAAGAATCTCTGAACTTTGAGGGAGGTGTGCTAAATACGTGCATATGAAAATAAAAATCTTATCAAACTCATATTTTTATTGAAACTGTAAAAGATGGAAAAATGTTAAAGTAAAATAAGTATGTGCATGTATAAACGCAATGGACACAGCATTTATTTAATTAAATGCCATTGGAAAACACATATCAAATTCCTGACAAAAATCATCTGATAAAAGAAGTGAAATTAATTATAAAGATAAAAACTCGTATGATTAACTTAATTAAACAAAATTGCAGGTTGGAATGTAAGAACATTATTACTACCATGTGGAACTGATGGATTCCAACCAATTAGATTAGTAAAACAAAAATGTGAATGGCGAGCCTCACCAGAAGTGGGAAGAGATCATTATTAGCTACATGTAGCCCATGAAGAATGGCCTTGTTTCTTCCATTGACAATTATTGTCAGCCTTGCCAACTGGCCTCTCCGAGAACATTTATCTGAACTCTTAACTAATATCTTGAGATAGCAGTACCTGGTCATAGGACCCACATAAATCAACCGCCTTGAATCATTGTAGTCATATGTGATAACTTAGAATGTTGAAAAGCTGAAAACATTTATAATAACTGTTTATAATTATAGGAGTATCAAATAATAAATTGCCATGCCGCCTGGGATTATATTAATGTTATTTTTTTCTATTCAATTTGCAATCCAGTTATGCAGTAACTTGTTACCGCTGGACACAGCAATATATATCTGATAATAAGTGTATATTATATATATATATAATTATTGCATTAATCAATCTTTGTGTCTGGGCTAATTGGTATCTTTTTTTCTTATGTAAATTGGAAAGGTCATACTTATTTGTGAATAGGACTTGTTTCTTGAATGTTGAACTCAGTTTTGATTAAAATGTTATGTAGTTAATTCCATATAGGTGAAAGTAAAACAGTCATTAAAATAACTCATGGAAGAACAAAATCTATTCCAATAACAGTGAAGGAAACAATATTACTCATTTGTAGCTCTATTTGCTGAGTAATAACAGTTTGATCATTTTATTATTCTCATCTTGTTCTCTAGTTAAGAATAATAAGATACTCATTTACTGATTAAAATAAAATGATTATCTAGATTGGGAATGAGCTATTTATAATGAAAACAAAAACATTTTAAACCTGATTAAAATGTACAAAATATAATTCAAATTTATCTAGCTTGTATTTAAACACATTGTGTGCATGGATGAAGATGCATTTATTACACAATCAGAAACTTAGACAATTTTCATATATACATATGTCCATTTCTATAACTTTTGAATATCTGATGTTGAAGTCAAGGACATAGAGTGCAAATGCTTGTTAAATTATTGGTTAACTTTTCAGATGTATAATGATTTGTGTGATGTAAATTATGGATTTGATTTTATGCTATGCATTCAAATAGAATGATTAAATATTCATTTATTAACTGTGTGTGGTGACAAAGATAATATTAGCAAATGCTAAAAAAAATTAAATTGTTGAAGGATGATTATCTTTTTTTTAAATATAAGATTATTGAAATCCAGGAATGCATTGCCTTTTATAAAAGATTACAATATTTTTTTATTACAAAAAATGTAGCCACAAAGATAGATCTTATGCTATCAAAAGAAGTTCACTGTATTCCAAAGCCACTTATTATCTTGAGTAATCTATGTACATCTCTGCACTAGTTTTTAAACTTAATGTACAACAATTAACTCTTTTTTTATTAAGCTAATATTCTGAAATTCAAAATACTTTAAGGGATTGAATTCAAGACAACTTGTTTGTAATATTCTATAAATATAATATTAACTAATAACTATAAGTTCTAGTTAACTTAATTGCATAATAACTGTGTTTTACTCCCATGGACTTGGATGGATTGAACTGTCAAAACATTACATCTTTTTCTGGTTACATTCAATGTACATTTTTAAGAATAGTTTTCTTCATTCAACTCCAAAACCAAGGTCAGAGTAGTAGCATATCTTTGTAAATATACAACACCTATTGATTCAGATTCAAAATCTTAGGATATTTTTGAATTTTGAGGCTATTTAAAAGTGGCTGCATGTATTAGATTCAAACATTTCATTGACAAAACCCATAAGCAAGATATTAGTCTTATGAATGTAGATATAAATAAATAATACTATTTCTTAGTATCTATTGATTACTCATGTTTACAATAAATGACTCTCAAAATAGAATGAAAACTATTGTTTCTGAAAGCAGATATTTAATGTATGCAGAGAAAATCACATGATTGATGAAAAGAAACTTCTTTTTAATTGTCTTATTAAAACATTATTTAAATATTTGCAAATGAAAGTTTCATGTATATGAGAATATTATGATGAATAAAAATAATATAACAGAGAAATATGCTTGTGATATGCAGTATCAAATTGCCAATAAAGTAGCTAACTTCCTTAACTATTGCATCAAAAAGAAATACTCTGACTACATTGGAAGTTAATCTGAAATTAACTTTTTTCCTATAAGCATATGGATTAAATTTATCAGAAAAAAAATACATAACACAAAGCATTATTATAGTAATAATCTCCATGGATACAAAAGTTTGCATTAAGTTTAGTCATATTATCAAAACTTTAGATCGACATTGGCAACTATGACTGAAATCTTCTCCATTAAATTTAATTCTAATCAGCATACCATATTTGATGCAATCTAATAAGTTAGTTGTATTCTATAATATCCATTATTTTAAATATAATCCTTTATAATATAACATGTTATATTTTTTAAAATTAGATTTACTTATTTACTTTTGCTGTTTTCTTGTAATAAATGCCACATTTTTATATATATTTAGATTGCCTCTTCCTCCAGGTACGCTCTCGACATTATGGAAAAATGATGAAACATTTGTTGAACTGTATTTTACAACTATAAAAGTGAGTTTTAGATATACTATTATAAATAGCATTTAATAAGATTAGAAATTGACTACAAGTAATGTTATTTTCAGGGTTATTATGATACTATGGATGCTGGAACAGTTAACGAAAATGGTTATGTGGCAGTGATGTCAAGAGCTGATGATGTCATTAATGTAGCAGGACATCGAATCTCTGCAGGATCTCTGGAAGAAGTATATTTATAAAAATTTCAATTTTATTTAATTTATTAATTATTTTTCTTTTTTAATACTTATATTTTTATTATTATTATTAAACATACAAAGAACAGATATTATTGTATTTCAACAAACATATTGCTATACATATATGTGGAAACCTGAACTCCACTGACAGCATGTATTGATATAATGGAATGACATTCAGATTCAAAGCCACTAAGCTTTGGAAAATTTTTTTGGACAATACTCAAATAGCATTTATAACACCACCCTCTCTTATCAATCTTCTGAATAATACTAAAGACAGAACTCCATTTGAACACCCTTCTCAAGTAGTTTATAAAATTCCATGCCCATCTGCAGTGTGTAGAGTGGCATACTATGAGGAGTCTTGAGTTAATATATCTAAGAGAATCACCCTGCAGTCCTATCTTTATAAAAAGTCAAAACAAGACTAGCAATATAGGTCAATTTTCTTGAGTATGGGATTGTTACAGGACACATTTTCCTCTTCTATTATTAAGATCATCTGCACAGAGAGGGATGATCATAAGAGAAAGTTCAAGGAGGAACGGATTATTGCAAGAGACCTGAATTTAATCAACAGAAAGGAGTCTTGCATGCCTATGTCAATAAAATGAAACATCTGGCTTTTATAAACAGTGAGGATTGCCAATTCCTCTACAAGCTTTATGATAAATGCTTAGCCAGAGCCAGCACTTAAAATATCTCTGTCAGGAACCCCTCCCCAAACCCCTGACCATGGTTTCGTGCTTTGGCACTCCTCAGAGAGGTGTCAAAAAGTCTTATGCAATTTTATATTGCTATGACTACTACTATATGGCATGGCTGAAGATCTATCAGCCCCATATAGCTATTTGAGTTGGATAGCTGGGTTTGAAGACATGTACATGTCTGAAAATTTCAGATTTTCCACTCAATAGATAACTTTTAGCTAAGTGCTTAGCTTTGGGTTGGTATTTTTAGATCTAGTGTCTGAACCTACCCTGACACCTCTCTGAGGAGTGCCAAAGCACGAAACCATGGTCAGGGGTTTGAGGAGGGGTTCCTGACAGAGATATTTTAAGTGCTGGCTCTGGCTAAGCATTTATCATAAAGCTTGTAGAGGAATTGGCAATCCTCACTGTTTATAACTTACAAGCTTAAGAGATAGGGTCATGTGATCTATGAATTGATCTATGACTTTTATTTGACTATTTGTAATCTGGCTTTTATAATTTATATTTCTTATTGCAATAATTTTCATATTTTATAAAACTATATATTTAGCCTTTTCCTGAAGGTTTGTGATGATGGTGTTTTAGTTGCATTTTTATATTGGACTATTTCCATCGCCTAATATGAGTACTGAATGTCTTTAAAAAAATTTAACTTTATTTAAATATTCCAAATATATTCAACTGCTAGTAATAGCACATCAAACAGGTTAGTATATGCACAATGTTTCAAAAGGTATTATTCTCCCCTATTCTTCAGTTGTTGCTGACCTGACCAGTGGCAGTACTACCATGGGATTCGAACCTGGACCCTTAGATTATTAAGTATTGAATTATAAGGTAGTGCTCTAACCAGCTGAGCCATCCTGTCAAAGGCAACAATCAACTGAAATTTCTATTGACTGTTACCTTTGGCAGGATGATTCAGTTGGTTAGAGCGTTATATTAAAATTCAATACTCAAGAATCTAAGGGTCCAGGTTCGAATACCATGCTAATATTGTCACTCATCAGACTAGCAATATCCGAAGAAGAGGAGAGAATAATACCTCTCAAAATGTTGTGCATATACTAGTCTGTTTATTACTGACAGTTGAATGTATTTGGAAATATTTAAATAAAGTTAAATGTTTCTAAAGACATTCAGTACTCATATTAGATGATGGAAATACTCCAATATAAAAATATATTTAGCCTGTTCCCAACATTATTAGTTTATTAAGTTTGCACTATGATTCTGATGAGAAGTCACTGAAAGTTAACTCAGTACAATTAAGTTAGAATATATATTTGATTTAAAAATATCTTTTCAAAGTGGCTTGACTCAGCTCAAGTTTTTCTAGTGTTTTATCATTTTATTGTGGGATATGACTTTGATCATCAAAGGCAAAACATTTTCAAATAAATTGTCTGCACTATTTTTATTACAACCAATCTTTTCTGTTTTCTCTTTGTATTTTTTTCTATCCCTTTGCTTCCCATTTTAATCCACAAAATATTTTCTGTAAAATTTCTAAAGGTTTTGGAGAGATGAAAAAATTCAGTTGAATTACCATAAAATGTTTATCATTATATTGTCACCATATAACAATCAGTTCTCTTGCATTTTAATAAATATTCTTTGAAATTTGACAATATTCTGTTTTTATAGGCCACAGTATTTCTTAAGTGTTATCACAATATTTATTTTTACAGCTAAATGCCTTTTGACAACTATTTGCACAATGGTAATTCTTATTAATTGATTTTTTTTTTAATTTATATTAATAACTAGATCTGATATATCGCTACTATTTTAAAATCTATTTGGTTGACTTGTGTCTGAAGTTTTCTCTAAACAATATGTAATGATTGCAGAAAATATTAAACTGATAGGTTTGTAATTTCTAATTTTTTCTTTAGTTTTTTTTTAAAAATATCAATATTATTATATATTATTTAGACATTTGATATACTGTTTTGTTAACAATTTTTTTATTTCTTCACTTGTATCTTTTACACTATCTACAGCTATGTCCAATTCCTACTTTTATATTTAAAATGCAACATTTCACATGGTGTTCTTATATTTATATGGACTTTGTTTTTTTTCTTCTTTACTACATTAAAGTCTTTTTAAAATTTTTTCCTTTCCACACTTAATGTTTTTAGTAATAGTTAAATCATTACTCTTATTGTTGAAATATCTTTCCTATTAATGTCATGATATTTTATATTTTTCAGATTTTTATCTTCTATAGCTTTCCTTGATATTTCACAATTGCATTTTCTTAAATCATTCTTAGTTCTTTTCTCTACCTATTTTATGATTTTGGACCAAATATTAGATTTTCTAAAATTATTTCCAATTTTTTTTTTTAATATACATTTAATTATCTAGTGCAAAATTAAGTCATTTGTTTCTTTGTTCTTACTATCTATATAACTATTATTACTATTTATAATTTTTATTGATCTCATTTAGTTTTGTTAATATTTTAAAATGATATAATTCATTGGTATAATTTCTGAGGGTTAGCCAAATAACTATTATTAATCTTTCCTAGTTGCTTTTGTCTTTCCAGTTTTGCATTAACACAGACCTTTAATCTCATTGGTCACTTTGTGAATGAATCTGTTCTCATTGGTCACTTTGTGAATGAATCTGTTCTCATTGGTCACTTTGTGAATGAATCTGTTCTGATTGGTCACTTTTTGTTTAAATCTACACCTTAGATTTCACTAATCATTTCATGGCTGAATTATTAAAAACATTATATCTTAAAGCATATGTTTTCCATTGGTCAAAATATCTAATCAATTCTGTTGAATGTGATACATTGGACTATATCCATTATCTATGAGTGAATGTTGAATGTATAGAAAATTTTAAACTTTATGTAATCTTTCCAAATACAAACAACTTGTTAGTAATAACACACAAATAGACAACACAGGTTAGTAATTACACAATGTTTCGAGTATTGTTATTTCCCACTCTTCTTCAGGTGTTGCTAGCCTGATATGCACGGTGACAGTATTTGCATAGAAGTCAAACTCGCACCTTTAGATTCTTGAATATCGAATTTAAGGCAAACACTGTAACCAAGTGAGCTATTATGTCAAAGGCAACAGATAGTAGAAATTTGATATATTTATATATGAAGGATCAAATCCTCCCTAAGTCCTTCCATTTTTTTTTAAAGCAAGGTGAAGAAGAGTGGAGAATAATACTACTTGAAATGTTGTATAATTACTAACCTATGTTGTCTATTTGTGTGTTATTACTAACAAGTTGTTTGTATTTGGAAAGTTTAAATAAAGTTTAAAATTTTCTATACATTCAATATTCAATCATAGATGATGGAAATAGTCCAACATATCACATCTAATAATACACTATCAGCACAAACCTTCAGGCAAATTCTATTGAACTCTCATTTGAAGTTTTCACAATTATTATCTCTTAGAATTTTCTCAAAAAAATTGTATTAAGTCATTTTTTTTTTCATAATTCCACAAACTGTGTCCCCTCAAATTTTTATCTCAATATTCAAATTTACTCTCCAGTACTTCTCTTTAAACATTTTCATTTCTAGCACTAAAATAAGTTCAAAAATATTTTGTACTTCTAATTTTTCAATAGTCTCTTTTATCTAGGAATAACGTCTTGGAAAATTTGGCGAGCAATACTGAAATGTCCATGCATATAAAACTGTAAATGTAAATAAAAGATTATTTATTTTTGTAAATACACACAGATTTCTTCACTTTAATAAAATTCCATTTATTGAAGAAATTTACTCTAAAAATTCGCTAGAGAGATTGTCCCAAAATTATAGATTAAAATAGAATAGAATTTGTATGCAAATAAAGTTAGTTGCATACAAATTAGATATTTATCTTTATGTCTTAGCAAATGACAAAGAGGGAAGAAGCAGCTAAAATGGTCAGATTGGATTAAAGTTAATGTTAACAGATCAGCAGTAAAGAGTGATCAGTGGTAGACTAGTAGATTGACTAGCAATGACTAAGTCTAAAATGGAGTAGTTGCAAGCAAGAAGCAGTTACTTGATTGTGTATTGAAAAGGTTATTATCGTTGAATTGTAATTAACTAAAGCTTTACCAAACCATAAGAGACAAGTTGGAAATGAAGATGATTAATGTATAATGTATCAATTGTGTGTGCTGAAGTAAGCACTGATATTACAAATTTTAATACCTTTTTTCCATATATGACATTAGATATGTTTATTTGTTTCAAGAGATATTTGATTCAAAAGTATAAATAATTAATAACTGCATTATTCCTGATGTTAAACAAGACTATCTTTACTGAGGAAGATAAACAGCCTATGAATATTAATGAACTATTACTTTTTTATGTTGTTTTTAACCACATTATTATTTGTTATTAAATAAATGTTGTTACGTATATACATTTCAAAGTATATTGTTTATTTATTCAGCTCTCTGATTGGTTTTTAGAGACCCTCAGGAGACAACAAATACTTGGGATTGTGATGCAAGTATATTACAAATAATTTCCTTAGTACTAGCATATTCTTCTGACAAATATTAAGGCTCTGTTTGAAGAAATAAAACCCACACTAACTTCTGGATATTCACAAGCTTACATCTACTCTTTTGTAATGGTTTCATGTTTTTTCACATATTCATCTGCCAGCTATCAGAAGTGAAATTGACATATAGAAAATACATAAAAAACTTAAGAAGATAGGATTTTGCAATAATTCATGATATTGTTTCATCATCTAAGACTAGATTTAAATAAAGATCTCTTTATTGGATATTCAACCAAGAATTTATAATTGAAGAATAATGGTATGAAAACTTTTTTTTCCACATCAAACTATAAATCCAGCTGGATTTAATTGTCCTAGATACAATTGGAAACTCATCAATAGATTTATGGGAACCATGGTCATTGCTTTTATCTGCTTCATAAGTAGGATTTAATACCCACTGATCTATGTAAATGTGGGTAAATACAAATTGTAAAACACGTAATTAATGGCTATTGGATTTATGGCTATGATGGCTGTTGTATTTGGGCTGGATTGCAGACTCAAACCAACAGTAATAAAAAATATGAACACCAGAAATTTAATTAATATTTTTATTAGGATTAAATATAATTACATAATATACAGTCAATGAATATACACCCAGGTATAGAGTCTCAATTAATGCAGGGCTGGTCATGTCTGAAGGACTTGACTCACTTCCAGCTGTATGTAAGTCTGCCTCATGAGTTTGTCTAATAACTCTTCCAGCGGTACCAGACAGATTACCCCAAGTCAGCTCTGGTCTTAGCAGCTTCCAGACCTATCATGAACTTGTCTCACTGCATAGGCTGATAGTGTAGTGACTAAAAGGAAACACTCACTGTTAGCAGAGATTTCAAAGGAGAAAGTGTGCTGTCACTTATGTTAGACAAATGCTCTCTGCCTTATCTCCAAAAAGACTGATTATTTATTACCAGTCCCCAACCTCACTGGAAGCAGTCGGATTCAGAGAGCATCACTGCTTATAGGCACATACTAACCATTGGCTGTTTTTTATCTATCTGTTTGCTCACTGGCCATTGGAAATGAATGCTTAATCTGATCAGATCTGTAAGGAATCTGGACTAGTCCACTTCTGCAGGAAAAGTGATATATGACAATAGCAAAACCAAAGAGCTTGACAAAGCCACTAGTAAATCTATCTTTTGGTTTGAATTTTTGCAAGTTTCATTATGATATTTTATTAACAATTAAATTGTCAAAAAATCCATACACTAAATAAATAATAGACAGGGTATGAGCACAGTCTTTCACATGACCCACTCTCCACACTATCTCATAACACTGATACACCTAAACACACATATGTCGAAAAGATAAATAATCACCAATATACGTATTTCATGTTAAACCAGCAATCATCAGTTGGTCCAGATTACCATCTCTACACATATATGCTACAAGTGCTCAGATATATATTAAGATAGCAAATCCTCCTACTTTAATGGACAGGCTTCAATGCATTCCACACTCCAACTCTTCAACCCTCCATCCAATTGAAAATCTGATGATGGAACGCTCAAAGGCCACCTTTAGGCCGAGATTGTTGTCACAACCATGTTGACCTAAAGGTCATATATTGGTGATTATTTATCTTTTCAACATGTGTGTTCAGGTGTATCAGTGTTATGAGATGGTGCGGAGAGTGGGTCATGTGAAAGTCTGTGCTCATACCCTGTCTATTACATATATAGACACAGGTATATATATAAGCCGGTGTATTTCATCTATTAAATAAATAAATAATTTTCTATTAGAATGAAAGCATGAAAATAAAAATCTTAACTATCTGAATTTGTTATTTTACCATTAAGTTGAACAACAAATCTTTCTAATCTGTCTAATATACCATCAATCTATGCAATATTGGTTTTCTACATTTCTGCTTTTGAATATTAATATTTTTATAAAAACATAAGCATTTCACTTTTCAAACTAATTTTCTTTTTACCATTCCACAAAATATAACACTCTTATTTATCATTAGATAATTATTTCAATTCTTACAAAATTTCTTTATTCAAAAGTGATAGCAGTTGCAGATGCCCAAATAAAAGATCACATCTAACAACAGCATAAGTTTTTAATTCCCTACCATTGATTGCCAGTTACTGGCTGTCTTGATTTTACAGAATATGGCAGTGCTTAGGATGTTGCAATGCTTCTTCACAAATGATACAAAATTTAAAAAAAAAGACTATCCTTGTATTAATATTGTTGTAGTTTCCTATTATTTATTTATGTTAATTAGCTTTTCTCATCAACAACTATTAAAAATAACAAGAAAGACTAATATCATTTGAGGAAGAAATGAACATCTTTTCAATATTTCACCTTATAGTTAAAAAATCTGCACGACACATCGGGCTAAAATATTACATTAAATATATTAATTATTTATAATTTTATTGTAATTATTATTTATAAATTTCACTACTGAATTTAAATACAGAGCCAATCAGAGGTAGGGACAGAAGGGCAGTTTCTCTGAACCTCACAATATTAGGGCCTCAACTTGGCAACTTAATATGTTAAACAAAAATGTAGAAGGCAAAATGGTGTCATAGCTTATAGAACAGCCTTAATTTTACAGTTAAATTCCCCAAAAACATATTCGAGAAAAACTTTTCCAAGCAGGCATACCATGAGTTGAAAATGTAAGTCAGTTTAGGGATGAGGTTACAATTTGATGATTCTTCAACAAAAGCGAATGCGATGCTCGGTGACTGGGAGAATAGTCTCAGCCCCCTGTTATTCAGTTCTGTGATAACAGTGTTTTACAATACTAACAGTTCTAGAGTGAATCTATCATATCCAAATGCTATCTGGATCTGATCTGCTTGCTTGTTTCTGCAACTCATAACTAACTGCTCCTGGAGTTCTGTTTTTGGCCATGTAAGTAAAAACTCTGATTTCTTTTCTTTCTCTCCCCACATTCTTATATTAAATTTTGAAGGGCCTCTAAAATATTAGTTGCCCTGGGCCTCACATTTTCTCTGAAAGGCCCTGTATACATACATAATTAAAATTATACATTATTTAATATTTTTGTAATCTTTTATTGCAATAACTGTACACATTTTAAATTAATTTATATATCAAATTGGATATGACTGTCTTAAAAAAAAATTGAATAACATTAACTTGAGGGATAAGAGGGCATATTTTATTTTTGACAACATCATTTTCACATACAGTCTGCTATTAATAAACCCAACTGACATCTCAATTAAGAATTATTAGACATCTGAGAAGAAAGCCAATGATGTTTTTTGGCTTAAATTCAGAGATAGTAGTTCATTTAGGATATAAGTTATCAAATGTCAAAAATATTGAATAGACATGAAGAGATTGGTCTGTTTATTTTTTTAAAGGCAAAATCAAGAAATCTCCTTTCAGTTAATAGCAAACTCCTTTTTGCAGCCATTGATATAAAGAACTTCATGATTCTTAATACAAGTGTGATGGACAAAATAAATTAAAAAATATTAATAAATGTTAGAAATCTATCAAACATAGTACATAATGGGCATGTTCAGAATATAATCAGAAGATTTAACAATAATGGAAATGACCACAAAAACCTGATGTAAAATATTAGTATTGGATTTTATGGTATCACTTTCAACCATTATTGATCCATTGCAGAATGAAGTTTTTCCAAGTTTAATTGAATATCTCTCATCTCTAACATCTCTTCTTCACAACACACCAACAAACTTTCTTATTTTATCCATCCATCTCACATTGTGATTTTTTTCCTAAGCTATTTATAACCTCTTGGGATCCGGTTTAAGATTTCAATTGTCCATGTATTATTATTCAGCCCAGATCCCTTCATTTTTTCCAATGATGTCAGTAATACCTGTTTATTCTCTCATCCATATTTTTTGTTTTTGATGTCTTTTTACTATTTCTTATATACATCTCTTCATATTTCATTAAGTGACCTGAAGTTTCTGAAGTGCTTTTCTTTAAGCAACCAAATCTCAGATCTATAAGTAAAAAAAAAAATCTTCCTTCTCAAAAACATGGACATATTTCCATTAAGCTATTTTTGCTAAAAGTCCTCCAAAGGTAATTCTATAAATAATTTCAACAATTATATTTCTATCTGTATTAATAATCTGACCAAGGTATTTGTAGTTGTTAACTTCTAATTTATAATTTTCATTTATTCTTCTGAAAAAACCCATTGATTATGCATGCTGAGAAATAAAAGTTTCTGATTCAATTCTTGACTAACAAAAGTGGAGGAAGGGAACTAAATTTTTACAAATAAAACAGAATTTTATATAGTTTATTCAATAGTACTTAATCACTTATGTCACAAACAACTGACTGTAAGAATATATATATATATATTAGAAGTGATTTGAACTCACACTTTCAAACTCTCTACAAATATCCATTCCATCTTATATAACCAATAAACGACCACATACATGGGGAAAAAATTAATGATCTTCAATATTCATATTTCATGCTGAATTAGCACTCATCAGCTGGTCCAGATGATCATCTCTCATACATACATGTAATCAATGCTCAATTTATATTAAGATAGCAAATCTTCAAACTTTAATGAATAGGCTTTAATCTTCTCCAACTCTTCAGCCATCTGTATCATTGACAATCTGATGATGAAATACTCAAAACCCTTGTTGATGTGAATCTTATTGTCATATCTATGTTGTCACTCTGAACCCTCATGTATAGGATCTTAATATGTCCACTTAAATACATAGAAGAGGGATGTGTAGAATACAGGCTGAATGAGTAATATTTAAATACAAGTATATTATCTATACTGAACTTAATGTAATTATATAAGATATTTGAACTCAGACTTTTAAGCTCTCTACAGCAATCCACTCCATCTTATACAACTGATACACATGACCACATACATGGGACAAAGATAAATGATGTTCAATATATGTATTTCATGCTGAACCAACTTGTAGGAAGCTTGAAAGTCTGAGTTCAAATCCCTTCAAATTACATTAAGTTCAATATAGTCAATACACTTATATTTAAATATTATATATTCATACACCCAGTATTTCTCCTCCCTATATCTGTGATAGTTGATTTGATGCAGATATGGAAATTCATGGATAGCAAACCATATATAATATGCATTTTTAAGATATGTATATATCTAAGTATGTGCACACACTGTATATATATATATTAAAATATGTAAAACACATACATGTATAGATGAATGTACATACTTCATTTGCATCATGAACTAAAAATGAATCAGAGAAAATTAATATATTTTTTTAAATTGTGAATAACTAAAAACACAAATATAGGGAAATTACTGTCTTTACTCTATTATTATTATAGGTTTATATAAAAGAAATAAAGCTACCATTTTAAAGCATGATAAAGTAAGACTTATCTAAACTTTTATGGGATGACTCTGAAACTATTACTTTTTTACTGATAAGAAAAATTTGGTTTTAAACATTGTCTTAAAAAATGAACTAAACATTAATAACTCAATACTTTATACAAATTGTTTAAAATTTGATACTAAAAAAATAATCATTTACAAATAATTTTAAAAATAATTTAAGTTAATATACTTTTTATTAGGCCATGCTTGGTAATCATGACTTAGCTGAATGTGCTGTTATTGGTGTCCGAGATGAACTTAAAGGACATGTACCACTTGGAATTTGTGTTGTTAAGAAAGGTAAAATGTCTTATAATTAATATTTTTGGCAGCAAAACACTTAAAAATCTATATAATATGAGTAATAATTCAAAGAGTTATCTGTTAGATATTTAAACTACAATTATCCAGCCCATTTATACTTAGAGACATTAAAAAAAGATACGAGACACTCTTGTGTTAGTAAATAGTTTAAATTTTATTATGTGAAAATAAAAACATTTCTTAAAGAAGAAAAAAATGAAGTAATCCAGAACCAATAGCAACACAATGATAATAATGAAATGCTTGATAGAACTGCTTGCTAATCATAGAATAAAAAATTTAAAAGCAAATAAACATTACATTTTTTTTTAAATTATAGGGTTCATATCTTAACAAAATATTTTTTTTAAATAATAATAATAAAAAAATCCTACCAAAAATGAATTTTATGATAGTGAAAGAGAAGAGGCAAATGTAAAGAGTGATTCATCTCTTTGTTTTCTTAACTGTTTACAAACTTTAAAAGCTTACTCAGAGTAAATCATGATATATTATATTATATAATCCTTCTAAATTATTTTCTTCCTCCTCTGTTTTTTGCTGTCTTCATATATAATATTGAATTTCAAAAAACTCACACACTTCACTTTTTAGCAAAAAACTTTTATTATTGATAACAGTTTCGACTGTACCATGCAGTCTTCATCAGATTTTAATCTATTCTTTCAAAAAGGATAGATTAAAATCTGATGAAGACTGCATGATACAGTCGAAACTGTTATCAATAATAAAAGTTTTTTGCTAAAAAGTGTGAGTTTTTTGAAATTCAATAGTAAATCATGATCTGAGTCAATTATTTACACATCTACATTACTATGGATGAAGATTAGATCAAACTGCAATTAATCTGTATGTTGAAATAGTTTAGATTACTCAAGGATAATCTTAGTTAAAAATAACTAGATACCTATTTAATAGCAAATATTGATTGGACATCTAAATCATTATTGAAAAAATATTCAAGCATTATTTCAAATTCAAACCCAGCTTATAAAAATGGCAGATAATTATATTAATCATTATATCATAATGCTCTTGTTTACAGTTGCACCACAGTAATAATGATAACTTGTGTCAATTGAGTAATTTATGACTACATAGAATTATTACAAAATTAAAACTTGGCTTTTTTTTTGATTTATAAAAATTATAAAAATTGTTTAAAAATTTCTGAATAGTGTGTAAATTTTTAAAAATTTGAGTGAAATTATATTGTACAATTTAAACAAACTCACATATATTTCTATAATTTTAACAAACCCATAAATAATTAAAGCTTATAAAATATGTAATACTAATAATATCAATCTATTCATGAAACAACCAAGTCTAAAAACATTACTGTGATAATTTTCAAGTCACATTCCTAAAGAATCATTTAAATGAAATTGTAAATAAATTGGCACTGATATAAGAAAGGATGGGCACTATCTGAAATTGACTTATAAATTATCAAAGTAATCTTTTTGGATTTGACTGTTCTGTGAATAGATTTATGTATATTCTTAAATACAGGTGGTCTTCTACTTTCGTACAATTCGTATTTCGTACATGTTTCATACTTTAGATTTTTATCTATATATATAAGACAAAATGCACATACATTAATGTGATGATTCTCTCTTTCTCATGGATTATTAGTCACTAGCCCCTCCTCACCTCTCCAACATTAATCATGTCCATTTTTGGCATCAAAGATACTTAAGTACATGTAGTGTAAAAAACTGCAGTCGTAAACCTTTTAAATTTATTATTTTTTAAATGCGATGGAAAATGATTGTTGTAATTATAATATTATTAAATAAGTGGTGAATTTTCCAGTTAAATTATTGCTTTGTGTTTCTAGTTAATAAAACACTAGAGTAAATAGAGGGGGATTTTTTTCCTTAGTTATAACACAATAAATATTGCTTGTATTATAATTGATTATCTTGATTTCTTTTTGTTTGCAGATTAAGATCTCATTTAAATGGCAAACAAAGAAATCACTTCTATAGAGAGATTTGTACCCTGCCATTCCAAAGCGAATCTAAGGAATTTATTGTGCAGGCCACTCTGGTCTAAATTACTATTTAAATAAGCTTTTGAGCAGATAGAAAAATTAACTAGGGTTTGCAAAAAATTACTACTGAAATATTTTTTGCATATAAATTCGTTACCCTCATCAATAAGAGAAAAAGATAATCAAAGATTTATATGTCGCTAGTTAGCTTTTTTTAGTTTTATTTAAATGATAAGCGTGTATTGTGGTTGTATAATTTCTGTCTAATTTTTAAAGCACATATTCTTTTTTTAAATATAATGAATAAAACCTGTATCAAGATTTTTAAAAAAACTTAACCTAGTTTTGTCAGATGTTGTCAAAGCAACAAATCTTTTACTTCAATTGGTCATTTGTAAAAATTTAAGCCGATCAACATATGTTTGATTGTAAAAAACAAGAAAAGAAAAAGTGGAATACAATTCAATTAGCTCTTGACAAATTTATACAGAAAACATCAGATACTAATCAATAAAAAATAAATACATGTACTAGATTTTGAAAAGCCTTTTTGATGTTTTTTTTACATTACTTTCATCCATTTCAACTTTCATACATATTTCAGAAAACAATTAGGTACGAAAATAGAGAATCGCCTGTAGTTTTCACATCCTGTGTGGTATACAGAAATGGTAAAATGATAGATTCAAAGCCTCAGTTACCGCTTTTGCAATCAAATGATATTCTTGAAATAAACCATTTGATTATTTAGTCTGTTATGAATGGCAGCTACTTAGTATTAATACAAAACTTTATTTGAAAAGAGTAAAAAGAAAAAAAATGATATAAAATAAAAAACTGAACATTTATCAAACTTTTAGTATATGCTATGGAAAACTATGTCTACCAGTTAAGAGTATCAAATTCAGGATATAATTTAAATGTTCTCAAATGTTTGAACATATTTTATTTTTTTCCCAAAATAAAATAAAGTTTTTATATTAGTTTAATTATATTATAAAATTAAGCTCTATCAGTCTTTTTAAATCTTTTTGATAAATGTTTTATTTTTTTTTACTTAGGAATAACTAAAACTGAAGATGAAATTATTTCTGAAGTCATTAATGTGGTGAGAAACAATATTGGACCCGTAGCATCTTTCAAGAAAGCTGTCGTTGTTAACAAGCTTCCTAAAACCAGATCGGGCAAAATTGCAAGATCTACTATCACTGCCTTAGCCCATTCTGAGCCTTTTAAAGTAATTTTTTTAATTGCAAATTCTTAAATTCATTATAAAGAATACTTTTTAAATTATGATTAAATATTATATATTATTTAAAGAAGTATTAGCACAATAATGTTAAATAGTGCAAATAAATATTAATTAAAGATTTATCAGACTGAAAAATAAATCTTTATATAATATTCAAATTTTTCCCTGGACTACTTCTTCAATAACGTAATATCTATTATCTCAAATAGATATTTTATTTATATAATGTTTGGTTAGAATTATTCAATTAGAATAGACAGGGTCTGATATGTAGCTGATAAATGTGTTCATTGAAAATCTGAATCATAGTAACCTAGATTTTATGTTATATGCCAATCTGATGGATTTTCAAATATTTATTATATTTGTTTAACACTGTTTATGTCATTTATACATAAACAAATATTAATAATTTCAATTTTGCTTGATTATATCATAGCTGGAATTTATCTATGCAATACATAAATAATTCCCATTAAAATTATTAAATATTTACAACTCATGGAATTTTTCTAATTATTCTCTATAACTCTTTACAGAGGAATCTTATTAAATTGTGAACATATTTAAGAAGTTAATTTATTTCTACTTTTCATACACACTTATATATATATATATATTAATGTTATATTTGCCTTATGTAATTTAAGATAATATATTTACTTTTGGTTTAAAGTGATTCAGACAAATATGATTATCAGATGATGTAATTTCAATTGGCATCATTAATTTTATAATTGGTACTTTGTTTGATGACATCATAACTAAAATTTTCTATAATATATACAGATTTCTATTAAACTAATATTTGCAATAGTCCAATGTTGGTGAATTTTCATATGTTAAATAACAGACAAAAATATTCATGCTAGAAAAAATCAATAATAAATGATCATGAGAAGAATCTCAATTATGGGTTTTTATAGTGAGAATTAAATATAATATGTTAATTATGCCTTATTTCATTTTCTCTTTTCATTGACTATTTTAAATTTATATAATTATTAACTTCTCCTTTGCAATCTAGCCCTTAAACAGTAACTGTGATGTTATTATAATGATGACAGGGCAATCTTCAATACTATGTACAACTACAACAAGAATCAATATTTTTTTAAGACTATTTATCTACTCATCTTTCTAATATGATTTCATGCTTATTATTAATTACCCCCCCCCCCATAAATATTTAACATCTTTTAAAGTCATGAAAATATTCAAGTTAATGTATATATAATCAATTGACTGCAAAAAAAAATTTGTTGGTAACTGAAACTCTTAGATTCTTCTTGGAGTCCTTAGAGGAACTGAGTAGGAAAAATTCCCATTTCATATGTTCTTGTTATTGTAGCTGTTAGCACTATGTGATTATTCATATAGTATATAAACATGTATAAACTGCTCACCATAATGCATCAGCCAGCATGGTGAATGTATTGGATTTTTACTTCTGAGTTTAAAAATCAAGAAACACCATAATCTTTTTTCTCAATTGCCTGATAGCACTTAACTGAAATATCAAAATGAATGTGTGTGAAAATGAAAATTTTTTTCCTAATAAATATTTACAATCATGACAAACAAAAATCAAGCATGGCTCTTATTCGTAGGAGGTTGTAAAGTCACCAATCAAAGCAGCAGTCAGTGGCTGAAGGTGAAGGGTATTAAGAATCTCCTGATTGTGAACCCAGTTGTCATTTGTTGATATTTTTATTTAGGTACTTACAACTGAAGATCACTTTCAAGTGAAGAAAGATTGCAAGAATTGGAAGAACTGTCTCATATTAAATGGGACATTATTAGATTTTGTGAAGTTTGAAGAGAAAATGAAGAGACAATTGGATTTAAAAAGTGGACATATACTGTATTACAAAAGAACAAACATTGGAAGTACAAGTGGAGTAGGATTCATTATAAATGAAAAGTGGAAGACCCACATTGTGGAGATTGATAGTGTATCAGACAGAATGGCAAGATTAGTTATTCAACTTAATAACAGATATCAAATGCAGATAATTCAGTTTTATATCCCAACAAGTTATCATTGCGATGAAAATGGATATGCAAAAAGCTTTTAGTCAGGCCAAACAACATTTTAAAATTGTTATGGGAGACTTTAATGCTAGAATTGGTAAACAATTGAAAGATAAAAGTGCTGTAAGTAAATTTGATAATGGTGATAGAAATGAGAGAAGGATTAGACTTGTGGAGTTTGCAGAAAGAAAAACTTTATATTATTAATTGTTTTTTTAAGAAGACTGTTAAATATAAATGGACATGGAAGCATCCAAATGAAGGTACAGTAGAAATGAATTATATTTTGATTAATATAAAAAAGTATTTCAAGTTTGTAATATTCTTAATAAATTCAACACAGTAAATAATCATCGATTAGTGAGATATAATATTCATGTTAATGCAAAACTAGAGTGACAAAAATTATTAAGAAATATTCACAGTTGATATTTCTAATATACAGAAACAGTACAATGTAATTCAAATTAGAACTTGCAAATCATTTTCAAATTTGAACAAAATCAATATGAAGATAATTGATACACTTTTAAAAACTACAACAAAGATAGCTGGTATAAAAAAGCAGAAAATGATCAGTAAAATTTGTACTGAGACAAGACAATTTGTGAATAAAAGAAGGAATAAGAAAATATATAAAAATGATGCATGAAGAAGGATGTAATATCTTCAATTTTGTAAAATGATGTGGAAAAGAATTGCTAATGATATAAGAAAGTATAAGTGTGATCTAGCAAGGAAAACTATTGAAGAGACTAAAAATCTCAAAAGTATAAAACAAAATCTTGGTATTGATAGGAAATAACATTTTGGTATTGTAGAAAACTTATTTCTGCAATAAGAAAAAAAGATGGAAATATTACTAAAAAGAGAGATGACATTACAAAATGTGTAGAAGAATTCTATCAAGAATTATATAGTAATAATGAACAAGAAAAAGTATTCCTACAACTACTATATCTTCTGAATTGCCCAGAATTTTAAATGAAGAAGTGAGATATGGAATTAAATTTATAAATAAGGGAGTAGTTTCTGATAGTAATGGAGTTATAATCGATATCTTAAAAAAGGCAGGTGAAGAAATAGAATATTTTTGGCAAAGTTATATAATAAATGTCTAAATGATAAAGATATACCAGATGATTAGAATAATAATAAGATATTAGAAATTACAGACCTATTAGCCTTTTCTGTACAAATTTTTTACCAAAATAATTAGAATTAATCTATAGCAAACTTTGGATTTTAACTAAACAGCTGGATTTAAAAGTGGTTTTAGTACAGTGGATCATTTACAAGTATTGAGAAGAATTATAGAAAGAACCAGTGAATATGAGTTGCCATTATACTTTGGATTTGTAGATTACGAAAAGGCATTTGATTGTATAAACATTTCTTCAGTGATTAAAGCATAGACCCAGGATATTGTCATGTTCTGAAGAATATTTATAAAAATGCAATAGACACAATTACATTATACAATGATACTAAAAATGTTAACATTGAGAAGAATATATGACAGGGTGACTCCATATCTCCAAAACTTTTTACAATTTTGCAAGAAGTATTTTGTGGATTAAAATGTGAAGCTAAGGAAATAAAAGTAAATGAAGATTATTTAAATCACTTAGATTTTGCAGATGATGAAGTTGTTGTTGCAATTAATGCTTCAGAGCTTCAAGAGAGTTATCAGATGAAAGTAACAAAATAGAATTAAAGGTAAATGTTCAATGAATTCTCTCAAAAGAAGAAAATAAAAATTGAAAATGAAGACTTAGAAAAAGTTAACAACTACAAATATCTTTGTCAGATTATTACTACAGATGGAAACATAATGGATGAAATTAATCATAGAATTAAATTGGTTAAAGTGCTTTTGGTAGAAATAACTAAATATTAAAAGGAAATATGCCTATGCATTTGAAAAGGAATGTTTTAATAAATGTGTTTTACCAGTTCTTAATTATGGATCTGAGACTGGACATTTAACAGAAGAGCAATACAACTAAACAAAGTATGGAGAGATTCATGTTAAGAATAACAAGAAATCGAAAATGAAATACATTGGTGAGAGAGTAAACATATGTTACTGACATCATTGAAAGAGACTAAAGTGAAGATGGATTGAACATATTGCTAGAAGAGATGATAATAGATGGATAGCTGAAATCTTATTGAATTCCAAGAGATTGCAAAAAACCTAGAGACAACATGTGAGATAGATAGCTGAAATAAGAAAGTATGCTGGGGTAATGTGAAGAAAAGAGGCTAGAGATTAGAGAATTTGGATTGAACACAGAGACATCTTTATTCTGCAGTGGATTGATAATTGAAAATGATGATAATCAATTATCAAATGCACTTGATAAATATTTATAAACAATCAATTTTTCCTAATATGTGATACATTCTTCTAAGCATGTAAAAATTATATTCCATATGATGTCATAATTCATTCTTTTAGGTGTTATAATGTGGATATTTAATTATCCACACCTATTTGGTCATATAAATTTTAAAGATTTGATGGATTCAATATTGTATGTTTAAATGAACTATTAGTAACAGTTAGTCTGCAAATTGGTTGTAATTAAAACATAAATAAGAAAGTCTGATTACTGTTTCTGTGTAGATATTCAGTTGTTCCAAGCTTCTAATTCACCTGACAATCGAGCGTTGCTCATAAAATATATGTATAGGTCAGAAGGATTTTTCACTCAGTGATAGTTTATGATTTGTTATAATCTTACTGAAGTATGTTACAAATTTAAAAGATTTGATTAGTTACAGATAAACACACACACACACACACATATGTTAATGAAGATTTTCATGAATGAAAGATGCAATATAATTCATATTAAATATACTTAAATACTCTATTCCATCAAACATTCTTGAAACATATGAATAAAGACATATGAAAAAGACAAACAATGATCATTTTGGTATTTTTAGGTGTGTGATAGTTAAAAAAGATAATATGCACAGACAAAGAGCAATGAAGTTGAATTATTCCATCTGTTTATATTTAATTTAATAAATAGTTAGAAATAACCATTAATGCATTTATCTGAGAAGATTGGTGTGAAAGTTGTGTATGTAGTAATTTTGACATTTGTAAATCAAAGTGTAAGAATTATGCTTTATGTTTTGATAAAAAAAGAATACTATGTGCTCAGTATCTTTAGGAGTGCATACCTGCTATCAGTAGTGAAAACAGCATCACAGTACACTTACATTTTTGTTCTTACAATCAGTGCCTTGACTTCAAACTTTTACTCTCTAACTAATAAAAGCTGGATATGCATTTATCATTTAATATTAGATAGCTATCTGAAGTTGGATTATCTGACAACTTTAAATTGTACTTTGATATTATTCCTGCTTCTAAGTTTGCAATATGTTTAAAATAACACCTCCAAGGAATGTGTGGATAAATTTAATTGGATAAAATTTGTCCACAGATTCTGTGGAAGCATTATTTTAAAGATATTGCAAACTTAGAATAATTCACCGGGAGTAATATGTTATACCACATATAGTATGAAAGTTCAAATCTAAAAAAAATGGATACATTCAGGATGAAAAAGCAAAAAACACATTACAATATTATGACTTTTTAATATAGCACATTTTGTGAATTTTTATTATGACATTTTGTGTCATCAAAGCCATCCTTCCCCCCTCTCAGTATAATGTGGCAATTTGTGCTGGCATAAGCATCCAGCACATGTAATACCAAACTTTAAATCTAAAAAAAAAAAAACATATCTTATTTCTAATGATGGAGAGATATCTTCATTATGGAAAGAAGAAGAAATATGAAAAACAACCCTGAAATCTTTTTTAAATGGTGAGCTGTATCAATGTTTTAGCTTGTAATTTTAAAATAATATTTTAAATCAGCATTTATTTTTATAGCGTCTGTATACAATTGTAATTACATTCATATCGACCTTTCAAGCCAAATTGTGCAAACGCTTTTGCGAGTGTTAAATAATAAATGAATACAGTAAATTCTAGTAAATTTCATCGGCGTCATTCATTCATACGCTATATATAGTAATTTAAAGTGACTGTTCTATAGTCACACCTTCTGTGCCAGTACTTCAGATTTGCTCATATATAAATATTTGAGTCGTAGGAATAAGAGGATTCCTTTTATTCCTGCATAAATTCTATATCTTGTTTGGTCAGAGGGTATTCATTTATTATTTAACACTCGCAAAAGCGTTTGCACAATTTGGCTTGAAAGGCCGATATGAATGTAATAATATTTTAAATAATTTTTAATATATATATACATATAAAGTTTTAGCAAAAAAAAAACAAAAACACAAATATATAGTTTTAGCTGTAAATGTATATTTTTAAATATAAAACTGTATTACTTACAAATGATGTGAGAGATGTATTACATTGTGGAGGGTAAAAAAGTCACTGCGGTGGACTGAACCATTTAATATCTTGTAAAATGGAAAAGGGTCAGTTTATTTGACATGGATTAGTCTTGCCAGGATTATTGGTTGCCATGACATCATAAACAGATTGACTCAGCCTTGACTTAAACTTAAGATTGTGATTATGGAAACATATTCTAATCACTATACCATAACTAATATATAATTAGAAAAAAAAATTCAAAATAAAAGAAATAGATAAGTAATTGCAAAGATAATAGAGCCCCCCCTCTCCCAAAGACGTCTAACCCAATATGAATGAAATATCAATAAGTTTTCTATTTTTAAAAATTTTTAATTAATTTTTTGTTTTTATCTTATTTATATATATAAACATTAAAAGCCTAAAATTAAAAAATCAAAAAAATTACCCCAAATTTAAAACTAAATCAGACTAGCCAAATAACTAAACTCTAAAACACAACCAATGGTTTCATTGCTACAAGCAGACTTCTCAAGTGTAAAGCACTAAAACATAATAAATTTATAATACATATTATCAATTCCCATACAGCCTTAATATTAAAATAACTTTTAAACAAATTAATTGCTTCAGAATTCATTTCTTTCACAGATTTGCTTTTATTATTGGTAGATTCTATATATTTTACTTATAATGGTAATTTTTATAAGATTAGCATAGAATGGATAATAGGTTATATTGTTTTTCCTTTGATTTGTTCAGTTCATATTATTTGGAAGAGGAAATTATTATTAAGAAAGATTGTATTATTTAAAGTTATTTGTCATTTAGGTTGATGGTTGTTTGTAGCTGAAAATGATAAATTGAAAAAGTTGGTGAGTTTGTTTTGATCCTTCTATAAATTATGTTGTAGAAGGAGGGGGTTTGATTTTTTTTAATTAAAATTTTTAGATTTATTGGTGATAAGAAATGTAAAGAATAATTGTTTGGTATGTAGTCACTATGTTAAGAGTAAGGATTTAAGATCTATAATTAAACCGGATAGTTATCAATCTGTATCTCATAAAGTAGCTGTTTTAAGAAATTATTGCTATAGAAATTAGAGATTAAATAATTCTAATGAGATAGCTTTGTCAAGCATTAGTGGTAGAGAGGTCAGCTTGACTGCTGCCTTACAAGCAGTTGTCTGGGTTACCCAGGTTCGCTTCCCGGCTGACGCTATGACACATGAGAAAAAAAAAATTCTAATGAGATAGCTTTGTTTCAAAAAGGTCAATTTTTTAAAGATTATTTGACTGTTTCCTAATCTGATAAATTTGTTAAAAGTATTTTATTTAATAATAATTACAGTGGTGTTAATAATTATAATAATATGAAGGCTAAAAAAAAATATTTTATTTCTTTGCTTTTTAAATTGTCTTCTTTTAGAATTGTAAGTAAAATTAAAATTTGTTTGGAAAAAGGAAATTGCTTGGAAAAGGGGTATTACTTTGAATAATTTATTAAATAATATAAAGGAAATTGTTCCTGGAGTAATGTATATTATATCTTGTTTTTGTAAGACAGTCTATATTAGGCAGAGTAGTTTGAGCTTATATTAAAGAATAAAAGTACATAAATATCTCAATTCTGCTTTATATATTCATGAAAAAGATACAGGCCACACTAATAGTTTTGATGAGACTAAGGTTGTCTTCTGTGAAAGAAATGAAATAAAAAATTAAAGAATCTTTATTATTAAAAATTTATGATTCTGAAGCAATTAACTTATTTGAAAATTTTTTTAATGTTAAGGATGTGTGGGATAATAAGTGAGAATTGTGGGAAATATGTAGTATAAATTTGTTATGTTTTAGTCCTTTATATTTGAGAAGTCTGCTTGTAGTAGTAAAACCATTGGTTGTATTGAGTTTAGTTCTTTGGCTAGTCTGATTTAGTTTTAAATTTGGGGTAATTTTGATAATTTCTTACCCCAAATTCAAAACTAAACCAGACTAACCAAAGAACTAAACTCTAAAGTACGAACAATGGTTTTATTGCTACAAGCAGACTTTTCAAGTGTAAAGTACTAAAACATAACAAAATTATATTACATATTAACCATATATATATATATATGACATATTTTGTGGGTTCATCCATGTTAAAAAATTTAAATATTGATATACCAATGTTTTAACTTGATCACACAAGTCATCCATTGGGTGATAAAAGGTAGAAAGATGGTTGTAGAGGCACTACAATCACTGATTTGAAAAAAAAACATTAAAGTTCCACTAATAGCAAAAATGTTAAATTAAGAATGTTTTTTTAAAAAATCTTTCCAAATAGGAGGAAGTTTGCATGTATCATCTCGCTTATTGATACAATCTGGCCTTTTAAGTATCTCAATGGCTTCTCTAATTTTGCACTGGTAGAGATTATCACATCTGGATATGATCCTGGTACTAGAAAAATCAATTTTATGACCTGAATCTATAGTATGGAGTGAGAGTGCTGATGATGATGAGTGTTGTTTAACTGCATTAGCATGCTCATCTCTCCTAACACTGATGTGATGATTACTCATACCTATGTAAGAAGCTTTACAATTTTCACATGAGATTTGATAAACACCATGAGATTCAAGAGGGATTGAATCCTTAGGCTTGGTTATTATATTGCTGATCTTTTGATGAGTAGAAAATGCTGTATCTGTATTATAGCATTTTAATATACGTCCAATACTGTCTGTAGTTCCTTTTACATATGGAACACAAATCCTAATAGCTGATTTATCATCTTTTTGTTTCCTATTTTGTCCATTTTGGGCTTGAAATAAGGCTTTTTTAATAAATTTATAATTATAACTATTTGCTAATAAAACACTATTAATATGATTTATTTCTTCTTTCAGATGTGACTTATCTGAAAGGTTAATTGCTCTATTTAAAAGAGTTTTGGCTACAGAAACTATCTGAGTTGGGTGATGATGAGAATGGAAATATCTGTCTTTGTGTGTATTCTTTCTGTAAATCGAAAAAGATAAACTATTTGGTGTTCTGGTGACTAGAACATCAAGAAAAGAGAGTTTTCCATCAGACTCTGTCTCCATTGTAAATTTAATATGAGGATGCATATTATTTAAATGTAAGAAAAAAATCATCTAATTTATTTTTTCCATGTTGCCATATGACAAAAGTGTCATCTATGTATCTGAGCCAAATGAGAGGTTTTAAAGATGATGATTCTAAAGCACGAGTTTCTATATTTTCCATGAATAAATCAGCAATTACTCCTGAGATAGGTGAGCCCATAGGAGTACCAAAAACTTGTCTGTAATGCTGTCCATTGTATACAAAATATGTGTTCAAGAGACAATGTTTAATCAAAGCAATAATATGGTCTGGTAAATTGCAATGTTGTGAAATTATATTTAAAGCTTCATCAATTGGAATGTTTGTAAACAAAGACACAACATCAAAACTAACCAGAATGTCATTAGCATTAATTTTTAAATTTTCTAAAACAGAAATAAAATGAAAAGTTTTTTAATATATGATTTAATAGATGGGATTGTAGGTTTAATGAAATCCGATAAATATCTAGCTAAAATATGAGTTGGAGATCATATTGCACTTACTATTGGATGAAGGAAGGTATCGGGTTTGTGAATTTTTGGAAGTCCATAAAATTTTGGACAGACACATGATTTTTCACAGGGGATTATTTTATTTTTTATTTCTGTTTCAATAGGCGATTTATTAATAATGGCTTCTTTTTTTTTTTTCCAAATACGTAGTATGATCTCTTTTTGATAGTTTATAAGTGTATATATATGCAATGATATTCTTATTCGATATTGTGATACAAAACCTACATACACAAATGTCTGTTAAATATTATACTACTATACTGTAAAGAGTCTCATGCTCTCCACTGAGTTAACTGGGAGCTGTAAAGAAAATGAAATTTGCAAAATAATCAGGAATTTTATAGTCAGAACCTTAACTGTGACCTTAATATACATTAAGGTTATTCAATTTACCTACAAAAAGTGATATTTCATATGAATACATTTCCTGTGAAGTGACATGAATAAGAAATAAGTATGAGCAAAAGCTTATTGAGGAAATTTAAGAATATTAATATAATTGATTTCAAGAATAATTAATATCAAGGGGATTCTGTGATGAAATGCATCAAAACAGATTTTACCTTCTAATGATATTATATTTTAACATTTTAATATATGTATATATTATTAAAATTGAAATTTTAAAAATATATTAAAATTAGTATGCTAATTAATAATTCATTAGAATAATAAAATTTCAATCTAAAACTTTGTATAATTAATAATTCATTATTGTTTAAATGTAGATTCCAGTAACAATAGAAGATCCAACCGTATATACGGAACTGAAGATGGCGCTTCAAAAAATAGGTTACGCTATTAATGCTCCTGATCCAAATTAAAACCGTCCATTGATTTTCTTTTATTCAAATACTGTGGGAGAATGATTGATGTCCTCGGATGTACATATCTTTCTGTACATAAATATATATATGCATTAAAATAATTTTATTTTTGATATTATAATATGACCGTTATGTATACATAATACTCTCACATAAAGATTTTTTTATTTAAAAAAAACAAAACTATAAAAACATATAAGAGATGTGATTATGTATAAAAAATTTGAAATCATTTTAAATCTATTTTTATGCATAGTATTCAATTTACATTAAATGTGTACAATTGAATAATAAGTACAATATATGTGATTAAATGACAAATAGTATATATTTTAGAATTTACTTTCAAATTAAGACTGCGCTGTTAATTTTTAGATTACAGATGACATGCTGAATGAATAAAAACCATATCATCCAATTAATGTGATTGTATTTTTCAAGCAGGAGATAATAATTTGAATAATACAAATAATTTTACAACTACATTGTATTGAAAAGTGATATGTTTTATATAAAAACAAATGCTACAATAATAACATGACCTTTTTGTTTTTTGTAAATTATTATTTGAACATTTTTGTTACATTTATGATCTTGTATTTAAAAGCTTGTCAATGCTGTTGTAAAGCTTTTGTTAGTATATATGATTTAATGCATTGTAACAATGAAATTATATATTAATTTCCAGCTTATATATATAAAAAATTTCAGTAGGGATACTTGAGTAAATTCAACACATCATTTTGGTGCTTGAACATCACATGACATCTCAAGCGATGTTTTGCCTAATTGTTAAAATTTTCTATATATCTAACATCAAATTTATTAAAAGACTGAATATTTTTTGAAAACATATATAGTAAATATTTTGAATTCTCAACTTTTGTATGACTCACAAATTGTCTTTATTGTTACTAACTTTTGCATAAAGTGATTCTACAAAATTTGATTTTTTTAACAAAGCAGACATTGTTTTTAATGTATTCACTACTATTTTTTAATGCTCTATGTAGTTTCTTGAACTGAAGGTATTTAATAATTTTTTCTATGATTTTCCTGTAAGTATCAATCAATCAATATTAGAATTTATTTATTATTCCAAAGAGTTTTATTATTTTTATATTGTTAAATTATATAAAATTTAGAATTATGTTTTAGAATATTAATTTATGTATAAGGTTAAATATTTGAAAACCAGGCACTCTTCAGTATGAGATTTGGCTTTCCATTATCAGATTTTCAATGATATGAATGGCTGAAAAGTTGGAGGTTGGACTAGATTGAAGCCTGTCCATTAAAGTGTGAAGATTTGCTATCTTAATATAAACTGAGCACTGATTATATAAATGTGTGGGAAATGATAATCTGAACCAACTGATGAGTGCTGGTTTAGCACAAAATATGTGTATTGGTGATTATTTATTTTTTCTACATGTGTGTGGTCATGTGTATCAGTAGTATGAGATAGTGTGGATAGTTGAAGGGTGCTTGAAAGTCTGAGTTCAAATCCCCTATATTTATGTATAATGTTAAATAATTTTTGTAAAATGTTAGAAAATATATAATTTATTACCAACTGCAATATATCCATTGTGTATTATAAGTTATTATTAATTAGGCTGTCTTTTTAAAACTACATATTACAGCTATTATAAAATTTTGTAGATTCTTAAAATAATTTATATTAATTATATAATTACAAATTGTCAAATACAGAATCATTTCATCTAAACTGCTAAACTGGAATATATTAACATACTAAAACAATGTAATCATAAAATTGGAATATTACTAGCAATTTTGGCCAGCTAATTAAAAATTCTTTGAATAAGTTAATGTATATAATTGCATACACATTCTTACAAACGTGCATGATAAAAAATTGATTTTGTATATAATAAATTTATAACTGCTTTCTAGTAATTTGTTACAGACAATCAAATCACTATTTATATTTAAAGCCAAAGAATTCAGTAATTTGATTTAAATATATATACTGTATAAAATAAATGTGCAACAATATTAAATTGTTAATATCTTCTCAGGAAAATTTAAATAAAACAGCTTTTATCATCACATGATCACCATTTTTTACTTTCAAAATTGGACTTTATTCACACCCAAAACGGATTTGCAAAATATACATATCAATTACAAAATTTCAATCATAATACATAGCACAAACATAGAATTACATAAAAGTAACATTGAGTATTTCTATTACATTTTTAAATTTTTTATGCTTACACAAGCAGTTTACATAATCTTCTTGCATTAATTGATTACTGTGACTTGTACTGAGTGTCACTACTGTATGGATAGTTTAGCCTCTGTGTAAAACCCCTTTTATTTAATAAACACTACTTTTCAGTTGCTTTATGAGCCCACAGCTTAATTCTGCCAAGTAATATATAAATCTTTTTCCATATAAATACCAAATTTAAAAACGATTAAATTTTAAAAATGGAATAATCACAATGTATCACAATGTCTTTTCAAATATTGAACACTTAAATATTGCAGTGAATTAACACAAAAAAGATTTTAAACTATAAACAATCACATATAAATCAAATGTGCATAGTGCTAAACTGGTGAAACATAAGTTAATTATTCTTTAAAGAAGTTTAGACAAACTAGCCAATAAATTCACCACTATCATATTTTTACCAACTTTGACATCATATTTAAATAACAAGCCAATCAGTTTTTTCAGTACAAATTGTTTCACAGAATAAGCACAATTCTTTAACTGCCTTTAGCCTAATACTGTCAATGTAATATACAAAGTCCTTTACTTATAAATATTAAACATAATATCAGTTATATTTTAAAAGTGTGAAATAATCATTATATCACAAAACAAATGTACATAGTGCTAAACTGATAACAATATAAATTAATTACTCCTGTACAAAGTTTAAACAAACTGGCCAATGAATATACTAATAACATATTCTTACCAATTTTAACATCATACTAAAAAACAAAAATCAGACAATCAGCTTTTGAAATATAGTATTCTTCATCCACAGTTGTCTTTCCATGTAAATACCAAACTCAAAAACAATTAGATTTTAAAGCATGAAATAATCATTGACATGATCCTTTTAAATGTTACAGTAGATTAACCTAATCTAGAATTAAAAACAAATAGAAATTAGCAATGATTAATATTAATTAATAACCTACTATATCATAAATCAAATATGCATAAACTATTACTCAACAAAGTTTAAACAAGTCTACCAATCCACTGCTACATATTTTTTTACTAATTTTGACATTATGCTAAAACAACCATTGGTTAATTTCTTCATATTTATAATTATGAAGACTTCTAATTTATTCAATTCCCTTTTTGATAACCTTGACTTATAATGGGTTACCAATATCTAAAATGCTCAGGTCAGTTTTTTCTTTGTAGATGAAATCAAGAAAACAGCAGATCATTATTTAATGAGGGAATCTCATTTTCAGAAATAAGAAAGATAGCATTTAAATAACTTGGATTTATCAATATTATATTCTGGGATTTAGCAGTAGTTCTGGTAGATTTAATTCAGCAATAAAAACTTCATTCAATTTTAATGTTTGATACATTTTTTATCATTAGAATTGCTTCAATTCATCCATTTAAAAATACTTGGTATCATAAAGATTTATTGTTAGTGACAGACATGTGACAGAACTTTGTTAACATGACTAATGTTTATTAATAAAGAGGTCAATTTGAGGCTAAATACCTAAGGTTGTGTAAACTTTTTAAGTTTTAAAATGAATTATTCAACTGGAAATGATAGATTAGGATCTTTTAATGTATAGTAGTTTTATTCATTTAATATTAAAATTTCTGATAGTTACAGAATTTGTTGAATAAAAATATGGTTCTAGTCGACTAACCGTCGTATGCCGCTAGACGGCGACAGGTTTACAATTATAACTATCTAAAACTACGTCAGGTCATGTGAAAAATCATTACTTTGAATGCACATGAAAAGAATTATGGCCACTTGAATTCTATACACCCTCACATTATACTGTAATGATCTGTGAAGTGTGCACTGTTTGTGTAGTGCCACAAAGCACAAAAGCGGGCTGTAATATTTGTGTGCAATGCTATCTAGGCCTGCTTAATGGCTAATATGAACAGAACGTTTCTAGAGGCTACATAAACGAGATATTTCTGTGCTTTTGCATGGAATCAGCAACATCAAGTGGTGTGTGCGGCTAATCGACAAGTACTAAAAATACAATATGTCTAAGAATCTCTTATTGGGGGAAAAGATAGAAAATTAACAATGTAATCCTCAAGTTATCTGCTGAATAAATTAATAAAAAGTTAATTTGTGAGATGTAAAAAAAATTAAATGCATCTTGTCACAAATTATTGAAACATATAATTGTTTGTGAAATAATTTACCTTTTAATAGTATTCTTTAAATTTTGAACATGATCATGCTGTTCCTGTTTATGAAGGAATGAAGAAAACATTTTCTATGTTCAATGATGATTTGTTTATGTTCAAATTAAAATATTTATCATTAAATTTGTTTGCCTTTTAATAAAATATTATGAGAAGCCTTTTCTTCTTATTGAAATTAATTTCAGCATGGGTAACATGAAAATGAATAACTTTATTGTTATACACCAACAAAATATCACAACTTTGAATACTGGTATGTTTTAAAGGACAATAATGATGTGATGTGATGTATTATGGCTTCTCCTTAAACGAAGTCAAGAATATCTCAGCAATTATGCCCAGATAAACCTGTTAGCCACTTTCTTTTACATTCCCCACTCTAAATTTACCCATAATCTGCTCTATCCCATTTCCACAACATAATTTTTGTCAACTCTATAACCTTTATATCTAAATCCCCCTTATCTTTTCCCAAACCCAGCATAAAAACCAATAATTCACTTTCTGTATAATCACTCTTTTCATATTTATTTTTCCACAACTTCATTATATGTACCCTTTCTGTTTTCAAACATTTACATTCAATTAACAAATGCCTAATATTTTCAATTCCTTCCTTACATAATTTACAAAATAAATCACCCATATTTTTCCATTTACATGTATATTCTTTTGTAGCTAAAGATCCCGTTCGAGCCTTAAACAATAAACTACTTTCCTTACTATTATCATAAATTAACTCACACCTAATATTCTGTTTATTTCTATATATATTTAAACTCCTTTTACTCCATACTATTTCTCAATCTCTCTAACTCCCTAGTCTTTATTAAGAAATTTATTCTTTTATCCCATTCCTTATTGCTATAACACTCAATAATCCTCTTAACACAATCATTCCATCTTTTGTACAAATATACTGATATAAATTCTTTATCCAAATCTTTTGCATAGCGCATTACCTTTCTCACCCATCTTGTTACCTGCCCTTTACTCATAACCCAATTAAATACTATTTTAGCTATTCTTTTATTATCCATAAACTGCAATCTACCAAACATTTTCATTTTACTTTTTGCATCTCTCATATGAAAACTTGACCATCCCATTTCTCCTTGAATTGCCTCCCTTGCTGTCCATACTTCTGCATCCAATGCATGTCTTCCTACTTCCCTTTGAGCTTTTTCTAAATAATCTAATATCTTTTTACTAACATATAATGCATCATTACCATATGTTAACCCTGCTACTGCAACTCCTTTCCATATAATTCTAGCTACATCATATTTATTATATGAAAATACTGTTAATTTCTTTATCAATCCCTTTCTTTTCTTTGCTTCATTTATCAATTTTTTCTCCCATTCATCCAAATAATTTTTCTGATTACTTAAAATAATTCCCAAATAACTATATCTATTCACCACACTTAACTTAATATCTCCCAATAAAAATTCTACATCTTCTCTTTCCTCAGTATTAACCATCATTATATTTGATTTTTCTTCACTAAATTTAATCCCCATCTCTTTACCCACCCTTGCACATGTCCTCAACATAACTTCCATATCTTCTCTTTTTCTGCACACAAAAATATATCATCTGCAAAAAAAAGACCTGACAAAATATATACTCCCTTACTACCTATTAACGGTATCTCTATCCCTCTTCCTAATCTTTCTATTGCTCTTTCCATTTCACTCAAATACAACACAAACAAAATAGGTGACATAGGGCATCCTTGCCTTAGTCCCACACCATTTTTAACTTTAATTGATTCTATATTCTCTAATTGATATATATAATAATTATTTTCATATAATTTCTTAATAATATCTATTAAAGCTTCATCCATTCCCAAATTTGCTAAACTTATCCATAATCTATTTCTATTTACTCTATCACATATGCCTTCTCTATATCTATAAAACTCATATATAACTGTTTATCTGCATTCCTACTCATATCCATAAGTTGTGTAACTACAAATAAACTATCTCCTATACGCCTATCTAATCTAAAACCTCCTTGCATTTCACCCACTACATTATCCCTTCCATCCATTTTACAACTTTACTAGCCACCATATACGAGAAAACTTTATATAAAACTGATGTTACCGCTATCGGTCTATAATTATTCAACTTTCTATGATCCTTACCCTTTCCTTTAAATAATAACCTTACTCTTGTATTACTCCAACTACTTGGGAAAACTCTATTCTGTGCCATTTTATTAAAACAGGATAATAACTTTACTTTTGCCCTATATCCTAAATTCATTACCATCTCTGCTGCCCATCCATCTAAACCTCTTGCCTTCCCACTTTTCAATTTCTTCTCTACCTCATTTAGTTCCTTTTCTGAAAAACTAATATTCCCATTACTATATTCTTTCATATTTTCTAATATTCTATCATTCACATCTAACATCTTTTCTATATTCATTACATAACTATTTAAGATTCTCTCTAAATCTTCTCTAGAACTACACTCAGTTCCCTCATCATCTAGTAATACTAACTCTTTCTCCCCTACATTTCTCCTTTTAATATAATTCCAAAATTTTTTACTTCCATCTCTTCCACTTTTATTAATATCCTCCAACAATTTACTATTCAATTTCATTCTCTCTCTATAAATATCTATTTTAGCCAACTTCTTCTTTTCTAAGTACTTTTCCCATTTAGCATTAATATCTTTTTCACTTTCCTTATTCTTAATAGCACACTTATATTCTCTACATGCTTCTTTCCTTTCTTTTACACTTTTACTAATTTTAATTTTTTTATTACTTTTATTCTTTTCAATATTCTCACCTAAAACCCTATTTGCAACTAATTAATTAATCTATTTAATGTAGCGACATCTATTGTATAATCAAGACACTAGATGCTATAGCTATATCCACATCACTAACCTAATACATTTTTTACATTTGAGTAAGTTGCTAATATTAATATTAATCATTTGTATTCTTACGTTTAAAATTTTGGAAATGATTCTGTGATGGAATTTCCACAGTTAAGTCTTTTATTTGCATTTGTTTTCTTAGACTGAATATTATTGATGACATTTTGATAAATTTTGACCATATCTGGAGTTTTACTTTTAGGATTATATATACCTTTGATGATGATAGTTTCAATATGTAAGTTTAAAGAAATATTTAAAACGAGGTTTTTTTAAATTTTGGAGAGCTCAAAACACAACAATATGCACTAAATGATAAGTGCCACCTCTTATTATAGTTAAGTGGATAAAAAAATATGAGGATTTAAAATAAAAACACACTATTTTAATTTTGTTTTATTTTAAAAGATATGTTTAAGTAATTTGTAATTCTATTCTGCAATATATCACATATATGTGTATTTAGCTTTGAGGCTGACCACCAACAATTATCACAAAATTATTAATTACCCAAAATGTTATTAAATAAGAATAAATACACTTATTTACATATTATATATATACACACATCAATTAAGATTTTACTAAATAATGATCCATACTTTATATACATATTAACAAATAGTCCTTGATTTAAAATTTTAAATCTTCAATGCTATAATCGCCACCAAACAAACAAATACTGCCACTATAATAGTGGTGGACCTAAATGAATACTAAAAGTTTATACTCACAGTACTTAAAACACAATCCTAATTGGGCCTTCTCAGGTGTACTCAATAAAAGACCGGTGAGGTCTATAAACATTTTCCCTAGCCAGCTTTCTTTCATCTTCAGAGGCACAGGCTCTGGGATACTTCCATCATTGCAGAAAAGTCAACCTCAGCTTTTCTCAAAGGTCCTTATGACAGCAATGACAACACAGAATGTAATGAGTGGAGAAAAACTGATGATACCGCTCTTTTGTTGCGCACACTATTTATGCTGTGTTCTCCTTGCTTGAATTCATTGACAAATTCCTATCATTCCAACGTAAAAGTAAATCCATTTGACTAATGCATTTTTATAATGATGATAAGGATACGACTTCTAATTATGTCCATTTGCATTCCTCAGTAATTAACTTCAAATATTTATTCCATCTGTTTTCTACCAAAATAGTTTAATGGTTTGATTTTAACAATAGTTTTCTTGGTATTTTAAATCCACGAATTATATCCGGCCTTGAAAATATTCATTTGCATTATCTTTCAGCAGTCTTTTATAGAATGTTTTTAACTTACAATCTTTATCTGTTTAAGTCTAATTTATCTGCAAACCAATCTTTCTTTGTTGAATTAGACTTAAACTCAAATTATCAAAATAAAGTTTCCTTTATTTTGCAAAATTTATTTTTCATATTTTTAAAACTTACATATCAATTTACATTTCCATTAATTATTAGCAATCTTTTTATTGCTTTTTAAACTAGATATGTATTTACATTTTATTACTAATTTTTCTCTGAAGTAAAAACTTAGCTTTATAACTTATAGCTCTCGAGTTACTAAAGCCTAATATATTTTCTACGAAATATAGCACCTCCCCCCTCCAGAGAAAAAACCTATAAACTTACTACACATAATCATGAAGTCTATCCACTTCATGTTTTTCTCGAATAGGCCCCGGTGATTTTTTTTTTACTATTGCCTCTTTTTCTTCTTGTTCTGTAGGTTTTTTGAGTTTTCATTTTCATCTGGTTGTCTTTCTCTTGTGTCATTATCATTTAGATCTTCATAGCTCTCTTCCTTGGTATTGTATCATTTTTATTCATTTTCTGCATTTCTCAAGTCAGTTGATTCTCTGTTGATTCATGCCCTCTAACAAGATTCTCATGGCATTTATATAATATATCCCCATTTCACTCCTAATCATTACTATATGATTTGACAGGCTTTTTTCAACTGCTCTTTTGCACAAAGTTTTACTTAAAATGTCATGAAGCCATACTGCTGCTCCAATTCTGAACTTCGTTCTGTGGTAATTGCTTTTGCTCACTCTATTTCCCTCAGGATGGGTTAACAATAGTTTTGTTCTCAACCACCTTCCCGATAACAGTTTTGCAGGTGTGACACTGGTTACTGTGCATGATGTTGTGCCAGCATTATTTCCTGTAGCTTATTTTGTAATTGTCAATAATTGCTTTTTTTAGACTTTTTTATTTGTTGCACTGCTTTTTCATTATGCCATTTTATTTGGGATAGTATGGGGGGTATATATATAAAGAATTCCATTTTCTTTCCAATATTTTTCCATAATGTTACTCATGAAACCTGTCACATTATCCAATACAATGGTTTCTGGTAATCCATGTACTGCAAATACTTTATCCAGACACTTTGTTTCTTCTGAGATTGTACTTTTAACTTTGTGGCATTCAATTCTCTTTGAGAACGAGTCTATTATTATTAAAATTATTTCCCATGTAATCGGCCCTGCATGGTTGATGTACAATCTTTCCCATGGTCTGGTTGTCTTGGCTACTCAGTGTACTTCTTTGCTGGGAATGCCATCTCTGTTTGGTAGATATTGCACATCTTTATATATTTTTCAATATCCGCATTTATTTTTGGCCACCAGATGTAACTATGCATGAAATCTTTAGCTCTTTCTATTCCTGGCTGCCCTCTATGTAATAGTTCTAATACATGATTATGGTGTGCAGGCGGTATTACTGTTTTATCTCCATTATTCAACATCCCTTGCATACTGACAAACTCTCTCTCTTTATCCAAAATCCTTGATTAATATAGCTTGGTTTTGTTTTAAGTCATCCTTCTTTAATCCACTTGCTTAATATCTGATATCCCTTATTTTCTTTTGTCCACTTCTCTCCTGTTTCACTGCCAAAGCTTTAGCTCTTTCTATTCCTGGGTGCCCTCTATCTAATAGTTCTAATACATGATTATGGCCTGCAGGCAGTATTACTGTTTTATCCCCATTATCAGACATCCCTTGCATACTGACAATTTTTCTCTCTTTATCCAAAATCCTTGATTAACATAGCTCAGTTTTGTTTTAGGTCATCCTTCTCTAATCCACTTGCTTAATATCTGATATCCCTTATTTTCTTTTGTTCACTTCTCTCCTGTTTCACTGTTTAATATGCTTGATGTTATGCTATCAATGTAGTTCACTTCTATTTCTGAACTTATGGGTTCCAGTCTATCTGGGCATTTAGATAGAGCATACGCATCTGTGATATCTTTTCCTTTTTTGCAGTATAATTTGTAATCGTATGCAGCCAAAATATTCTGCCAGTATAACATCCTCGAACTTATGTATTTCGGCATTACTTTATCATGGGCAAAAATACCTAGAAATGGCTAATGGCCCATGAAAATTTCAAAGCTTCTACCCCATATGTACTGGTGAAAAATTTTTAATTGTAAATGCTATGGCAAATGCTTCTTTATCAATTTGTTTTTTTTCTGCGTTTGACAGGGTACACGAAGCATAAGCTTTGTCACTAGGATATGCTAATACTGCCCTTACCCCATATTCAGATGCACCAGTAGTTATTTGAAGTTTTTCCTCACTATAGTATTGCTCTATAATAGCCTATCTGTCAAAGGCTTGCATCTGAGTCCACTACTTTTTGTAATTTTTTCTAAGTAGATAATGGTTTAGCTACCACTGCTTTGTTTTGCAAAAACGGTTCGTAAAAATTTACCAATCCCAGAAATGCTTGTAATTGTTTTACTTTCAGAGTTATTTACCACTATGACTTTATCTGGGCATGACTTTTTCCCTTTGTCCAAAATGATGTGGCCTAAGAAAACTAATTTTTGAGTTTGCCACACACATTTTTCCTCATACAACTTAACACCTGCCCTAGTCTTTCACACACACTTAATACTCCGTCCTTTAACTCTTTTACTGTCACTGCAGTGATTAGGATATCATCCAAATATGTTAAGACTCCTGTTAAACCATTCAAAATGTGGTCCTTTCACTTGGAAAATATTGGGAGCCATGGAGATTCCAAATGGCAGTCAATTACAGCTGAACAACCCAAAAGGCATTGTTAAGGTTAAAATTTGAGCTGTTTTTTCAGATACTTCGGTCTGGTGAAACGTGAAATTAAGATCTAACTTTGCATAAGTTAATACTTCTCTAACATTGGTACAGGGTATGATCCTCTATTTAGATATTTATTCAGTTACTCTATAATCTCCACAAATTCTAATTTTCCCCATTTCCATAGTGATTATTACTATTGGCATTGCCCAATCCACCAACTCAACTTGCTTTAACATGCCCTTAGTAACTGACAATCTGATTTTTTCCTCTACTCTTTTTTTATGGGCTAGCGGTATCTTCCTGGCTTTACAAATGATAGGGTTTGGTTTTTCCACCAAATCGATGTGTACAGGGTTACCTGCTATTTGCTCTAACTTATCTTCAAATAATTCCAGGAATCTCTGCTTTGAGACCATTTTCCACATTGTTAATGACATTAATGTTAATAATTATTTCTAATTTTTGGAACTAGTCCTGCCCTATTAACAAACTGATTTTTCCTCTTACTATATATACAGGCAAGTTTACATTTCTATTTTTGTGCTTTATAGGCACTGTAGCAAAACCTAACATAACCAATTCGTTACCACTGACATTCACAGCTCTTATATTTGTCTGTCTAATTGGAATGTTTTCCTTTAATCTGTTTCCATAATTTTTCTGAGCACAATGAAATGCTCGAACCGCTATCGATTTCCATTTTGATGATTTTGTTACATTTCTAATTTTAACATATATTTATTTCTCATGCTTGCTCTCATATTGTTTATGCTCACAATATTGTCTGTTACAATTGCATTTGAATTTATATTGTTGTGTCACTGACGACTGACTTTTACCTTACACACCTTTTTTAAGTGTCCTTTTTGATTACAGTTATGAAACTTTTCACCCAAACACATACACTGGCTTTTTATGTGCCCTTTTTTACCACAGCAGAAACAAATGATAATTTTCTTTGATCCATTTACTTACTGTATGTCCTTAGTTATGATCAGTTTTTGACACAGCTATATCATTGTTTTCAGTTTTATTTTTGAAACACTTGAAATAATATTAATTCTTGAGCTACCCTCTTCTTGATAACTGACTCAAAATTCAAATCTGTATCACCCAATTGATTTTTTCTCAGATTATCATCGAGCAGACCCCATAATAACTGATTGAGCAATATTTCATTCACATAGTTCCAGTTATCTTTTGCTAATTGCCTTAATGCTAAACAGTAATCTTTTATAGATTTGTCCTTTGCTTGTCTTCTGTTTCTTAGAGACAACCAGGCTATGTACTTTGATTGACTGAGGCTAAAATGATTGATCAACTTTTTTACAATATTTTCATAGGCTATTGTATCCTTTATAGGGAACTCGTAATACTTATTTATAATCGCAATTACCCATCTGCCTGATAGACATAACAATGCAGCTATTTTTTTCTTCTCATCCACAATATCATTTAGAAAAGAAAAATTTTTCTGAGTAGCCTAAAACGGCCATTCCCCAGCATCCCCTATATCAAATTCAGCTATTGCCAACTGTCCCAATGACATTTTTTATTAAATTATATATATATATTCATGAGAAAAAATCCTAGTTTATACTAAACTATTCTAAAACAAACCTATTTACATGAGACACTAATATATAAACACTATTATAACAAATCTCTACTTTCACACTGGTTCGAATGCGACTGTCCAACTATGCCAGCTTTGTTGTGTATTCAGCTATGAGGCTGACCACCAACAATTATCACAAAATTATTAATTACCCAAACGTTATTAAATACATTTATTTACATATTATATATATACACATCAATTAAGATTTTACTAAATAACAATCCATAGTTACTTTTTATACATATTAACAAATAGTCCTTGATTTAAAGTTCTAAATCTTCAATGCTATAATCGCCACCAAACAAGCAAATACTGCCACTACAACAGTGGTGTACCTAAGTGAATACTAAAAGTTTATATTCACAGTACTTAAAATACAATCCTAATTAGGCCTTTTCAGGCATACACAAATAATGAAAGACTGGTGAGATTTATAAACATTTTCCCTAGCTGGCTTTCTTTCACCATTAGAGGCATGGGTTCTGGGACACTTCCATCATTGCAGAAAAGTCTAGGGCACTTTTCCTTCAGCTTAGCTGACAACACCACTCTTTTATTGCGCACACTATTTATACTGTTTTCTCCTTCCTTGAATTCATTGACAAATTCCTATCATTCCAATGTAAAAGTAAATCCATTTGACTAAGGCATTTTTACAATGAGGTTAAGGATACAGTTTCTAATTATGTCCGTTTGCATTCCTCTGTAATTAGCTTCAAATATTTATTTCATTTGTTTTCTACTAAAATAGTTTAATGGCTCAAATTTAATAGTTTTCTTGGTATCTGGCCTTGAAAATAATCATTTGCATTATCTTTCGGCAATCTTTTACAGAATGCTTTTAATTACATTCAAATATCAGCCCTTCAAGCTAATTGAGGATGCGTCTTTTGAGAGTGTTAAATAAATGAATACTTTCCTCTTCAATCCAAGATATAGTATTTATGCAGGAATAAAAAGGATCCTCTTATTCCTACAACTCAAATTCTTTTATATGAGCAAATCTGAAGAACTGTTGAGGAGAACGTGAGTAGAATTCTCACTTTAAATTACTATTTACGATCTACCCACGCTCTCCTCAACAGTTCTTCAGATTTGCTCCTATAAAAGAATTTGAGTTGTAGGAATAAGAGGATCCTTTTTATTCCTGCATAAATACTATATATTGGATTGAAGAGGAACGTATTCATTTATTTAACACTTTCAAAGGGCGTGTGCTCAATTAGCTTGAAAGGCTGATATTTGAATGTAATATAATTGTAAACACGGCGTTAGATAAAATAATTGCTTATTTACTCAGAATGCTTTTAACTTACAATCTTTATCTATTTAAGTCTAATTTATCTGCAAACCAATCTTTCTTTGTTGAATTAGACTTAAACTCAAATTATCAAAATAAAGTTTCCTTTATTTTGCAAAATTTATTTTTCATTACTTTTTTAAAACTTACATATCTATTTACATTAATTATTAGCTATCTTTTTAAACTAGATATGTATATTTTATTACTATTTTTTCTCTGAAATAAAAACTTAGCTTTATAAGTTATAGCTCTAGAGTTACTAAAGCCTAAAATATTTTCTACAAAATATAGCAACATAGAATAGCAATCAATTATTAAATTAACCAAAATATAAGCAATCAAAATATATGACATGCATAAAATGTTCCATGAAAATATGAATTACATATCTTTCTTTTAATCTTCTTGGTAGCATTACAAAAAAATGTATTAGGGTTTCATAATTTGATTTATGTTTGTTTTTAAAAACTGTTACTGACTTTATAAACTCTTGTGGTTGTACAATAAACCATTTTAGTCAAATAAATTGTTAAAACTTTACAACTAATCTTGGATATAGGCAAATATTTGACTTCTCTATTTTACATCAATAACATTTAATCACTATTTATTTTTATATTTTGTATTAGCTCACAATGAATCTTGAATGTAGGCATATATTCAATATTTTCCAGTGATGTTTTATTTTACATTTTACTTTTTTTCTATTACTAAATAGTTATCTTCCAATTAAATTTTCTCAAAATATAACAGGTTGTAAACAAGTGCAGCACCTGAATAAAAGTACAAAGTTTTTTATTTAATTACAGTGATCTTCAATAAAAGCAGTTTTAGAAAACTATTTGTCAGCTTAAGATTTACACAACTGTTTAATTATTTTACATCCCTTATTTATATTCTATTTATGTTTAAGCAATGGAAGGAAAAAGTCATATCTTTTATATTTATTTGTTCCAATTCAAAACTTTCTGAATGAAAATTTTTCTTCCTCCAATGTTTCCTTTTCTCCATTAATCAGGAAGCTGTAAGCACACTATATATCACTAAGTTAACCATTCATATTAATAATAATAAAAACATAGAATAGAATATACTAATCTTTAGTATACTGAAGATTTTCTCATAATGAAAAACTTCTGATCAAGAAATTGATTCCATAATCAGAGATAATAATTATGAAATAACATATTTGTGACATATGGAGTCTCTTTTCAAATAAAGCCTTCTGGCATCCATTGATTACTCTGGTTGGCACAGGGTGGCACTACTGTATGGAGAGTTTTGCCTTGTTTATAAATAAAGATCTCATTATAAAATTTATTTATCATTATATATGACTTTATTGGGGTAGGCTTATAACTTAAAAATTATCAATTTTTGATTTTCAACAAGTTATTGTTTTCTTCTAGTAGAAATACAGATAATTACTCCTCATTTCCTAACCACATATATATAAAATTAAAGTTTGATATTCAATTATAATGCCAAATTATGCAGGTTTTAATAATTGATTATGAATATGTCATTTACCAATAATTATACTAATTATATATAATAATTTTTGAGCTAACTTCTGTTTTCACTTGTTAATTAAAATTTGTGTAAATCTCAAAATCAAAAAGGATGAATACACTCTGACTATTATACATTATGACAACATACCATTTTCGACTGATCACATAACCATTAGAAAGAAGATGTTTAAGGAATCTAATTATAAGAGAAACTGATAATAAATTATTATTTTTTCGATATTATTAATTCCAATATTAACAAGCGTAGCAAACCAGCCTTCCATCAGTCACCTTTTATCTATTTATTTAACTATAAAGCCAGGAGCCCAATACAAAAACACAATAATGTTTTCAATTCAAGCTCATTTGCTTGTATAGTCATATAGGTCTGAACTCAGTTCAGCATCTATACGTTTTGTTGTCTTTGGTTTTTCAAAAAACAGTCACCATTATCCCATGGACAGGATAGGTATAAAACCATGAAAACATTGTATAATCACTAATTCGGCTTGCACTTGGTAGCATTGGTGTATGGAGACTTTGCTACTGTTATTAACAGCCTTTGTAAGCATACAAATTGGTGATCATGTGATGTTTTGATGGTTTTTAATTCCAATATTATTTAAAAATTATTCATGTAGCTATTTTTCTGTAGATGTTTATATTTTCCAAACACAAGTTCTTATTGTCAGAAAAGCTCTAAAATTTTGTATAACTTAAATAAATAAATTATTACACTTTAAAACAATAATCCAAATATTCAAAACTCAAGTCATCTTTATGTAATATCAGTTTATTTTATAATCATTACAAAACTGTACTTATCACAAGTTGTTAATTTTTATTTTGTTATTATTTTAAATTTATGTATTTTTTTTAACAAATGTTCTTTTAAAATTACAGAATAAATGAATTTAATATGTTTTATTAAAAAAAAAAAGTGTGCATTATTTTTTTTATTTTTAAATTATCACTTAAGTGAAAAAAGCTCATTTACATAAAAAAAAGATAAAAAGGTTTTAAAATACTTAATATTTTAAATATTATGTGCAAAATTATTATAAGCATATACATATAATTTAAATACACACACACATATATAATCAAAATTACTACAAATTCACAATTCAACCAAATTAGCCAAGAAAATAAACTCTAAAAGACTACGAATGGTATATATATATATATCTTGAATAAAATTAAACACAGCAAAATTTAAAAAAGAAAATTGTGACTTATCAAATGGTAAAAAAGAATAAAATACTTAAGATTAAAATATAATAAATGTAGACTTTTTATGTTTCATTAGATTTTTGTAAACTTGCAAACATAAATTTAACAATACCATCATTGTGTATGTGTTGGGGGGGGGGGCACTTTCTCACCTCAATTCTAACACCATCTATTATATTCTTGAATTATCATGAATGGTTGATGCTGATGAAATTTAGTCACCATTTCTGGACATAAAAACCCCAAGTTGTCATAAACAGAGAAAAAAGCCAAAAACAATCTGAGAATTAAATTGCACATCATCTCTTAAACACTTATAATGCACTTGGTTATATTTGTTAATGCAGTTATTGGAAATATTAATTCAATAGGTTAAGATCATAAAACAAAATAAAATGGTAGCAAATAATAGGTGAAAACCCAGACAGACAAAAGCTGATATAAATAAGGCACACATAAATATCAGAAAAGTTGATTAAGGGAGTTCTGAAATGGAAAAACTGAAAACTTAAACCAAGGATTGATGATTTTTATTATATTTTCTTTCTAAAATTCTTAATTGTGTAAATTTCAAAATAAGGAATTTTGTTGAATTCAAAAATGTTCATTATTTTAAGAATAAATGAAAACCATGCTTTCTTTATTCATATTGTTATCAAACACAATCATTTAAAACAAATCTTTCAATGTATTTTAAAAACTTCTTAACTATAGTATATAAATTTCAGATTTCTAGAATAAACTGAGAATAAAATAACCAGTATGTCCTTCTATTTAATGATAGCATGAATATTTCATAGCAGTTTTCTTTTTAAAAATATTTTGTGTAAAGTCTATCCTAATCATATGATATAATTTCCTGAAGATGGCAGTCATCAGGTGCAGAATGGACTCTAGAATGAAACTCTAGGGTCAATCCATTTACACCTCTGTGTTATGTAGAAAAAATAAGTTTTCAATTGTCTTATCATACTTTTCTTTCTCACATTTTTATCAATCATTAACTCTTCTAATTGCTGATTATCTTGGATTGTCTTTTCCAATTTGGAATGTTTCTCTCTAGCTATCTGTTAATCTCTTATTTTGTAGACAAAAAAAGGATTTTTTTTCTTACAATCAAATTTCCTGTACATACTTTATTTCCTAATTTTTAAAGAAATTCACAAATATCATCGATGCTTTGTTTGTTTGATTTTTGAATGACACCAAACAAAATAACGATATTTTAAAATTACATTCATAACCCTCATGTACTAAAAGAAACAATCCATTTTACATCACTCTATAGCCATTTATAATGAGATATTTTATATAGTGCTATGTTTTTTATGTATTAGTGATATTAGCGATTAAGCCAATGCACATGTGCTTTAAACATAAATTACAAATGAATACTCTTGATTTTTCCAGACACAAGATATAGTATTTTAGAAAGAATGGAATGAATCCACCCATTCTTTCAACCCAAACGTTTATGTATGGGCAAATCTTAAGCATGTGGAAATAAGAGCGTGAAGATGTTAAAACAATCGCTTTAAATTACATTTATGTTTGAACGAATGACACTTGCGAAATCTTTACAATTTACGACACATCATTCTTTAGATGAAATTAAACATATATAATGAGATATTATTTTTATAGCGCTATGTTTTTTATGTAATAGTGATATTAGCGATTAAGCCAAAGCACATACACTTGAAAGATAAATTTGCCCATACATAAACGTTTGGGTCGAAAGAATGGGTGGATTCATTCCATTCTTTCTAAAATATTATATCTTGTGTCTGGAAAAATCGAGAGTATTCATTTATAATTTATCTTTAAAGCGCATGTGCATTGGCTTAATCGCTAATATCACTATAGCCATATATGTAAGAATGATGAGCTAAGAATCATTTAAAGTACAAATAATTAATTGTCCTCAGATATCAATAGCTAGAAATTAGTTGGGAATCTAGTATTATATAGATGATTCAAAAATATAATGTAAATATATTATCATATTTTTCTAGCTGATATTAAGTAATTGCTTCTCAGAGAATAATCATCTTCTTCTATGTTACTCTCCATAGATTTTATGAACAAGTTTTGACAGATAAGTTAATATTCCAATCATTATATGAGAAAGAATTGAGTATATTTATATAAATATACACTTGTAATAATTAAACAATTCAGATTGCATTCTTTAATTGAATCACTAATAACAAACTCAAATAGAGTTTTAAGAAGGTGAAATACTCCCAAGAAAATTTTTTAAAAAAGATAATTCCCAAAAAAAAAAATATTTGGATTCAAGACTATCTTTTATTTATAATAAAGAAAATTGTACAAATTTACAAATTAAATACCACTGATGAATATTTAACGACTCCTATTCAGGTACAATGTAAGGAGGGTTGGGAGGATCTGGAAATTCTCCCAAAGCTGCATCATAAAAAGCATCTACAATGAATGGCTTCAACTCCCATGGTGCACGATCTTCAATCAATGTTAAATTAACTCCTAAACTTTCAAGATTAGGTAATTCTTCAACTACATCTGTTACATGATCCTTTATAACAAATAAATAACATTAATTTTAAAAATAGTTTACAATTCAATTAATAATAATTCATTATATTACACAAAAAAGAAAAAAAAAACAAATAAATTATAAAATCATAATAAAAATATGTTATAACTAAAAAGAAAACAAATTGCTAAAAAATAATCACATTAATAATTTTTATTAGTCATTCAGTAAATTAGAAATTGTCTACTTAATAAATAATATTTCTGTAATGTAATTTTCACTATATTACACTCACTCATGGTAGGGACTGGTTTCTATCTGCTTCTAACACCTTGTGGAGGGATGTAATCATAAATATATAACTAAAGACTTGTAAAAAGATGTAAGATCCCCAAGATTCACATTTCATGCTGAATCAGCATTCATCAGTTGGTCCAGATCACAATCTCTTGTAGCTTTATCATTGTTTATTATTTGTTTGTATCAAAGTTTTGAGCGCAGTAAGTTTGATACATCTATTAAATATCATACAAAGAACATTAGCTACCTTGAGTTCAAAATCTTAGAAGAGTGAAACTTTCAAGCTACTTCCATGAATAATATGGAAGAAAAGATGGTTGCTGGATATGTACTTCTGATGAAGATCAATAACCAGAAGCTAGTATTGAAATCTAATTGGGAAAGTTGTCTAATAGAATGGTATTGATTGATTACTGTTTTTAATGAATCTTATTATTCTTAATTTTTCCACTTTTCATCATACTTGTTCATTTCAATCCTTAATTTTAAAATCATTTTATGAATTTTTATTCAATCATTTATATTTTTTTCATTTCTTTTTGTAAATACAAAAAACATACCTTTTTTGACAAAATTATGTTAATATAGAGTTGTTTTTTATACATAGAAATTGTGTGTGTGTTTTTTTTTTTAAGTACATAAATAATGTGTATGTAATATTTCTCTAGTGTAATGTTCACTACACTACTCTTGCACAAGATAGGGACTCATTTCTATCCACTATTAACATTTTGTGGAGGGGTGTAATCATAAACATGACCAAAAAGACATGTGAAAAGATGTATAATCCCCAAGACACACATTTCATGCTGAACCAGCACTCGTCAGTTGGCCCAGATCACAATCTGTTACACATATCTTTATCATTGTTTAGTATATATAGATAGCCGATTAGTACAGTTTAATTGATATATCAAACTCTCAAGATTTTATTTTTATCTTGATTCAATTTATTTCAATAAATAATGAAACTGAAGGAATGCTGATTCCTTTGAGATAAATAAAAGAAAACAAACTAATATTTCAAAATTGTTATTTTAAAATAATATAACAGATATACGATTTTAATAAACTAAAAACACATATATATATATTGTAACGGTATTCACATATAAAAACCTTTACAAATTACTCCAAGTCTAATTACTTATTATTTTACTTTATTACATCATATTAATTTTTAATATAATTTTCAAAACATCATTACTTAAGCAGAGGAGTAAATATGATTAATATTCACATATTAATCATACACCCCAGTCAGACCGAGATTTAATAAAAATATTAAACTGACAGTCACTTTTCCAGACCGAGGTAACTCTCTTTGGCTGCATGAAACATCTCATAGGGATATTTATAATGGGTTTAAATCCTAGGGCACCATCTAGTCAACTAGACTAGACCCCAAGAAATAATGCAAACATGCTCTAAGCACTTGACCCATGGCTAACTATATAAAAAATATAAGATCAGTATCACAAAATATTTAAATAAAATTGTTTATTTACTCATAATTAAATTGAGAGAGAGAAAGAGAAATGTAAAATGACACTAATAATTTACAATTACATTTATTAAATAATAATATAAATAAAGAATATTCAAAAACATAGAACAAAATATGAACACATATAAATTTCTATAATTTATAACAATCTTATTTAAATATAGTTATTATTAATATTTATGAATGTCTAAAGTTCTATTTAAGATAAAATTTAAAAGTTCCATACTGATATTAAGAATTCCAAAAGTTCTATTAATAATATCAATGAATATATTTACTTAGGTCTAAGCACAATCTGTTTTTCATATGGGTGATCGCCCTTGTCTTCTGATCTGGTCAGATTCGTGATAGGCGAACATTTTAATAAAAGTGAAGCTTCTTTGTTCTGCGTCCTATGGCATGGGCTGTTTCCATTGATTTGGTGTGGCAGATTCAAACTTAGACAAAAAGCAAGTCAGACTAATATATCACTGCATCTGGCTAATGTACTCGGGAAATAGATGTTGGGAAAGAACGAACACTCAGCTTTTGTCTCTAGTCACACAGTTCTCTCTTAACACGATCATAAAAAGATGGTTTCATCATGCTGGACTTCGTTGTTTTAGCTGCTTGTAGATTTAGTTCAATGCTGTTGGCTGACTTAGCTTAATTCTCTGGTCAACTATAGTTTTTTTTTTAAAACAGATTTCTATAAAATTCTCTGGAATTTCAGCTTTTTATATACTCTGACACTATCCTTGCTCAAGTTTTCACCCATGCTATCAATCCATTTGATCTTTAATTTTTTAATGAGTATATTTTTTTTATTCTCTTATTTTTCCATTTTAATTACACTGAAATTAGTCCTATATTGTTTATTTAATCAGTCTGGAATCTTAATCCCCAGAACCTGATTAATTTTGTACAAACTATTTAAAATTCATAATAAACTTTTAATTAAAAAGTGATTTTAACCAAAAGTACTTTTGAAAAAATTATTTAAAAATAGAATACACACACACACAAAAGAATAAAAGAAAGATAAGTTATAATTAATAATTTTTAACTTACTTCCCAATATTAGTAATATAAAAATACTTTTATTTTTCAATTTTATTTTTATAAAAAAAAAACAATAAATCATGTAACTCGTATATACACACACTACTATATGGAGAGTTTTGCTTTGTTTTGAATTGTTTAATGTGTATATATACATATTGTTACATATCTATGAGCTGTCAGAAAATACCAGCTCAACTCCTTGGATCATTTATCAACAAAAAAAAAAAAAAGTAACCAAGAGACTTGTCATAGAAGTATTGTTAGACAGAGTTGCACTGAAAAGTCTGGCAAAGATTTTTAGATAAAAGGATATATTTTTAAAATAATAAGAATTGTTCAAGTTATGGGTACCTCTTGTAATACTCTATGAATCTGAAAGTTGAATACTAAAGAAGAATGACAAGAAAAGTAATTATACTGGTGAAGACCTTTAAAAACAGTATAGATAAGAAAATTAACAAATGTTATATCTAAACTGTAACTTGAAACACAACTGACTAGGTTAAAATTATTCTATTTTAATCATATTGTGAGACAATTTAATTCATTTTAAAAATGTATAATGTTTAAAAACTTTAATACTGAAAAGACACCTATCAATAGGATGATGGATGGACCCTAATCATGATAAAAATGAATTTATGTTTGGACAACCTCAAAAACCAAACAGCCAACAGATTCAGAAGATATGCTATTTATATGAATCAGGGCTGGCAGAAGGCATGAGGAAGCTGACATAAGAGGGGCATGAAAATGGTGCTGAATTAAAAGTACATTTTTATTATTAAAATATTAATTTGTGTGATTTGATTCATTGTTTCTACAAAATAAGGAATATAAACATATTAAAATAAACAAACACTTCTTGAAATGCGATTTGTCAACTATAAAAAGATCGGGGTGGCAATGGGTGAGTAAATTTGTCAATGATAACTTAGACAATGACATATGCAATACTCTAAATGTTGATGATACTATATCTAAATTTAGATCTGTAAAAACTTGGGAAGGAAATTTATAATTATGTAAAAGTAATATTTTTCATTGTTATCTTCAATAAAACATTAAAATGTATGTAAAATCATGAAGAATTTGTTTTACTTTTTTAGTTTTAGGAGGAACTTCCGGCCCCGCATATGATCACAAAAGTTGACATCGACTTGACAACACCTAATCGTTATGATATGACAATAATAATTCAATTGAATTATACTAGAATTAAAAATTGATGTTCTAAATAAGATTTTTAATGATTGAATTGTGTAATGATGCAGTGTCAAGTATTATTTTAAATAAGAACATCATATTTGTTATCAGACTTTTAATATACATATGACTCATATTCTTTTACAAGATTCATCTTTATAAATATATCTGAAGTATTTATCATGAAGTTTCAGTAATTTATTTATATTAGATTTTAAAGTATCAAAGAGTATGTTATCTATATGTTTTACTTTAAACAGAATACTTTAACTTCAATTCATTTTTATTAACTACAGTTGGAATGTAATTATTAACTGTGAAGTTACCAGTAAAATCAAGTCCAGAAATTTCTGCTCAAAAGTTTCTGCAATTTTTTGACCATTGTTATAGTGCTGATAATTACTAACTTAATTTCTTTGGGTAAAATAACACAGTATTAAATTTTTATGTTTAATTGCATAGTATTGGTATGGTGCCAATTCCAAAAATTATTAACATAATTTTATGATTATTTATATTTTAAAACTCTAGAAAGATCTTATAGTCATCTGCATTTTTTAAAAAAATATAATAGATGGTAGATCAGAAATATAAATAGTAAAAAGGATAGTACTTAATATACTTCAAAGAAGATTCTCCATTGACTCAAATATAATTCTTTCTATTAATATAAATAAAATTTAAAAATTGATAAATTAATTTGCTTTCATTTTTATAATTTTATGATCAGCTTTGTCAAAAGGTTTAAACAAATCAAAATAAGTAATTTATCAAGTTGAATTTGAGAGTCAATAAGAAGGCAATAACTGATACATTTGTTATATATATCAAGTTTATTTCAGAACTCTTGCAACTATCATTTAGTGACAAATTTTATAAAATAGTCTACCAAAGAATTCAGTTTTCTCATTTATTTAATACATTCATCAGTGAACTTCCAGATAGAGAATGCAGAAAATCTATCTATGCTGATGAACATTGCTTTGACCTCATAAAAGAAATCTATCTCAAGAAAAAATATTAGAAAAGTCTTCCAATAAAGATGTGAAAAAAATTGAAAATCTTCTTTTAAAAATTGGGATTTTATTTTTAATCCAATGAAGACAATAATCTCAACTTTTCATTTAAAGAATAAGAAACATTTTGCAATCTGAATAAAACCTTCTGCAGCAATAAACTAAAAGATAATTCTATCTGCTATGTTCTGACTCATATTGCTGGGTGACTAGCACATAGTAATAGTTAGTCCAAAAAAGAAACACACACAACCGAATTGGATAACTTAGATTTAAGACAATTTAATATTGTACCACACGGTGATTAATACATATGCAAATAAAAATATAAACTATACATTAATATTGTAGTATTTTGTAAAAATGGCAGACATGTTTGTGCACTCCGGAAAAACTAGAATTTATTCGAGTTGTTTTTAGCTCACGCTCTAATAACTGAGGAATTTAATTAAGGCATTGACGTAATGGCAATCGACAAATCCAAAAAATATTTGCTGATTGCAAATATTTCTGGATAAGAGTCGTTACCTTATTGGACAGTGTATTAATTGCTGCAGTTATCAGAAAGCTATAAAAGACTGTGTAACAACTACGTCAGAGCAGTATTTGAGTTGGGCAGTTATTTGAGTACAACTCCAGTAGAGATATCTCGTGTCAGTGCTTGCAATTAATGACCAGCGCCCAGTGGAAATGTAGTCCACGGGTGTAGCTAAAAGAGCCCACAGTGGAGATATTGAAAGCATCCGTTGCAAGAGAGCAGCAGAGCATTCGTTGCAAAAGAACAGCAGAGCATTCATTACAAGAGAACAGCAGAGCATTCATTGCAAGAGAACAGCAGAGCATTCGTTGCAAGAGAACAGCAGAGCATTCATTGCAAGAGAACATTGTGGGAATTGAACATAGTTATTTGCTGACTTGCGGGTATAACATTGGCGCAGTCGCATTTGGAACCTGTGAGTAGTGAATAAGTTAGACGGAGAAACCTGGTGAAAATGGAAATCCCAGTTAGTAACATTAATAATGGAAGTGAATAGCTAAAGTTTCGCTGCAAGTTACGTGATATAACAACGGTGAAAGTTTGGAAATAAAACGCTTGCGCAGTCACCATTGAACATAACTGGCGAAGAAGTTTGGCAGCAGTTTGGAATGGAATATTTCTGAATGAAATAACAGGAAATATGTTTCCTCCAAGTAGTAAAAAAAAAAAAAACAACAACAACAAAACAACAAGGAATCGCAACAAGGGTTTTTCTGGAGTGGAGGGAGGTGTAGTATTTTGTAAAAATGGCAGACATGTTTGTGCACTCTGGAAAAACTAGAATTTATTCAAGTTGTTGTTTTTAGATCGCACTCTGATAACTGAGGAATTTAATTAAGGCATTGACGTAATGGCGATCGACAAGTCCAAGAAATATTTGCTGATTGCAAATATTTCTGGATAAGTCGTTACCTTATTGGACAGTGTATTAATTGCTGCAGTTATCAGAAAGCTATAAAAGACTGTGTAACAACTACGTCAGAGCAGTATTTGAGTTGGGCAGTTATTTGAGTACAACTCCAGTAGAGATATCTCGCATCAGTGCTTGCGGTTAATGACCAGTGCTCAGTGGAAATGTAGTCCACAGGTGTAGCTGAAAGAGCCCACAGAGATGGGGAGACTGCAGCAGAGATATTGAGAGCATCCGCAGAGCATTCGTTGCAAGAGAACAGCAGAGCATTCGTTGCAAGATAACATCGTGGGAATTGAACATAGTTATTTGCTGACTGCACAGTCATACTTGCGGATATAACAAATATAAACAAACATATACCTTATACATAATGATCTTGGGTTAATATATATAAATTATATTCACCACCTACTTAAGACAGGTGCTTTACTTACGTATTTCTAGAATGTTCTACAATTTGAAAAGGTGTATTTTACCTTTACTATAAATTTTGCTCTTACACCTTGGAAAAGCCCTTGATGCATTCACAAAATAATAATAATTGAGACAATCTGCTTAGTTTTTAGTCAGCTTGTTTATCTATAGGTGCCGAGATCCTGGGAATGATGTCCATCGAAGATCTGCTGCTTCAAGAGTGTGACGAGAAGTGAAGTCAAGAAAAGAAAAAGAGAATAATCTATTCGTTTTTGTCTAATTTTTATATCTTCTTTTTTTGTGTGTTTATTTTTCTGGAGTAACTACTTTTACTGTGACAAGTATTTTTTTTTTCTTTGTAGGTTTTAATTAATTTCTGCCTGCACCAATTAAACTCTATTATCAAGTATTTCTTTACATTCATTAACACAATAGATTCATTATATTTTTATCTACTAGAAAATAACTTAAGACGTAATTTATTTCCAAATAAATTTAATTAAGATTTTTTGTCCTTTTATCTATAAGAATTTGTTTCTTATATAAGCTAAATTTATTTCTAAATTTAGCCTGCAATTAAAGATAATCCAATCTATAAGACTTTATTTCCTATACAAGCTAAATTTATTTCTAAATCAGTTTAATTAAAGATGTTTTTATCTATAGGAATTTATTTGATTCCAAACATGTTAAATTTATTTCTAATAAATTTAATCAAACTGAATATTTTTTACTACTCAATGCAATTTAGTGTTAAATAAATTCCTATCCAATATTCCAGACTAGTTTCAAGCTTATGACTTTTATCAGTGAAGAGTTTTGTATTTTGAATCAGTGTCTAGGCCTTAAGGATTTAATTCATCTTTCCTTTGCCAGCCATCATCAGCACAATTTGAAAAACATGTAAATGTTTTCAATCTAAGCCAACTTTAGAAACAAGTATGCTGCTAAACAAATAATCATTGTGGTGAGTTGTTCCATGGATCTTGATGTTCTAGCACCAAAGGCATGGCTGAGAACACCGGTTCATTCCATTAATAAAATTGAGACTCCTTCCCAAGTCAGGAATTTAATTTCAAATGTTTAATTCATGGGTATGTTACCCTCAATAATGAGATACATATTTATATTTACACATATTAATAAAGCAAGTATCTCAATAAAATAGAAAACACATACCTTTTCAATTTTTTCCCAAGTCATAAGAGGACGAGATGGAAAGACAAGTTGGGAAATGGTAACTTTAAATCTAAAATATATATTTATATATAAATTAATTATAAAATAATATATAAACAAAAGAGACAGTTAACAAACTTTATATAAATCTTACAATAAAAAAAAAACAAAAATGAACTATCTTAATTGTACAATCATAACAGAAAATTACGTGCAGGTATTAATTACAAATAAAACAAAAACTACATATCTATTAACTTATTAAAATTTACATATCTATTAACTTATTAAAATTTACAAAAGATAAAATAAATATAAAAACAAAAAATATATAAATTAGATTATTAAAATAATGCAAACTTTATAATAAAACTAAATATAAAATTGCAATTTAAAAAATAATAAATTATTTACATAAATAATATAATATATATATATACACACACCCACACGAAGAAGTGAGACATGCAATTAAATTTATGAAGAAAGGAAAGGCTTCAGGTAATGATGGAATTATAATTAATATACTAAAAAAAGCAAGTGAAGAAATAGAATTTTTTTTAGCAAAGTTATATATCAAATGTCTAAATGCTAAAGATGTAACAGATGATTGGAAAAATGCAGTATTAATATTAATATTTTAAAAAGGTGATAAAGAAGATATTAGAAATTACAGACCTATCAGTCTTTTATTAGTTTTATACAAAAATTTTATCAAGATAATAACAACTTGTCTATGGAGAACATTGGATTTCCACCACTAAGAGACCAAGCTGGATTTAAAAGTGGTTTTAATACAGTAGATCATATCCAGGTATTGAGAAAAGTTATAGAAAAGACCAATGAATATGAGTTGCCATTATGCTTTGGATTTATAGATTATGAAAAGGCATTTGATTCTATAAACATTTCTTCAGTGATTAAAGCATTGGATCATCAAGGCATAGACCCAGGATAATGTCAAAGTCAACATTGAGAAGAGTGAAAGACAGGGTGACTCTATATCTCCAAAACTTTTTACAGCAGTGCTGCAAAAAGTATTTTGTGGATTAAAATGGGAAGTTACAGGAGTAAAAGTAAATGGAGATGTCATTTAGATTTTGCAGATGATGCAGTTATTTTTGCAAATAATGCTTTAGAACTTCAGGAAATGTTGCAAGAGTTATCAGATGAAAGGAAGAAAGTAGGACTAGAGATAAATGTTAAAAAGACTGTAGTAATGTTTAATGGATTTTCTCAAAATATGAAAAGAAATCACTAATTTAATCTACTATTTATATATGGTAATGAAATCCGTTTTCAACATTTTTCTTCCTCCAACCATATGTAAATTTATGTAATATATTTAAAATATCTTTCCTATTATATTCCATATTCAATAATTTATTATAATGTGTCTCAACATTGGATAATTTATCACTCTGAAATTTGCACAGCATATTTCTAAATAAAAATGTTTTAAATCCAGCACTGGCTTAGAGTGTACAAATCCCCTATTTCATAAAGGTTTTATGAACATCTTATAATTGATCATATTATGTTTTCTCCATAAATTTAAATTAAGTTTTTTTATATTAAATAAACTGTTTTCAGAAATAGCAGTCCTTAGGTCACTCATCAACATATCTAAAATGACTTTTAATACCTAAGTGAAAAAACTATCTTAAGATATACTCTTCATAATATGCCAACATACAACTGCATATAACAGTTGAAACTGGAAACTCCATGGACCAGTCTTCATCAATTTTCTATCAAATTTTGGTCAATAAATGTTAATACATTTACATACTCCTTTATTATACAAATATTTTTCAATCATATAAAAGATTTTTTTTCTTTTTACAGATCCATACAATTCTGTAACACCCTTCATAAATAATCTATCTTCTTCAGCCAAAATCAACTTATTAATCTATTTTAACAAATCAAATGGAAATGAAATTATATGTTTACCAAATCCCAATTCATTGTGCAAAACTTGATAAAACATGCAAATTCCAAAATCCAACATAAGCCTAAAGGTAAATTTTTTTAATGTACTTTTAAATTTGCAAAAAATCATTGGCATAATAACAGCTGATGAATAAATAGCTAAATACAATTTTCTATTAACGTATTTAAATGAAGTCTAAGTATAGAGTTAATAAATTTCAATCTCATTATATCAACAGAATAAATATTTAAAAATGATCTTCCACCACCTGCTTATACCATGTATCATCATATTTTATATCAGAAAGCATATTCTCCTGAGCATCATGCATGTCATAAGCATCTTCCATGAGTGTAGTAACTTCCAATCTATAGTCCTTTATACAAAAGTAAATATCAATTTGAATCCAAAGTCTAGCAATTAAATCCACTATATTACGTACATTTTTAGGAAAATCAATATTCTGAGAAAACTGTTTAGTAAGTAAAAATTGTAATTTCTTATCATATTTTTATATTAATCAAAAAATATTTTATAATTATAAGAGCTAATTTATTAAATAAACAATACAATTATTTTAATTGTAATATGCTACAAAGGATGGCTGTCATGCCATAAGCTAGTTATAGCTATTATTTATTCTTAAATATTGGTATTTTGAATATTGTAGAATATATTCCAGTATTCTATTTTTTTAATATATATATTAAACATATACAGAATGAAATATTATACAAATTTTTAAAAGGTGAAGATCATTTTTAAACTATAGCACATACAATCTGGCATAAACCCAGATGCTTAATTATCAACCAGACAAAATGAGTCTCACATTAACTGAAGACTGACATATATACGTGTATGTAAACATTGAAAGTTTATAATTGCCAGATTTTAATGTTATTTGTTTGCTTATTATATAACTGAGGTTTATTTAAGGAAATATTTTTAAATTCCTGTTATATTTTCAATATAGTTTATGAACATTTTCTAATTAATATATAAAATAACTTATGGGTTATTGTATTTAGAAAGATGTAAATAAAATTTGAATATTTTAAAAAAAATTTAATAGTTCAAGTGGATGAGGGAAATTATCATTATTTCAATCATTATCGATCCATTGCAGGGTGAAGGTTTCTCTAAGTTTAATCTAATCCATAGTCTCTCTTCTCACAAACTTCCTTATTTTATCCATCTATTTCGCATGTGGTCACTTTTTAGATCTTTTACAGAGACCTTTTATAATTTCTTAGAATTCAATTAAAAATTTCAACTTTCCATCTATTATCATTTTTTTCTAATATCTTCAGCCCGGTTAATTAAGTTTCTTAATTCTTTCAATGATATTACTGATACCATGTTTAATTTCTTATCCGTATATTGTAATGTCTTCTAGTTGTATTCAATATATATTGTTGAGTTGTCTGAAATCTCTGTATTGCTCTTAAGTATCCAAATCTCAGATCCATAAATAAGAGTAGAACATATCTATTAAAAACTTTCCTTTAGTATTCCAATGAGGTTTAACTCTATGATTGATTTAATCCACTAGGTTTCCATCTATGTTAATAATCTGAACAATATATTTTTAGTTGTTAACTTCGAATACATAATTATTAATTTTTAATATCTTCTGAGAAAATTCTTTGAACATTACTTTACTTTTTTTGGCATTTATCTTTAGGCTCATTTTTTAAAGCTCTGAAATATTATTTGCGAAAACAATAACATCATCTGTAAATTCCAGATGACTTAAACAATTTCCATTTACTCTTACTCCCTTAGCTTCCCATTTTAATCCTTAAAATACTTCTTAAAAAATTGCTCTAAAAAGTTTTAGAGATATGAAATCCGCCTACCATATACCTTTCTGATTATTGTTGTTAGATTTTGATACATTTTCTTCAGAATAAGAACAGTATCTCAGGATTATGTGTTGATGATTCAATGCTTTAATTTACTGCAGAAATGTTTATAGAAATAAATACTTTTTTATAATCTAAAAATCCAAAGCATAAAGACAACTCATATTCATTGGGCCTTTCTATAACTTCTCTCAATACTCGGATGAGATCTACTGTGCCAAAATCACTTTTAAATCCAATTTGTTCTTTTAATTGATTAGAATCTAAAGTTCCCTGCAGCTGAGCTATATTTATCTTAATAAAGATTTTGTAAAGAACTGATAAAACTCATATATCTGTAATTTCTATTATCTTTTTCATAACCATTCTAAATATCAATATTACTATTGTATTTTCCCAATCATCTGATGTATCTCTGTTAATTAGATATTTGGTATATAGCTTTGCCAACAATTTTTCTATTTCTTCATCTTCTTTGTTAAAAAACATTAATAATAATTTCATCATTTTCTAGAGTCTTTCCCTTATTCATAGATTTAATTGCAAATCTCATTACTTCATTTAAAATACTTGCTAAATTAGATGCACTAATTGTAGAGGATACTTTGTTTTCTTGTTCTTTAATGTTATATTAGATGTAACATTTTGATATGTTTAATTTGACATCATTACTTTCTTCATAATAAAAATTATGTATTATTAAATCTAATATTTGGAAATTTTTTTTTAATTGGTTGCATTTAACAAAATTTTTTTAAAGATTTAATGTAAACATATGCTTTTTTACTAAACATTGCTGAGTATGTCGTTCATTCAAACTATATGAGAGGATTGACAGATCATGAAAGCATTTTAAAAAAAGCTAAATTTAAATTAAACTTTTTTAATACACTTGTTATATCTGACAGCACTACAGTGCATCTATATATTTACTGGAACACTCTCTGAATAAAAAATGGAAATTTTTTTTTGTTTTTGATTTTCTGAAGCAAATGTAATACTTTTTTTTAGCTTTATTAACAGTTATCATTTATTGATATAAAAATGCTATTTTTGTAACATTTTTTTGTTAAATATAATATTTGTAATATATTTTTTAATTGACTGCTTTAACAATTTTTTTTAAAGATTTAATGTAAATTAAACAAAAGATTTTAAATATGAAAAATGTATACCGATCTGAAATGCTATTAGACTTCAATTATACGCAAACCAAATATAAATACAATATTATAGCATCTATTTTGCTTTCCGTCACTAAATATTGTATTTCAACATGAATTTATGTACTGTAATTACATTTTCTTCATGATTTAAATACTATACATTTGTAGTTAAAAAAACATGTACTGATTTTTTTCTGAGCGAAATTACTTTTTTTGCATAAATATAATGGCTGACACAAGACATCAGACAAATATTCTTACATTCACCAATCAGACATCAGTCAAAATAGGGATTTTATATATAAGACAATTCTTAATAGAACTATTCTACACATTTCATGATGTCACTCTCTTTTTAGCAATATTCCACTTTTTTTTCTTATTGATGAAACTATTTTCCTTCCAATACCAAGAAGTTGTTTTACACTTTTGAGACTTTTATTCTCTTCTATAGCTTTCCCTGCCAACTCATATTATATTTTGTTAACTCTTTGGTGCCATTTTACAAAATTCTAGATGTTCAATTTATTTTAATAGATCATTTTAAAAAAAATTTCGTATTCCTTCTTTTCTCAAATATTGTCATCTCAGTAGAATATTTAGAAGTAATTTGCTGCCTTTTGGTTCCAGTTATTTTCCTTGCAATTCTTGGCAAATATTTGTTATTTTCTTATTGATTTCAATCAAGTCTGAACCATTTTCAAAGTCTATTAATATTCTTAAATAATTTTCAAGTTCTAATTTAAATTCACTGAAATGTTTCTGAAGGTTAGGAATATCAACTGCTAATACCCTTTAAGGTATATTTCTTGAAACACATATACAAAGACATTTGAAAAAAAAGACAACTCCCTTTTTAAGATATCTTTACTAGTATGTTTTAAAAATGTGTGGTGGAGTGAAAGTTTTAAATATATATTAAAAGATGTTATGTATAGAAAAAGAGACAAGTTGAGTTATTTCATGTTTTTATATAATAATAATAATGATACAGTGGAGATGTGAACTACCCGATATCTAATGATATGATTTCAATTATATACTATCCAAAGACAAATGTAAATAAACAAACAAAAAAACTCATTAAAATTTGCAAATTTTAAAATATTTAATCAGCCAATTTTTTTTCTCTGAGTGCCAATGTAAAATTTGTAAATAAATTTTACAATAATGCCAGTAGATGTTTTTTCTATCTTGGAGTGCCATGCAAGATTATATATATTGGACCAGACACTACACATCCTTTTTTTTAAAAAATGTTTGACTTTTGAAGAGGAGAAAGTCTCCTGTTCAATATATACTAATAAAATTTCTTTGGTCTATGTTGAAAGCACATAGATTTTATTCTTCCTTTATTAACCTTTCCAAATTTGATTTTGTGTAATAAAATTTTTTCTAAGCATAATGCTTAAAAGTTTTACAAAATTTTAGAACATATTAAAAGTTGAAACTGATTTTAAAATGTCAAAGCAATTAGAGAGATCCTAATTTCTTGATAACAAGACCAATATTATTTCTATAAGAGAAAAAGTTATTGGAAAAAAAAAAATTGTCCAGAGTATAATAATGAAGGACATTTATTTTAAAAATGAAAATATGTTTTTTTTATTCTTACAGCTTTGGTGTAAATGCATGAGTGAAAACATATTCAGTAAAATAAATAGAAATGTGTCCATTCAATTTATTAATAATAATTATATTATTATTACTTTTTAACATTTTGTTTATATTATAATCTTAACTTATATATACATATAAAAAATCATGTGTTATAAATGTGGACCTGTCGAAAAGTACTATACACTTGTAATTTAATAAATAATTTGTATTCTATTCATGGCTCAACTGTATATTAATCTTTAACTGAGATTTAAAGTTTATACCAGGAATTTGGGCTAGAAATAGTCTCTAGTTTAACAAATGATTTAATGCATTTATCTGTCAAAATCGCGAGTCCAGAAAATTGACACTTAAAAACTTTCTTAATAATTTTCATTCCTTCCAATTTTTCATTAACATGTATTATATTTCTCACTAATCGATGAACACTTCCTGTTTGTGTTAGTCAAAATTTAATTCAATTCTGTTATACTTTCATTTGGATGTTGCCATGTCCATTTTTCTTTTTCTGCAAATACAAGTCTGTTCCTTCTTTCATTTCTATCACTATAACTAAATTTATCAATCATTTACCAATTCTACCTATGACAATTTAAAATGTAGTTTGGTATGAACAAAAGCACTTTATATACCCACATAAAAATCCTCTACTTCTTTATCATTATAAGAATTTGTTAGGCATAAACCTGAATTATCTGTATTTAGTATCTTCTATCAAGTTGAATAACTAATCTTTTATGGTATCTAATATATCTCAAATTCCACAGCGTTGTTCTTCCATTTTTTATTTATAATGAATCCCATTCCATTTGTGCTTTGAATACTTGTGTCTAAAGTACATGTTCATTTTTTAAATCAATTGTCTCTTCATCTTTTTGGTAACTTCATAAAGTCCAACAATATCCCAGTTAACGTTAAACAATTATTTTCTAATTCATGAAATCTTCCTTCATTTTAAAGTGATTTGCAGTTATATATATCTAAATAAAAAGTCATCATTGCCCTTAGCATTCCCTGCTTTCAGCTGACTTTGTAGGGTCCTAGAAATAAGGGCAACACTGTATAGTTTATCTGTCATAATTATATCAATCTTAAAAAAATCATTCACATACACATTCAAGTTCAACTCACACACACCTTCAAATTCAACTGATATTTCAGTTAAAAATTCTTAAATAACTGAGAAGCAAGACCATGGCATTTCTTGATCTTTCACTCAAAGATAAAAAATCAGTAAACTCATCACGTTCTGTTGGTGAGCAACTTATCCATGTTCATATACCATATGAATAGATAACCAGTAATAAGATGTGCAAAGACAAGACAGTATGGAGTGGACATTAACAATTAGCTCTGCTAATTCCTTTTAAGTCCTCAAAGAGAAATCAAAGAATATTCTTTCAGTTAGCATCAAACTCATTTCCGCAGCAAGGAGGAATATTTCAACATAAAATAGGTAAAATGCCATCATCACAAATCTTCAGACAAGCATTAATTATAAATTAATAATTATAATTTTCATAAATAATAACACATAAATCTATTATATATGCACACATACAAAAAAAACAAACTACAATATTAAATAAAAATAATACAAGTCAAAGGGAGAAATCATACAAGTTTTAAAATAGGAATGAAAAAATACACAGATATCTTACCTAAAAATAGGTCCCATATGAACTCTAATAAAACCTCCTTCTGGAAATCGACGTGTAAGACGCAAACACCAGTCCATTAAATCACTCAAGTAATATCTACGTGGACTTTAAAAAGATACATGACAATTATTATAATAATTTTAATAAAGTGGTTAAGCAGTAATAATCCAGAGTAGTAGTACTAACATTATAAACAATTTATGAAAAGTTATTTTAATAATTTAATTTAATTATACCCAATGGCTTCATATATTGTTCCTGGTGCTGACGGATCACTAAGACAATTAATAATTCCTGTGGCCACATCACCTACCTAAAATGATAAAAAAAATCAAGTCAGATGTAACATGACTTAATTTTAATAAAGCTCATATTTACAAATGTTATATATAGAGCTCGCAAAACAAGCTCTTAACAAGCTTTGAGAATATCCTCAACCCCAGACCAGTTTCTGTTTCTGGCGTCGTCAGTGAGGTACCAGGATATTTATTAGATTAAAAATACTAGGACAAGCCCAGCACTTTATCTAATGTATAACTATTGAGTAGAAAATCTGAAATTGTCATACATCTATATGTCTTCCAATCCAGCTATCTAACTCAAATAGCCATATGGGACTGAACTAAATGCAGATACACCATATATTAATAGCTTTAGAAATATAAAATCACCAAAGCCTTAATAGCAAAAAATAAAATGATAAAAAAATCCAAGTCAGATGTCACATGACTTAATTTAATAAAGCTTGTATTTACAAATGTTATATAAAGAACTTTCAAAATAAGCTCTTAACAAGCTTTGAGAATATCCTCAACCCCAGACCGGTTTCTGCTTCTGGCATCATCAGTGAGATGCCAGAATATATTTTTAACCTAATGCTTGAATATTGTGACACCTCACTGATGATGCCAAAAGCAGAAACCAGTCTGGGGTTGAGGATATTCTCAAAGCTTGTTAAGAGTTTATTTTGCAAGCTCTATATATAACATTTGTAAATACAAGCTTTATTAAATTAAGTCATGTGATATCTGATTTAATTTTTTATCATTTTATTTTTTGCTATTAAGGCTTTGGTGATTTTCTATTGCTAAAGCTATTAACATATGGTGTATCTGAACTTGGTTCACTCCCATATGGCTGTATGGCAATTTCAGATTTTCTATTCAGTAGTTATACATTAAAGTGCTGGGCTTATCCTAGTATTTTTAATCTAATGCTTAGAATATCCTGGCAGCTCACTGATGTCACCAGAAGCAGAAACCAGTCTGGGGTTGAGGATATTCTCAAGGCTTGTTAAGAGCTTATTTTGCGAGCTCTATATATAACACCTACCTAAAAGTAAATTGCAATGCATGTATATATAAACATATATATATAATCAAAATTATCCCAAATTCATAACTCAAACAGACTAGCTAAAAAAATAAACTCTAAAACACTGCCCATGATTTCACAGTTACAAGCAGACTTCTCAAGTGTAAAGAACTACAAAATAACAATATATTTAAACTAAACATTACTCATAATTCCACTTACTTTCCATACACTCTTAATATTAAAAAAAACCTTTAAATAAGTTATTACTTCATAATCATAAATTTTTAAGATTAAAGTCTTTAATTCTTCTTTTATTTCATTTCTCTCAAAGAAGACAACTTTACCCTGTATCTTTTTTATGAATATATAAAGCAGAACTAAGATATTTATTTCTAACCCTACTTTTATGTAACTTTATTCTTTCACTTAAGCTCAAACTATTCTGACCTATATATACCTTCTTACAAAAACAAGAAATAATATACACTACTCCAGGAATAGTCTTTCTATCAAAAATTTCCTCTGTATTATTTAATAAATTATTTAAAGTAATACTCCTTTTCCAAACAATTTTCTTATTTCCAAACAAATTATTATTTTTATATACAATTTTATAAGAAGACAATTTAAAGGCAAATTTAAAAGCTAAGGTTGTCATCTTTGAGAAAAATGAAATAAAAAGAAGAATTGAAGAACTTATTTAAAAGTTCTTTTAATATTAAGGATGTATGGGAATTAAGTAGAATTGTGGGTAATGTTTAGTTTAAATATGTTATTTTGTAGTTCTTTACACTTGAGAAGACTTCTTGTAGCAGTAAAACCATTGGTAGTGCTTTAGAGTTTATTTTCTTGGCTAGTCTGTTTGAGTTGTGAATTTGGGGTAATTTTGATTATTTATTGACTAATTTAGCTTTATACTTTTAATGTTTATATATATAAATATTGAATATTATTAATATAAAATGTATAAATAGCAAATGAATTTAATAATTTAGTTAGTTTAACCGATAAACATTTTAAATATACAAGCTTTACAAACAACATATTGGAAAAATAAATTAATCAGAAAAATTGATAAAAGCACTTCATTAAAAATTGCACAACTTTGATATATTATAAACCATCTTGGGCTTAAAAATATTTATTAAAGAGGCATAATTGGTCCTGTAAGTGAAGCGGTAAAAGAACTGCTTGAAATGCCAAATTGAAATAGGAATACTAAATGTATATATTTAACGAATTTATTTATTTTAATACATATTTTTCCAATTAAATCTACTTCTTTGATTAATAGACTATTTTAAATAAGCTTTTTAGTAATTTTTTAATTGAAAATTTTTTTAAAAAATTTGTCTCAGAAGTTGAAAGTGATTAGCTCAGTCCTGAAAATAGGCATAGTATTTAACACAAAGTAACAGCTACAATAAAAATAAAAATAGAATCATTTGAAATTATGCTTTGATAGAAATAATTTTCCTATCTATTCAAACATTTCTCAGTTTAACACTAGTGAATAAGTATTTTATTGTTTTACACATTTAATTTTTCAATTTTTTTTCTAAGTTGCTTAAATATATTTTTAACTCTTGTCTAGACTTCAATATTTACATTAAGAATTTATTATAATTTTTATATTTACTATAATGAATCAAGGACAAACAATTTAAAGATAAAACAACAAAAAGAATCCCTCAGTATAAATCATATTTTTATAACATAACTTTGAAAAAGTAAAGGTAGTTTTCAGTGAGCATAATGACAGAAAACAGAAAGAAAGAAAAGTATGGCTCATTAATAATGCAGATTTGGTAATGAACAGGAAATGTAATAGTGCTCAGTTAAGAGTATTTTGAAACATGCTCAATCAAAATGAGATGCACATATTACATATTTTTTCCATTTAAGAAGAGTTTTATAATTGCATATAGATTATTAAGTATATTATAAAGATGAGATTTTCTACCAGAGAAGTTGTAGTAATAATTAAAAATGGATGACACTTCTATAGATTCATCATTTAAGCATATCCTTTATCTAAATTAATCACCCCGAATTCTTCAAATAGTGTACTTAGTATAATAATTGTCTTTCATAATCACAGTCATTAATTGTTACAGTAGGTAAAACATTCGTTTGGCTGACATATAATAAGCAAAAAAAAAAAAAATCTTTCTGCAGTTTTGTATACTTTTGAGGAAATCGCCATCATTGCATCATTAGATACTTTGAAGTGAGATCAACTGTTCAGATAAATATAGCAACAGTTTGTCCTATATTATCACAGATAAAGCAAGCAATATGATATCAGAGCATGAAAATTTAGTGCAGTATACATATCTATAAATCAGCCTATATCAATATGACTAAGTAATACACTTTATCAAAAAACTATACATAGAAATATATACTTAACAAATTTAATGCATTCTGAAAATGTGTGAACCAATATAATGGGATGTTATTAACAGTCATTGTACGAAACATTCTTTATTTGGTTACAAATTATGTAAAAAATTAATAACTCATTCTCCAAAATATATTTCTAAACATTTTCTTGAAGTATTTAAGACCTATATATTTCAACACACCATTATATTTTGTCTGATTAGTTCTCAAAAACTACTTAATATTTGAATCTATAGCTATTTGGCTTTGGCTAGGTTATTTTCTATTTAATCTTATAAGATTAAATAACTTCATATTCTCAAATCTAGTATACCATCACTAAAAAAAAAAAAAGTTATAACATGCATCACATGTGATTAATTAATGATTATTAAATAAGACAAAATCATGTTGGAGCATTTGTCAATTAAAAAAAAAAGCATTATTGGGGCAATCATGCAGATGATTGGAATAGATATTGCCCATATCATAGCCTCAAATAAAGTGGACATTTTCACAAAGTCAAAGTTACTAATAGTGCTAAAAGTAAATGATGTATTAAATTAATATGCTAAATGACATTTTCTAATAATTTATAGTCTTTGTAGTCATATATAAACAAACACACTGAATTTTTACAGAAACTATTATAGCATTAATTCTGTTTTAAATGTCCACATTCGGGTTCTTAATCCCTTAGTTTCAGATATAACAATGCATATACAGACTACATAAGTTTTTATTTTATATAACATGTACATGCTTAGTCTTTGAAGAAATTAGTAACCATGTAACTGTAGTCCAGATATTAATAAAATATATGCAATTACGTGTAGCTAGAAAATAAAACAGTAAAAAAAAAAAAATCTTCAACTTTCACACTTGAACAAATATTATCTTCTCTTTCCCTGTTTCTCTGGAAAAGATCTAGAGAGCCCTTTGCTTTGAACTGAGCTATTTAAGACTGTTTTACCATTTACTTCTACACTACTATTATATTTTGCAGGTAATTTAATAAATTAGTTTCAGTTAACTAATAACATATACAATTTCCTATTTTATAATTTTACTAATATTATGCAAGTTTCTATAGCTTTTTAAATTGAGAGTTGCAAATCCAAGTCAGATACAATCTATTGATCCCAATCCTTTCCTTCTAACATACTATCTATGATCTCATTATTACTTTTGATGATAACTCATGCACATTTTGTCTGGATTCGCCCCCCCCCCGTCACTTCTGGCCTTTTTCTATTACCATTACTATCATTAAATACATTACGTAAAAATATTCATTGATAAACTTTTCAAAAATAACTGGTAATTTAACTATAATCGGGTCTTCTATAAAATTAGTTATATAAAATTTGCATGATTTTCAGAGGGCAACAAAGCTTTCCATTTTAGAAATTTTCATCTGGTGCAACTTTTCCTGAAAATTCTAAAGTATATATATCTTTTATTGACTAGATAACTACTGTCTATTGACTAAATTGTGTAAATAATAAATAAAGTTGTGTGTGAAAGTAATTTTTATAAAAAAACATTAAAGTTCACTAGAAATAATTAATATGCATAATAAGTAAAATTATGCAAATGTAAAATAATCTAAATATGCTAATTTGCAAATAGATAATAAAAAAATTGATTATGAATATTATATCTAAAAATAAAGTGGACTATCTAAAATGCTAGCAGGATGTTAAGAATACAACCACCAGAAAGTAGTTCAGTGCTAAGTGTAATGTGAACAGTAAGGTATTAGCAAACCCAGTAGTCTGTGAGCAGTGAAATATGCTAAAGAGATCATTGTACTGAAAACTTAATGAAAAAGAGTTAGCAAAGTAAAATAAAGTATTGTATAAGAAATGCAACATTATAGTTCAAAATTATAAAGAACTCGTGTTAATTATTGAAATTCAACCAGAAAGTTACTAGTTGAAAGACTAACAAGCTACTAATATATTTTAAGTAATAAACTCATTGTTTTAAAACTTTTTCTGTGTATTATTTCCAAAATAATACGAGTATAAAGCTGTTTTAGCTCAATCTGGCCCTGTACATATCAATTGGCACAGTCTCAAGAACCCGTGTAAGCATTAGTTATATACAATAGTCTTAAAAATCTGTGTAAAGTATTGATTGTCTATGTGAGCAATGCAAATTACTATGATAATGCCAGTCGATGTAAACAATTTGGGGCAATGGTAAATATGTGTTAGTCACATTGAAAGATACTTGATAATTAGTAACATTACCAATAATAAGTTAAAAGTTGCTACACTAATGTAGATGTTGAGAAACCCCAAAATTCCTGAAGGTATTCTGTCCGAGGAAGTTAAATTCATATTTCAAATCAACAACTTCAAAATATAAAATGCAACTGCGTTTCTGAAACAAAATGCAATCACCAAATAAAAACATACAGGGGTATGGTATAATACTGTGACAATTATTGAAGGAATGTGAATCTAGAGACCACCTAGAAGAAATGCTATTAGAGCAGTTGTTATGGAGCATGCAAAGCAGAAAACTTAGACAAATATTGCAGAGTCTACACTAAATTATGCTGAGGCCATTGAACAAGGAATAGCATATAAAACTGTTCTAGAACATGCTCTGAAATTATACACTATGGCAAATGAAGTTAAGCCAACCACCCATAAACAAAGCAAAGGAACAGACAATGGAGAAGAATACTAAACAGGAGGTCAGCATTTGTTATTGCTGCGGTAAAAGAGGACACATAAAAAGAATGTATAAATTCAAAATGACAGACCATTTGTGAAAGATTTGTACAAATAAATGACAAATGACTAAAGTTGATTTACCTGCCAATATTAAATCGTGAAGAGTAGTAGTTATAAATGCTGTAAATGTTAAAAAAAATAAAGAAAAATGAGGCTACATCAAATTTATTAGATGTCAAAATTTGTAAACAAATTACAAAAATGGATATTGATAATGCAATAAGTGTATTACTCATCTCCTTTAAGAATTGGATTGTCTTAATAGAAAATGGAACAATAAGATACAAATTAAAAGGATAAATTTGACTGCTAGAGACATAAATAGGAATTGTATTAATACAAAAAAGATTAGTGATAGTACTGGTAAAACTAAACAAACACATAAAAAATTTACGATTATATGTAATAACTAAGAATATTAAACTTATATTGGGATGTAACCAGTTCCAGATATCTGGAAATACGTATTGAACATGTCAAGAGGGCCAAACAGAAATTTAAAATCCATAATAAAATTTCCACCAATTTAAGTCTAAAGAGAATAAACAGTAAAGTTATACTAAAATGAACTAAAAATGATGCAGGATACCAACTAATTAAAAATTGTTTTAAACAAGGATGGCCAAACGCATGCTGCAAATCTAAAATGGTGCAGGAACTTAATCAATGTGTCAAAAATGTATTCTTATGACAGATTAAGCTTTTACTTCAATGAAGATGAGGAAATGTGTGCTACAGTTGCTACACGAAGAACACCTAGGAATAGTATGCATGAAAGAACTAGTTCATTCATATTGATGATGGCTGAACATATAAAAAACAGTAAAGAAATGTTAAGCGTATCAAGAAATAATGAGGTTACCTATTAAAGAATTCGTGCCTTGATCTGAAGCACAAAGCCATGGGAGAGGTTCCACTTAGATCATGCTCTGACTTTCTGTAGATATATATTCCTTGTAGCCATTGATTCATATTCCAAATGGATGAAATACAGAATAGTAAAAAATAGCAACACAAAAAATGTAATAAAAGTATTAAACAAACTTTTTGCAACACATGGATATCATAAGCTTGCAGCTTTTGACCATGGTGCTGGATTTTGTTCAGTACAATTAGAGAATTTTCTCACTCAGAAGGGGATATAGCATGTTTTAACATCCTCATACCAGCCCAAGTCAAATGGGTTAGCAGAAAAGGCTATTCAACACATTTTAAATGCACACGAACAGAATGGAATATGTTGATATTCATGAAGCTCTAACATCAGTGATGTTTTGTCAACTTTTCACATAGAGTTCTGTAACCCCAAAAACCCCAGCAGAATTATTAATAAAGTGTTGTGTGAGAATACAAATTTCTATGTTGATTCCAGACAAAATTAATGGAAAGAAAATAAAAATTGAAAGTGTCAAGTTTAATAAACGACTGACTGTATAGATAAGAGACATATTGGGGGGGGGGGGGAAGGAATGGATACCAGGAATTATTATTAGACTATTGTCTAAGCAAATACATGAAATTAAACTGGAAGACAGTAAAGAAGCACGAATCACAATGATTTGAGCTAATAGAGATAATGAATAAGATTACAAATTGAGTTATTGCTTATGTAGAAGATTCTCTAGGAAATGGTGAGAATATTAAAATGGATGATGAACAAAAAAATCTTCAAGCCAAGATACATATACTGAAGAAGAAAGAATAACTGAGCAGGAGGGGAAAAAAATCAATATTATCAAGACCTCTTAGAGAAATATATATCTAAAATATTATAGGATTATTTCTTGTGAATAAATGGATCTAATTCTAGAATGAAGCGGGGGGGAGGGGGTATTGCTGTGTACTGATTAAATTTTATAAATAATAAATTTACGTGTGTGTGAAAATAGTCAATATAAAAGATATTAAAGTTCACTCTAGAAATAATTAATATGCATAATGAATAAAATTATGCAAAGCTAAAAATAACCTAGATATGCTAATTTACAAGATGATAATAATAAAATTGTTTATGCAAATTATATCTAAAAACAACTAGCCTGAGCAGTACAGTGCTAAGTGTAATGTGAACAGTGAGGTGTTTGTAAACCAGTGAAATACACGGAAGAAATCATTGTGGTGAAAAGTTAATAAAAAAGAATTAACAGAGTAAAATAAAGTACTGTATATGAAATGCAATGTTATATAGTTCAATACCATAAAAAAAACTGTACATATATAATTAAAACTGAGTTAATTATTGGAATTCAACCAGCAAGCCACTAATTGAAAGACTAACAAGGTAGTAATATTATATATTTTGAATAATCAATTCATTAAGTTTAAAACTTTGTGTATTATTTCCAAAATAATATAATGAGTGTAGAGCTAGCTGACTTAGGTCAATCTGACCCTGTATATATCAACAGCATTTGCTTAGCTTTTCAAGCTTATAGCAGAGATATCAAGTTAGTAACTCCTCTTCATCAAAACTCACATATAATCATTTATAATTTTATTAGGTTTTAATTGTTTGATTGAAATTTAAAATTCAACTAACTGCCAAACAGTTTTGTATTTTGTCACCATCAAACTTTGTGGAATATGTATAATTCTATCAGACAAATGTATGTTCTTGTTATGGCTAAGTAATTAACTTTATACTCATTGCTACTATTTAAACATTTATTTAAAATGTGAAAATATTCTGCAAAGGAAAATCACTAATCAGTCCATCAACATCGTAATATATTGTCGTGTTGCCAAAAAAAATTATCAGCTGTTATTTAGATATACATATAGTGCTGAATTAATAACTATATTACTGTAAATGTTTATTCATATAATATTTGAATTATAAAATAAAAACGTCACCAATATCAAATTTTAATTGCTTTCTACTATTTGTTCATTAAGTTAAGATTTAATATTTAAAATTAATGTTTTTAATAAAATTAAAAATATATATATTATTGATCAGCAATATTCAAGGATGTTATATATCAATGTGCTCAAGCTTTGACCATGGTGATCTGTTAAAAATTATAAATAAATCTTCTTTTTAAAAAAAATCTAATTATATCATTTAACTTCTTATGTAAATTCTGTTTCTAAAAATATATCTGAAACCCAAATGTATATTAAATAAAAAAATTTGTATTTCATTTTTAATAAGAAGATAAATTAGTTGTTTGCTTTTTAAAAATAACTTTAATTAGCATAACTTCATTAATGAAAAGAGAAATGAAGTAATAAGTCAATGACACTTACTTTGTTTAAATTAAATCTTCTAGTTTAATGAATAATATTTCTACAGTATAACTTTCACTATACCACTCTCTTGTTCTAGTCTAATGAATGAGTAATATAAATTATTAATATACTTCCATTAAGTGATTTGTGTAAAAGTCTTCTAGCTTATCTTATTTTCATATTTCCATTCAATTAATTTAACAAAACAATTTCTGAAATTCATAATTAAAACAGAATTATTAAACAAAAAAGTATACATTTTTGTTTTTACCTGTAAAGAACTGAAGAAAATATTTATTCAAAGGCTAGTTATTAATTTCTTTTGTAAAATACTAAGCTCTTTTTCTTCAATTGATTATAAAACATTTTCAGCCATCTCACACTGAATTTTGATAAATATTTTATTAAAATAAATTGGCTGAGAGAATATGATACAGCATTATTTGATCAAATAAAATGAAGATTATTTTACTAAATCTTAGATTTAGTTTTGATGGGATTTACTGATCCTCCTACAAATCAATCCCCTCTATCTGTATAATAAAATAATATGTCAAAAAAGTTTTTTTAAATAATGCTTTTACGTAAACAGTACTAACCGACTAAAAAGTAGAAAAATAACAAAGCAATCTGACTAAAAAATAAAAAAACCCGGAATCTTAGCTAATTTGCCATACTTGAAAAATATCAGAGATCTTAAGAATCTAGACTTGTTATAAAACAATTGAAAATTGCAGGAATATTGTTATTTCATAAAATCATTTGAAGCCTTTTCAATTGTTTTATAACAAGTCTAGATTCTTAAGATCTCTGATATTTTTTGAATGGCAAATTAATCAAGATTCACCTACTTTTTAGTGGGATTACCTTGTTATTTTTCTATTTTTGTAGCCAGCTAGTACTGTTTATATAAAAGCATTATTTAAATAAACTTTTTTTTTTACATATTTTATTTTTTACTTTTTAGTTATAAACTAAAAAAAAATCTGACAATAATGATTTAATAATAATATGTGAAAAAGATCGATTAAGACAACAACGTAGATGTGAAGCAGAAACTCCTGAACAAAAAAAACTTTTATTTATTAAATCTTTTATCTTATCAAACTTTTTCATTAAAAACAAAAAATAATTAAAACTAAAAAAAAAAAGCATTTAATTTAATTACTTTGACATACTACTATTTTATGCACTAAAACTAAATTATGATTATAAAACTTATATTATCGCCAAAATGTAACTGATGAACTGTTCTCAGTCTAATTATTATCAAGCCACACAAAAAAAGACTGATTAAGTCAACAGAGTAGATGTGATGTGAAAAATCCTGAACAAAATTTTATTTATTAAATCTTTTATCTCATCAATCTTTTTTTTTATTAAAAACACAAAATGGTTAAAACTAAAAAAAAAATCTGACAATGCAAAATTCAAAAATGTGTACATACAGACAGAAAAAATACATAGACATGGTAAGTTAATATAAAATAATATAAAAAGATATATTAAAAAAATATGAATTTAATGAATATTTTCTTTTGAAAATTATTCAGTTTGAAAATTTTTTAAAATTATGTCCATCTAATACATTAAAAGGTAATCTGGACCAACTGATGAGTGCTGGTTTAGCACAGAATATGAAATATTGGTGATTATTTATCTTTTCAACATGTGTGTGATCAGGTGGATCAGCAATATGAGATGGCACTGAGAGTAGTGGGTCGTGTGAAAGTCTGAGTTTGAATCCCACAATATATTACCTATATAAAGGCAGGTTTAAGCCCGTACATTGTACTAATACATTAATATATTTGATCCTGTTGAATTCCTTTATAGATCTATAATACAATAATTTAATTATAGGGTTTTTTTTTCTTCTGCCAATTTTGTTTATTTACTTCTAATTAAGAATATTTAAATAATACAAAACAATTTCTTTGATTTTTTATGATTTAAATTGTAACTCTGTTTTTTGTCATATTATTATTTTTTAAATAACTTTTTATTTAATGATTGCATTATCTTGTTTTCAGATGAATCAAAATGAGATGTTTTGTTGAACCTAAATATCTTTTTCTCCAATTTAATATTTATACTTTCGGGACAATATTTTAGTTTTTTAAAACAGCTTTATTTTCATTATAATCCATTAATGAAATTGTACTTTGAAAGTTTTATTAAGATTTTTAATCATTTTTTTCATCTTACCACTATCATATCATTATTTATATTTCTGTTTTTGTTATTCATTTTTTTGTTAGTTTTCAACAAAATTTCCCCCAAGTTTTTACAATTGAGCATTACTATTGATATGACAACAAAAAGCTATTTTATTCCTTTAAAAATTTGAAACTTACATAAACTGGTTGTTTAATAGTTTCCACACCCTTTCTCCAAAGAGGAAACCAACGATAATTTCTCCTCCCTAAAAAATAATATATATATATATACAATTTTAAAAACAGTAATGTTCACATGCATATATATATAAACATCACATGATCACTATTTCTTATGCTTGCTCATAACTGTTATTAAAACAGGCAAAACTCTCTATACAGTATTGCCACTCAGTGCAAGCCAGAGTAATCAATGGATTCCAGAAGGCTTGTGCATAAAATCCCCATCTAGTGCATACTCATCCAATATCCCCAGACTAGTTTCTGGCTTGTGGCCTTTGTCAGTGAGGAGCCTTGGATCTGAGAGCATTGCACCTAGATCTTAGGATCTAATGCAACCCTCCAGCAGCCACCCTTTATCTCTACTTAACTACAAAACTATGAGTCTTAAATTGAAAACACTATAATATTTTCAATCCAAGCTCATTAGCTTATATAGTCATATAGGTCTGAACTCAGTTCAGTACCTATACATTTTGGTGTCTTTGGTTCTTTAATAACCATAGCCACCACTATCCTATTAGGCAGGATTGGTTTTAAGCCAATAAACATCACATGATCACCATTTCTTATGCTTGCTCATAACTGTTATTAAAACAGGCAAAACTCTCTATACATATTGCCACTCAGTGCAAGCCAGAGTAATCAATGGATGCCAGAAGGCTTGTGCATAAAATCCCCATCTAGTGCCTACTCATCCAATATCCCCAGACTAGTTTCTGGCTTGTGGCCTTCATCAGTGAGGAGCCTTGGATCTGAGAGCACTGCACCTAGATCTTAGGATCTAATGCAACCCTCCAGCAGCCACCTTTATCTCTACTTCACTACAAAACTATGAGTCTTAAATTGAAAATACTATATTTTCAATCCAATCTCAGTAGCTTAAACTAGTCTGGGGATACGTATAGAGTTTTGCCTGTTTTAATAACAGTTATGAGCAAGCATAAGAAATGGTGATCATGTGATGTTTATTGACTTAAAACCAATCATGCCTAATAGGACTGTGGTGGTTATGATTATTAAAGAACCAAAGACACTAAAATGTATAGGCACTGAATTGAGTTCAGACCTATATGACTATATAAGCTATTGAGCTTGGATTGAAAATATTATAGTGTTTAAAGAGTCATAGTTTTGTAGTTGAGTAGAGATTAAAGGTGGCTGCTAAAGGGTTGCATTAGAACCCAAGATCTGGTGCAGTGCTCTCAGATGCAAGGCTCCTCACTGACGAAGGCCACAAGTCAGAAACTAGTCTGGGGATCATTGGATGAGTAGGCATTAGATGGGGATTTTATGCACAAGCCTTCTGGCATCCATTGATTACTCTGGCTTGCACTGAGTGGCAATACGTATAGAGTTTTGCCTGTTTTAATAACATTTATATATATATCCTTGCAATGAATTTCAAAAATTATTAAAGAAATATAATACAGATGGATATGTATTAAAATATACAGTGCATACGTAACAGCACCCTGCAAAGTTTTAGAGCACTGATAGAATAACATAAAACAGTCATTTCCAGTGCTTGACCTTCATGTAAACATCTAAGCAACAAACAGTTTATTTATTTAGTTAGATTACATGTAGATTTATTAACAACTAAAGATACAAGTGCATCACAAACACTATACTTGTTTAGTAGACTTTTTGCAGTAATATGGCTTAAGTTTATCACTGAGAATAGGTTAATAATTTTCTTTATTCAAAACACATAAAAATTTCAATCATCTAATTGATAGATTTAAAAAATACATTTGAATTTTCCAATTGCAAGATGACTATACTATCTTATTCCATTCTCAAATGAGCATTACCTAACATTCTAAGGTACATGTATCTACTTTGTCAAGAGAATCGGTGAAAAGAAATCTAACGCTAATGACTATCTGAAACATGAAAACATTCGGCAGAAGTCAGTAAAAAGCATTAATCTCAAGTTCATCAATAAACACAATATATAAATTCTGGTGATGGTTATATTAGGAAGCAATTACTTATCAATTAATATATGTATTAACAATTCTATTTTTTTACATTAAATAAAACTAAAAACAAAAATGGATTATAATATAAACAATATTTTAATCATTATTACTATTTATTTACTTCAGTAATTTTTAAGTATTAATAAAAAGAAACATATTAATGTATATAGAAGAAAAAACAAAATTAAAGACTTCTATTAGCAGTGCTTTGATAATGACTATCAGATAAATGATTCTAAATTATATCTAAAACATATGCACAAACCTTCTTGCATCCATTGATTACTCTGGCTTGCATTGAGTGGTGCTACTGCATGGAGAGTTTTGCCTCTGTTTAAACAGCTTGTGTAAGCATAAAGAATGGTGATCATGTGATGTTTAATGGTTTAGCCCTGTACTGCATGAAGTTCTATAACATATGTATTAGCCAAGTAATAGAATATTCTCTTTTCTGCTGAATAAAACATTTTGACATCTAATGCTGCTAACATTTTCAAATTTTTGAATAAACAAAATATGAAGATACAAAGATCAGTTAAAACATCATAATATTGCAAGATAAAGTTCTCTTCAAGTTTATAGTTAATATAATTTTTTTTCCCATAAAACCATTTTCGGTTCTTACTGAAGTTTAAAAAAAAACAAATCCTATATCTCGATTCAAACCACTTTTTCCATACCATCTCTTTTAATTTAAAATAATTCAACTTTCCATCTTCAATCTCTTTTAATATTGCTCTCAATAATTTCTTCAATTCTTCCTTTATTCTTTTAATATTTTTATATCACTAACTTTATCTTTCCAATTTATCTTAACTGTTGTTTTCCAAATCCATTTCTAAAATCTCTTATTCTTTCTCTTCTTATTTCTTAATTGCAAAATTTCAGTTACATAAAAAAAGTTTAGAAGACTCTTATCTCAGATCCAACTTTTGTAGTCCACAGAAAAATATCTTAACCATATTACATGCTATTTAGATATTTCAATCACGACATCAATGTTTTCTATAACAACTATTTTCTATCTTTTATTATTTCTGTTTACCATCAGTGATTTATTTAAATGAAATGCATTTGATATTTATTAAATTTATTCTCCCATTTCATCAGCAAATTCAATTCAATAAAGCCTTCTTTCTATAATGCTAATTTCACCCTTATCTAAATGATTTTTTCTTAGCACATTTAAATACACAAATAGAAAATAGTCAATACCTCTTTCTGCATTTCTTTAATAAAATGATTACTCAATTGTATGTCTTGTATATAAATTGTTCTCCTTTAAATCTAAATATTTATTTTTATTTCGAAATAAAGCATCATGTCTCTCCTAGCTTAAATTTAATATCTGCATTAATAGCTATAGTAAATATTACATCTCTTTATTCAGAGATTTATTTAAATAAACTAACAATTAATGAATATACAATCTATATTTGCTAAAGAAACTGGTAAAATTCAAATTCTTCGACTATTTAAAACAATCAAAGGCTTTAGTTTAAATAGTGTAATAGAAGAAGAGATAGCTTCCAGATGAATTAAAGCAATACAGTATCCTATCTAATGAAGACCAATAAATAAAAATCTGAGAATCTGATTGGCACTGTTATCTGATATCTACTGTATTGCTAAAATGTAGATGTTAAATAAATAAAAGCTAGTGTATTATTTGAAATATAGTATCTTTGGCTAAAGGATCAGGGGTGCTCACTGTCAACATATAACTGAATCAGAAAAATATAAAATTGTTGGCCTAGTCTCAAATCTATATAGTCAGACAAGTAAATTGATTTGCATTGAAAGCATTAAGATTTTTAGAATTCATCAAAATTTTAGGTTGAATAATATGATATAGAAGCAGAAATAGCTGTTAGATGGATATGTACAATCCAGTATGCTCCAGGAATATAGTGCTTGATTATCTGGATTTATTCATTAGTCAAGATTACATGATTGATTTGAGAGAAGAATGATATAGAACATAAACTGTAACTATTAAATGTAATCAAAATATCCATCAAAACAGCTTAGTACACTTTTTTTAATGATCAATAAAAAGAGCATTAATTTTTTCTTTCTTTTTATAATTTTTTCATCAACAGTCCTTGTCACTCCACATATATAATTCTTTTACCTGAGTCAGAAACATATATAATCTATTAGAAATACATTAACACCATTTTAACTGCTTGTGAAAATAAAACTATTGTTCTAAAATTCTCACATTTCATAATATTAAGGTTTTTTTCTTTTCAAATGTAATTATAAATGTTAAAATATGCTAATCATCCTTAAAACAAAAATTTCAATTAAAACATCAACTAATTTTCTCAAACCTTTTTCTCCAAAGCTTTCACAAATTCAATTCACTGCATAATTCTATGTGAATTACATTCAGATCATCTCTAAATAAGTTTACTTTTTCCTTCATTATTGCATAATCCAAAACATTTTATCTGTTTTTTTCTTCAAATAATTAATTCTATTATATACATTCTTTCATTATATTTTATTGTTATTGCTTTATTCTTATTATTTCCTTTTAGATATGTTCTACTATATATCAAATCCAATCTATTTTTTCTTTCTAATTCCTTTTTATATATTTTCTAATATTATTATTTTATCAGATTCAAAACTCAATTCTGATTAATTTTTCTATGTACACACCTGTATTGTAGTCTTTGTATTTTTCCATTTTCTTCTTTCTAACATTTTGAGGTTCACTTGTTCTTTTACTCAATTCATAATCTACAGCTTATAATACAATTTTTAAAAATAATTCTTATATACCATGCTGAATTGTCATTATCATTTATTTTTCTATAATCTGTACTTAATTTGTTATCCAATCAAATTGAAAATTTATTTCTAATATCTTCTTGCACTGTATCAAATGATACATATATCTTAGTTCAGGGGTAAGCAAATAGTGGCCTGAGGGCCACATATGGCCCACTAACAGTTTTTATGTGGCCCACCAAAACTATCAGAAAAATCCGCCTCGAACTGAGATTTCCTTCCTGTGCACAACAGAAGATTCGTCTTGTATTTTCCACTAGGATGGCCATGTTAATACACATGCGCAGTGCTTTTCCAGTTGATCTGGTTAATTTCAATTTTGTCTTTGCATTAGCAAATATATATATTTCCAACTTTAGTGAAACCATGAACCCTCCGAAAAAATGTAAAATCGGTGATGAATGTCATGTGTTTAATGAAGAATGGACAAACAAATATTTCTTTGGTAATACAGGGAATAAAGCAGTATGTTTATTGTGTCATGAAAAAAGGGTGCGGCCCTCCGCTAACCTTCACCTCCACAAAGTGGCCCCCCAAGCTACCCTCCGCCAACTTCTGCGGCCCCTGACCCAAAACAATTGCCCACTTGTCTTAGTTGATTTTTCATTTTATTTTCCTAAAATTAAAAAGAGATCTGAATGTATTATTGGTTCCAGAATGAGTACATACATTTTTAAAACTATTCTTAAATTTACTTTATATCACAATCATCTGAACTTTTTCATTTATTATTTTTAAATCATGAATTATATAATAAATATAAAAGAAGATTAAAATAGGTATATTAACTATCTTCATTTTTGTTTAATAGTAATTTATTTGAATTTCTAATGAATAAGTGTTTTGATTCTTTCATTTTTTAAATTTTAAATTCGATAATCTCTTACGATTTTCTTTTCACTGTTGTTATTTTTATATTTCTTTTTATGTATGATTTCTAATTCTTTCTCATTTATACGATGACTGCTTATAAAAATATTTTTTAATCTTAATCCTAATAATATCTACAATATTATCACATAAAAATCTTATGTGGGAAATGATTCTGCTACTGGGATAATTTTGTTATTTTGCTTTTTCCAACAACTTTCTTATAACAAAATTGTTATTCTATTTTTTTATTATTGTTATTATTATTAAAAAACAACAACTTATTTTTCCAATATTACTATAATAATATCATTTTTATGAAGTATTTTCTTCTTCTTTCATCTTATATTTCCTTTATGCAATGATTAATTTTATAAATCAAATAAATAATTGCTCCTTTTTTTAACTCACTTTTACAATGCTATATTTTATTTGGCCAATCATGCAGTTTCAACTGACCAGCAATCTTTTTCAGAGCTCTGAAGAAGACTGCTGATCAGTCGAAACTGTAAGATCAATCTAGTAAAAAAAAAAAAATAGCATTGTAAAAATGATTAAAAAAAAAAAAAAATTATTTGTTTAATATCATTTCTCATGACCATCCTAATTTCAATGAGGAAAAAAATACACTGAATTAAAGAATGAAAAAAAAAAAGATTAGAGCTAGAATTGCTGTGCATAATTAGAACTTTGAGATATAGTTATATAAATATATAATACCAATGCTACAACTTGAACAGAAAAATAGTCAATGACATAAAAGTTTCACAATAAGTATGCTAGAAAGTGGCAACAATAAGGTAAAAAAAAAAGGAGAATGAGAGGAAAAAGGTAAACAAAAGCAACACCAATACCACATCACCAGATCCACATACACACTAAAAAAATAAATAAAATAAATCTCCAATTACACAATAATAATTTAAACAACATCAATAACAATTATACATTTCTAAATGTAACATTCTCTCTATTTCTATATATATGATTCTTTATAACCATTTGATGGTAAACCCATATATAAATGGTTCTTGTTTAGATTTATCAAATACACAAAAGTAGCTCTGCACTATTTATATGCTATGTCAGATAGTTTCCTGTTAAATAATCATAAACAATCATTCTTTATCTATGAAAATATTAGAATACATATAAACATATTAAATAGAATACATATCAGTATTTTTAAAAAAAAAACAAACTAAAAATAAAAACTAAACACATACATTTAAAAATAAACAAGTTATCTGTCTTAAGAGAATTAAACGATAGCTTATAATATTTCCATTAATAATAGTAATCCACATTTTATCAATCTATTTTATATCCATGCATGATTTCAGGAATAAACAATCCCGAAAACAGATGTGATATTAATGTAAAATAGATTTTTGCTGTTAATGCAGATATTAAATGCAAACTAAAAAAGTTATTGACTTCATTTTTTCAAAATATAAAAAATATTATTAAGAATAATTTAAATTACATACAAAGACTAAAATAATAACGCAAAAAGGCATCTTCTTCTCCAAACATATCAGATGGACGAAAAATGGTAGCATTTGGAAATTCTTCCCGCACAGCTATTTCACCTTTAGCCTTTAAAAAACAAAAACAAAAAATTACAATTAATCCTTTTCTATAAATGACATGGTGTTTAACAGACTATAATAAATAGTATATATATTTACTGATATTTATGGAGACAATTTTTGTTCTAACAAAGTAAATTTTGTAGAATGACTAAAAATAATAACAAACACGCATAGATAAAAAGTTATGATAATTTTAAAAACAAATTATTTTATTTTGTTTTAAAAATGTTCTTTTATTACTAAAACAATATTACACGATTCTTATATGCTACTTATAAGGATCCAATAGCAATACTCTTCATCCTACACCATAACAATCTACCGTAAGCTTGAGTAATCAATGAACACCAGATGATATCATGCTAAAATATTCCTCTTTCCCAGAATAGTTTCATTTTAAATTTCAAGCTATTAACTTGAATAGTATAAAAAAGTAAAACATAGCTGTAAGGTACATAGTACATTAATTCCAGTTCTCAATTCTATTCCTCATTGATGAGCACAAAAATCTAAAATATATAATATTATAACAGTAGTTTTCAAACTTTGTTGACTAACAGAATCCTTAAGCCTATTTTAATTATTCCACAGAAACAAATTATGTTAAATCAAGATGCATATCCCACAAATTTTGAAAATCAACCATCTTATCTGAACAAATTTTATTATTTATATCTGACTGAGTGGCATTATAGTGTATATTCATTAAAACAGTTTCACTTTGTAGTAAGAATAAATACAATTTTACTGCAGAATAATAAGTATTTACTAAAATAAAAGAAGGTATTATAAATGAATTATTTTTAAATTTTTAGTTTTTCAGGAATTTTTTTTTTTGAAAATTGTTTTGCATTTTGACATTGACTTTTGAATCCCTGAAGAGATTGCATAAAATCTTGGAGTTCCATGGAACACAGTCTGAAGATCATTGCACTAAACCTTGTAGAGTCTGTTGATTAGTCAAGCCTATGGTAGATGATCTAGAATAGGTTGAAGAGTATTGATTGTTTGATTACTAAAACAAAGTTATCTGATATTCACAAAGCATTTATGCAATTAATAAAATGAATTTGCAAACATATAGATAAACCATAAATTAAAATTCCAGCAATTATATTTAATAATAATAATAATAAAAATATTTAAAATGTAACCCCTCTCCCTAAACAACAACAAAAAAAAGTTTACATAATCTTTATCAAATAGACAAACTAAATTTGAATGTGCCTGGATTAGCGTTTCCAAAGGCACATTAAGCAAAACATTAGAATAAAATTGAAAACTTATTATCAAATTACAATAAATTAGTAATAACTCTATCTACCTTTATATATATGTATAACATTATTCAATAACCTCAAATAGGAATTTCTTTTTTGTTTAATTTTATTCGCATTTAATATAATAATCCAACTATTCCACATCAACAACAGACTTGTACCAGTTTCCATGAAAAAAAAAATCCCATTTATTTATAATAATTTACAATTATAAAACATATCTAATAAAATCAAGTAGCAGCATTTGTATAATAACAAATTAGAGCAATATCAAATCTTCGAAGCTTCATCCACACTATTTTCATAATATTTTATCCTTCACTATATGGTAAAAAAAAAATCATGCATTAGTCTATTTATTCATTACTATATGATGAAAAAATCAAACTGATCTCTACAAGTTACATGATATGGAGAAGACTGAATCCACACCAATACAGCAACTCCATTTCTTAATAATAAAAACTGAAATTTGCATGCCTTAGCTAAATTATGTCTTTGAAAATGACACAGTACAAATCTAATTAAAAATATTGGAAAAAAACAAAAACAAACCAATACTAGATTTAGCAAGACAGTTAAAAAGTTTTTAACATGAAATACATTGAATTAGTTGCTTTTTAAATAATAAAAAAAAGAGGAAGTTGCTGGATTGGTAATTGAATAAAAATGATTAACCCTGAGGCACATGTTTAACAGAGATTGGCTCAAATTTTTCGTTATATAAAAAAAGTGAGTATGGTGATTTGAAGATTTGACAAATCTTGTCTTTGAAGAATTATATAGTAGTAGTTTAATCAAAAACAATATAAAACAAATCTTATCTTTTACTTATATCTAATCCTACTGTAAAAGAAACATTTTTTTCAAAGTATCAGAAAAAATACATTATATTTAACCAGTTTAACTGTAGTTTTTTAAATAAAAGACACATATTATTCAGAGAGTAAAACTTAAGACATCTGTTATAAAAAATTTTTTCAAAAAGAACTAAACATTTATTATTTGAGCATTCAATAACATGATCTTGGCTCAGACTAAGAATGAGCATGTGTTAACTTAAATTCTGTCAGATTTAATATCTGCGAGATTAATTAAAATAAGAATCTAATGCCAGTTACCATGCTGAAGTCTATAATGAAAAGTTATCATTACTGGAATTAAAAAAAAAAATTGGAAAAAAATGCTGGTCTAAAATCCAATACTGCTGATACTAAGAGGTCATCAAACATAATTCAATATGCTTTCTGGATATTCTTACAATATACAATGAAAATAAGAATACAGGTTATTCTCCAATAATACTGCTCAAGAATATTGCACTGATTATGTAGATAAGACATAGACGATAACAATTCCTGGAGAATTTTATTTAATTAACAGTATAAATCTGTAAATGCTTACATAATTTGAATGATTAATAAATGATAACTTAAAATTAAGCTTAATATCTAATTATTAACCCTATCTGTTTTACACTAGAATGAATTTAAAAATAATATATTTTTTAAAATAAATGACTGACTATTGTAAAAAAAAAATAATAAATAGAAATGAATCATCAATCTAAGGCAAACAAATATACAGAATACAACATCAGCTTAGCACAGTATTATCAAGCAACTAACTTACTGAATGCTATAGATTTCTCTACAAACCTAGATAAATGTTCCCTTTTATTAATAATTAAAAGATCATTTCTTTTTTTTAGTATGGTAATGTACAATTCTTCTAATTATGTTAATAAATTATACCAATAAATTTTTAAATGGAGGATTGACAAAAAGATTTGGGGCCTTGATTACTCATTTAATATGCCTCCGATAATAAAAAAAAAGGTGGTGAAATGTCAGTGATTTTCATTTTATAAAGAGATGACTTTCAAATAATTGAAAGACATTATCTAGAAACATGTAAATGCTAATAAAATGATAAGGACTATGAAAATCTATCTTAACTGAATTTGATATGTGTTCTATATATATAAAGTTTCTATATATAAGAATGAGTTGTATAAACTTCCAGAAAAGCATGCTGGATATTAAGAGAAAAATCATTTAATACTACCTCAATGTTCTTATTAATAATATACATATATATATATATTTAATCCCTAATCTTTACAAAAAAATTTCAGGAAAAAAATATTCTAATATATTAACCAGAATTTTTTCCTAACATAAACTTTCTTTATTAGGAAAATATGTCAATGATTGATATAAGACATAAAAAAAATACATCTACTTATAAAATAATTTCCAACTCATGTAAAAAATTAACATATGATCAAAAATGATAAAAAGCCCATATTAAAGTCATTGTCAGACTGCTATATTCTTTTAGTCTGAACTTAAATCTGATTTCTATACCATTAAAACATCTAGTAAAATAAACATCAGTTACCTTAACCATAAGAGATATAAATGTTGATCTGAAAATCTAAAAAAGCTGCTTTTACTGTTATTATTTGATCCACTCATATGTAGAATAGCATGATTATTAATTGATTATAATCTGGTAAAAGTATTCAATTCAAAATCATATAAAGTACATACTCCCACATACTCTTTAAACAAACAAACCACAAACAAATAAAGCAAAATGTTTTAAGATGTTAGATAATAAAAGAGAAATGTTATTATTTTAACAAAATTCAGTATTAAAAAATATCTAAATTCATCCATACTATTAAAAATGGCACTATCCTAGATGGATCATTGGTCATTTTCTTTTAATAAGTATTTACAGTAATTATTCAGTTCCCTTTAACAATAAAATTAAATAGAAATAAAATTAATAATCAAGTCAGCCTTATATATTGTGACACATATTATACAAAGATTATATACAAAAAACTAAAAAAATGCAATTAAAAACACCTGAAAGTCAAAATTATTTCAGTACATTTCAGCATTGTTTCAGACTATGTCAATAAAATTCTCAATTAAATAAAAGTCTTTCTAAAAACAAAATCAGCAAAATTATATAAACTTTCTGATATTTTTCTCTTTAAAATGTTGATCAAAGAAAACCCAATTATACAAAACTAAATAAAGGATATAAATTTACATTTATCTTCAATAAACTATGTACTGCTTATGTATGATATGAACATTTTAAATTATGAAATCATATTTTTCCTTCCAGTCTTCTACACAGGTAGAACTTAAAGATGATTAATGGTGAAAACAAACTCCTAAGTTTATGATTAATAGAATCTAATGCAAATGAAATAATTACCAGAGATATTCGAATAGCAAATCTATAAACAATTGCTGCACAATATCATGTTTTACCACAAATCCAGATGATGGAAATAGTAATATAAACTGACAAATCTGCGAAATTTCATTTCTACAAAGTTTCTGATTTTTGTAATAGAATTCCTGACAATCAGTTTTTTTTTTTTTTTTAAAAAAAAATAAATACAAAAACTTTTGCTAAATTGAATGCCTTTTGGTGAAAAATCCTTTGGTCAAAACTTATCACTTTGGTTCTCCATTTTAGTATAACAGAGGACATTATACAAAGCTAACAGATTATCTGAAAAATAAAAAAGCTCATTCACAGAATGAAGCATATAATTATGGCTATTCTTGAATAACATCAGGATTTGACACAATATGAATGCATATAGAAAATGCACATGATTACCATTTCTTATGCTTGCCATAACTGTTACTAAAACAGGCAAAACTCTTCATACAGTAGTGCCACTCAATGCCAGCCAGAGACAATTTTCTATATGAAAAACAGGCAAAACTCTCCATACAGTAGGCCACTCAGTATCAGCCAGAGTAATCAATGGATGTCAGAAGACTTGTGCATAAAATCCCCATCTAGTGTCTAGGGGATATTGGATGAGTAGGCACTAGATGGGGATTTTATGCACAAGCCTTCTGGCATCCATTGATTACTCTGGCTAGCACTGAATGGCACTACTGTATGGAGAATTTTGCTTGTTTTTCATATAGAAAATTGTTGCTACATTAGAACAGATAAGTAATATTAAACTTTGAAATTTCATGTAAAATTCCACTTATTTCTATGCACTCCACTATTGTAATTAAATTTCACTGTTCTTTCTTTTTTTGCTTGTAATACTGTACTTTCAGCAAGTGAACCGAAAATGCATATTTAATGTTGGAACTTTAGTACAATAGTGTGTTGAAATTATATTTTTCTATGGATATTTAATTGATATAATAATTTTACCACATTTTCTTCTTTCAATTCTTATGGATGACTAGAAAACTTTTCTTATATATACATTTTAGCATTTAGTTTTAATAAAGAAATTTTTAAATTCTTGTGTAAAATAAAATTTTCTTTAAGGCTGTAATCTAAAAATATATGGCTTACATTTACTAATTAATAAGCTTTATGATATTTTGAGAGATCCTATTTTCTATTTCATTCTTTTTTATATTTAATGAAAAACTATTGAATTTCTTTGAATTAATTACATGAAAACATTCAAGATCAAAGAAAGTTAAATAAAAACATATTTCTTTATTATTATTATTTTATCAGTAACGAATAAAGGCAATAAACATGACATTTCATAGCATGTGTACATTTTAACATCTAAATGCATAGTAATAGAAAATATGCTTGATGTTTCAAGCCTACATATTAAACCAATGTAATGGAAATATGCATGGATAAATCTTCATATAGGTATGCTAATTTTAAGAAATAGACATAGTCGATTGGTAACTCCAAATATAGTAGCTGATGACTTAGTTACCTTTTATGATTGCTATCATATGCTTTATAACACAAATAATAAAATTTATTTACCAGGGCACCACAGTGAAATGATGAAGGCAATTAATTGAGCACACACATTTCAATCTAAACTCATTATAAAATTATAAGATCACACTGATCATCAGTATATTTAAGATTTGGGAAGAGAGCAAAAGATATGAATTAAGCAAAATAATATTTAATTAATCAAATAGTAGAAAAACAACAATTGATATACAAATTGGCTATCTTTAATTTAATTTATAGAATATGAATGATAGAAAAAAATAGGTGTCTCTGAATGATATAACATGAACAGCTAGCTCTACATGCTTATGTAAAAACATAAAATTATTCAAATATATATATATAATTTTGCTGTTTTTATTTTTTTACCTTTGATTTTAAATATCTGGAACCTCCAGGAATGATTATTTCTTGGGGATTTTCACTTGCATTAAGAGATGAAACATGAATAAACTTTTCAACTCCACATTCACGTGCAATGCGAGCTATTCGACGAGGACCTTCTACATGAACATCATCAAATGTAAAATTTCTATAAAATAATAACAACATATTAAAAAAAAAAAATTCATGTATGTTCACACACACATATTTTATTAAAGAATAAAGTTGTATTTGTGTGTAAGCATTTAATGCTGACATCTTGAATACTCCAGAGAAAAAAGAAATAAACAATTATGCAGAAAACTAAACTACTTATTAGAAATTGCAACGGGCTAATTTGGATGTAAAAAAGTTCACTTTATGCAAATTAGAAAAGCTGATAAAAAAGTCTGCAGAAGAATTTAATTAAGAGAAGAAAAGTAAACTAGTAGAAAGATAAATAAGTGAAAGTGAAATTGTTCTGGAAATTAAGCAAAGCTCTAGTCAAGAATCTAAATGGACTATGTGGATGATATTATTGTTATTGGAAATAGTACAACAGTGGAGAAAAATAAATAGATTAGAATACTTAGATATTTTTGTGAAGAGAGAAATGATGAATGAAATAGTGGTAAAGCATTATATTAAAGATAAAAAAATTACAGGTTTAATTGATCCAAAATCATATCAGCCAAGGGGTCAAAAAGTAGGGATTTTAAAGGAATTTAAGTTAAAGAATGATACATCTACATTAGATAAGAAAGAGGCATATGAGCAAAAATTGGAAGTAGTGAATGATTATGTTAAAATAGGATATAAAAGAAAGGTAATTAAAACTATTTGTAAAAATCAAAATATAAATAGTAGAAATAAGTATAAGAATAAATATAAACATTGTAAGTAGATGTCTATTCCGTATTCAAGGGAAGTATATAAAAAGTTAGTAAGAGTCAAGTTACCAGATAATCTAAAAATAGCTTAGGAAAATGGTCGTTGTGTAGATGGTTATGTAATACAAATAGGATAAATGGTATTAATAGTAAGGGAAGAATGGTTTATAAAACTGAATGTGGAAGTTGTAATAAGGTATATATAGAACAGACAGAATGAACGATAAGTGATAGAGGGAAGGGAAATGATAGAGTGATTAATAGGAGAGATATTAGGTCAGGACCATATACACATTATTTAGATACTGGTCATAAAATGGAGTATGAAAAAAATATTAGTTATAAAATTATGTTAAAGATTATCGAAAGAGGAAATATTATGAAACTATACATTCAGAAAAATTTAGATAGATATGTCAATATAGTTAAGGTCCATCAAAATTAGGTGGAAAATGGCATTATTAGATAATCGGAAGATTTAAAAATTATGGTATAATTGTGAAGGAGGGTTTATAAACGAGGAGGAAGAGTAGAATATTTATTTGTATAGGTATATAAAAATATATGTATATGTATTTATATAGTTTTAAAATTATTATTATTATTATTATTTTTTATGTCATTTATTTATATGTATAATGTTAATTATATTGTTGAAGGTAAAATAATGTCTAATAGGTGGAATAAATGTAATTGATAGATCATATGACGTATAAAACTTTATATCTTGAAAAGGTCTCAATAAGAGATGAAAGCGAGGTTGATAATTAAATAATTGTAAATATAATTTGTTATTTGTTTAAATTTTATTTAGATTGATTATTATATTAAATATATATCAATAACAACATTGTGGAGAAATAATTATTTTTTATGTTGGATCATTTGACCATTTGTATATATCTCCAAATTATATGAGTAAATTGTGCTTACAGAGTTATAGAGTAAAGAAACTTTATAGATATTAAATCCCTAAGGAGATAAAAACTTTAAAGAAATCTAAGTGACCTTCTTAACTGGCAATTAGCAAGTTGAATTACTAATATTTTACTAATACGACCATTAATATTAAGATTAAATAAACTCTTGAAGTTTTGTCACTTTTTTCTTATTTAAAAAATATAATTATCCAGCTGCCCAACTGACTGCATGGCCTTGGAAATATTATTTGGCGTAGTTGACAGGGGATTTTACTTGTGAAGCCGAGCATATTAATTGGTGCAGTTCGACAATTTAACCTGAAAAGCCTGGATATTAGGGAAAGTCAACAGTTTAACTTGTGAAGCTTAGATATTAGTTGGAGATATTAAATTTAACAGTGCAGTGAACCGAAAATGCGAAACAACATAACAATATTTGATATACAAAATTCAGGTTAATAGCAGATTTATGTGAATCATATTAAAAAGCATATGCTTATGAATGGAATAACAAATGATAAACTTAAACTAGCAACGCTATTATGGATGTCCAGCAAAGATGTTTTAAATGTGACAAATTGTTTATGTGATTCCAAGCTGCCTAAGGAAATACTATATGAAGAGTTACTGATAAAATTAAATACATATTTTAAACCCATAACATCAAAATTTACAGCATCTTCATTTTTGAGGGAGAATACAGTCACATAATAAAAATATACGTGAATATGATTTGGTCCTATGAATGTTGGTGAAGAATTGTGAATTTAAAAATTTTATCGACGAAATGCTGCTGGATCAGTTATTATGGAGAATAAGACATAAAGCTTAGAGAAATATTATTAAGCGAGAAGGAATTAATGTACAAGGTATTAGCTTATGAAGCCATGATAGATCACATGAAAAGTTTCAAAAGCATAAAAAAAAAAAGATTCTTCAGAAACAAGTACAGTTATTAAAGACCTCTTTTACTTGTTATTGCTGTGGAATCATTTAAAACCTAGCTGCCGATTTAGAACAAAAAAATGTTTTGCAAACTGAAAAGTCACTTGTCAAAGTTATGTAAGCAATGAATAACAAAGTAAGATTTAAGCCTCTTGGAATAAGTATCGAACATGTGAAAACTGCTACAGTAAAAATAAATGCCCAAAAATTTTTTCCAATGCTATATAAGTTAAAGCCCGAAATAGTTAACAGCAAAACAATTCCAAATAAAAGTAGAGGAAAAACGACTATTTGGAAAATATAAAATTTACTGTGAACCAAAAGTGTAAAGATTAAAGATATAATAAGAGAAAATGGCTACCAGGAGTAGTTATGAAAATAGTAACTGAACAAATATGCAAAATAAAGTTAGAAGATGGCAGAGTGCTTAAATGCCATATTAACAATATAAAAAAATGAAGAACGGAACCATTAGAAGACATAGTGATTATTCTGAACTCAGAGAAGGGAAATTAGATTAATATTTCTGATGTAATTGAATTAAAAACTCTAATTAGCTCTCCCATTCAAGAAGAAGCTATTGAAATCAATGCTGAGGGGGGAGAAAATATTACAGAGTCAAAGGAAGAAAATACACAAGGCCTTCCGGATACTGTTAAAGTTACAAGACTATATGTAAATAAAGCAAAAGCTCCAAAAATTTTTTCTAAGTGAATAAATGGTATGTATTTCTGGAGTAGAGAGAGGAATGCTGAGTATATACATACATTTTATTAAAAAATTAAGGTATGTGTGCATATAGGCATTTAAAGATGATATCTAGAATACTCCAGAAAAGCAATAATTAATTATGCAGAAAAAAAAAGAGAAATTGCAATGGGCTAATAATTTGCTTTTAAACAAGTTCACTTTATGCAAATTAGCAAATCTGATAAAAAAGTCTGCAGAAGAATTTAGTTAAGAGAAGAAAAAGTAAACTAATGGAAAGGTAAACTAGTGAAAGTGAAGTTGTTCTGGAAATTAATAAGAAAAGCTCTAATCAAGAATCTAATTGGACAACCTCTGAATTATGTGAGTAAATTGTCTTACAGAATTATAGAATTACAACTTATAGAGTAAAGAGACTTTATAGATATTAAACCTCTAAGGAGATATGAACTTTAAAGAAATTTAAGTGATCTTGTTCTCAACTAGCAACTCGAAATTACTATTTCACTAATGCAATCATTATTATTCAGAGTAAATAAACTCTTGAAGTTTTATTTAAGCTTTGTTGTTTTTTATTTATTTAAAAAAATATAATTATCCAGGCCCTGGATATATTAATATCAAAGAACATTTATGCAATATCACTAAAATTTTACAGACTGAGAATAATCTTTATAATATTAGAAACATTTAATAAATTTTGTTCGTAAACCTTAGATTTTAAATTTTTAATCTGAATTAATTTATCTTTCTGTGACTATTTTAATTTTACAATAAGAAAAAAAAAAAGTGATAAAGTCAGAAATATCAAGTTATATGATTTACAAATTAATATTACATAAATGGATTTTTTTTTTTTTTTATTAAGGAAAATACACGTACAATTATGATATAAATCTTGTTGGTATACATTTGTTTGGATTTGTTACACATATTATAACAATCATTAATAAATAATTTTCCAAATTATAAAATATACCTATTTGAAACATTAGTTATTACTATGACAAATTAATTTCATGATCAGAGAAAAAAGATCATTGTTCAAACTTAGTCTATAATGGTTGTGTACTAGTTTTATATCAGAACAACTGGCTCTTTATTTAGTGACTTAGCCAGTTGTGCAGTCCGCATTCTCCATCTAACTGAACCATTTTTTAATCTTGAATTAATCTTTAATTAGCATGCCTGAGGATTGTTTCTTCATCTAGTGGCCTAAGTTGCCCCCAAGTGTCCCCGAAAAGCTTTTCCGGCGTTAATAAGTGATCCCTAAACATAGTCCTTTGAATAAATTTTTTACACACCTCCCATGGTTCTTTATTTCTTCATTTAAAAACGAAATAATTCCTCATTAATGTCACGGTATGAAGCAGGAACATTCCCATTCTAATTGCAGCAAAGACACCACTCTTTATAGCATATCTGATTCTTAGAATTTTCATGTTAGCAGGCAGTACTTTGCATTAAAAAACTGAATGGTAAATTGTTTGGAAAGTCAAGTAATATTCAAGCATAAGAACCGACATGGCTAAAATTTTTTAATTCTTACAATTATATAAACATTTTTTTTTTGCTTTACCATTACACTAAATTTGTTTAGACAAATATTCAAAATGGCCAAGAATTATTGCAATCTATTCTATTTCAACTACTGTTTGGTTATGCAGTCAAGGAGAAATAAAATAAGTAAAAGAAACACTGGGAAAAACAAATATCAGATTTGAAAAGCAAAAGATTATTAAAAATAAGAGATAAGCTTTAATAAAATTAACTGAATGTTATCCACACAACATCAGATTTTCCAAACACTTCACATCTTTATATAGATAATTTTTCTTAAGAGTTTAGATTTTGCTTCAGCAATAATAATAGCAGAAAAAGAAAAATTAATTCCTATTTGATTACAAATATTTTATTTAAAAATATGTTTTTACGTATCCTAATGTAAAATATAATATGTAATAAAATCATTAAATTCAATATAATAAGAAAAATTAATGGCAAAAAAAATGTAAACAATACAATTAAAATAAAGATATAAATTTAATTTTGATGATATATTACAATTAATATTTTTTTTTATCTTACTTGGTTTCAAAATCTCTTCCCACTAAATTGATAGCAACATTAGAATATTTCATTACTTTACGAATAGAATCTTCATCTCGTAAATGATATGGCTAAAAAAATAGACAAAATATTAAAATATATTCTATACCAAAAACATACATTTTATTTATTTATAATTTCAAATGTGAAATTTTAACATTATTCATATTAAACAAGTACAAGCACAAAAATGGGTGTGCACAACATGTACATAAATAGACCTATTTACGTAGTAGTCTAACTATTCAACTAATAGTGACCAAAAAATTACAAAAATATATATATATCACATGATCACCATCTCTTATGCTAGTACATAACTGTTATTAAACAGGCAAAACTCTCCATACAGTAGTGCCACCCTGTGCCAACCAGAATAATCAATGGCACTAGATGGGGATTTTATGCACAAGCCTTCTGGCATCCATTGATTACTCTGGTTGGCACAGGGTGGCACTACTGTATGGAGAGTTTTGCCTGTTTAAAAATATATAAATCTAATCTTTTTAAATTTTTCTGGAAATATGTAATTCAAAAAATAAATACACACAACATGCATATTAAGAAAAGCTTTTTAATACTTTAAAATAAAAATGTTAAATATATCAACATAGTATGCTGAACATGACTATCAGATAGTCAAAAGCATGCTCAGCACACTATGTTGATATATTTGACATTCTTATTTTAAAGTATTAAACAAGCTTTTCTTAGTATACATGTTGAATCTATTGTTTGAAAAATATATATAATTAGTTTACTTTCTCTTCTCACATTTTATTCATCTATGTACATTAATATATGTCTAATATTCTATTACAAGCTATAAAATCCTTTCCCTTTATTTTCAGTACAATTATAGAATTTGGATTAGGAAAGTAAACATTACTGCTATTGATTAATCAATTTGAATTATTAATTAATTAGTATTAAAAATGTTTGCAGTCATAGAAAAAAAAGAACTTTAGTAAAATAATGATTTTGAATACCATAAATAACTGAAAATCTCTATATAGTAATTTCCCCCCCCAAAAAAAAATCTACTGTAAATGATTCACAAAAAAGTTCTATGAAAAAATTAACCATTATAAAAGAAAAAGGAAATCACAATTATAAATTTAATCTTATCACATCATCTTTATTCAATGAAAAATCTTGGTTTTGATTATCAGCCTATTCTTAACTTTTAAAAGCATATTTATTTAGTTATTAACTTAGATATCCATTATAAAATTTTAAAAGTTTAATTTAAATCACATTGAAATATCATAAAATATATTTTTTAAATTTTATTTAGTTTTGTTAGATATTTTAATCTTTTTTCTAAGAAGCATTTAAAAAAGGAGGAAAAGCAATTGTTTCATATTGCTACAGCTCACTTAGAAAATATAAATTCTTTTTTAAATCATTACTTGTTTTTGCCTTTTTAAAAACAATATATCTCTGATTGTTTAACACTTTCAGCTATCTAGCATCCTTCTTCATAGATGTGGAATTAACTTCTTTAGATGCATTATTGTTTATATGAATAATCAATGTGCATGAATAATATACCTATTTTACTTTAGTTAAAATTAACAATATAACACAATGCAGCAATTGTCATTACATAGCAAGTGTTGTTAGTTATGGAACTAAATTAGGCTCCAAAAAACATGTTTTTTAACGTTCTTATAATTTATATCTATATAAATAAAATAAACAGGAAGCAGCACAGAATCAAATAAGCTCATTCAAAAAGTTTCAACATTGATACAAATTTCCTTCCATTAACAGTCCAACAATGCTGTTACTTTATTTAACTATAATCACTTTTGCAAAATATTAAAGAATGTTTAAACTTAAATAAATAAATAAATCTTTGAAAATAAATGTTTTCACTTAAACATAGATACATATATATATATATTGATTGATGAAATCGAGCTTATAAATTATCTTATAGGGAAAGGAATTCCTAAAACATTAAATTAATTGTATAGATCTAAAATCTTACAGATTTGGGGTTTTCAATCCATTTTTCCTCACATGTGTTAATATTTACTGCAAAGATTATCTTCCAATCTTAAAAACAAAACATCATTCTAAAGTCTTATTATTAAATTTATTATTTTTTTAAATAAAAAAATAAGTCTTTCTGTAAGAAATTAATTTGAATTAAAAAAGTAATATCCACAAGTATCAAGACTATGCAAAAAAAATTACAATTATAATAATCTTTCATTACATTATATTTTCTAATTTACAAAAAACAATTAGTTGTGATTAATAATTTGTAAAGGGCATACTCATTACATAAGTAAAATATATTAAGGCTATAACCATAAGACTATGCACCTAAAATGCGACAGTAGGGATTTCTACAAATCTAAACAGAAGATTAACGACTTTATGATAAGTCTAATTAATGCATATCCTGAATTAACAGGCAAACTCTCCATACAGTAGTGTCACTCAGTGCAAGCCAGAGAAATCAATGAATGCAAGAAAGTTTGTGCATAAAATCCTGTCTAGTGCCTACTCATCCAATATCCTAATTCTGAATTACAAAAGTTTATTAATATTACTTTCAGTGACACAATCTCATCAATAACAAATAGATTGATTAGAAATATAATTTTGCTTCTAGATATAAATAATTAAGTTTACTATATTTTCTATAAAAATTTAGTTGCAAATTCTATTAAATAACTAATATTATACAATCTAAAGATTTATCTCTACCAATTCTATCATTCAATAACAAAAAAATCAAACACTGGTACTTAGAATCCAAATATTTGCAATTTCTAATTAACATAAATCGATTTGCTTTATCTAATAATACTTTTCTTTATTATAAAAAAAAAACTTTGCAAGCAATGTACAATATGCTCCTTATGCAATAGAGAAGTAGAGACCTTAGACCAATGTTCTTCCTTATATACGTATTGTTGCCTAATTTGTTCTTTGACTCATTACAAAGTACAAATTTTAACAATCCCATAGATGTGTACATAATAGGATTCCTTTACAAATCAGATCTTCCAAAATCATTTTAATAAACTTGTAAATAATGCAATCTCATATTTATCTCTAAATAAAATGAAAAATAAATCTACTTTTCTCCAATCCCTAAGATTTTGTGTGGGTAACAGATTAATCACTGATACTTCATAGGTAAAATGTTACAGCTGCAAACAGCTTTAGATTATAAGGAAAATAGATTTAACAGCCATTTTTGTATACAGGGTTGTTAATATCAACAGAATTTATATTGCACTATTAATGTGAAACAATGAGTTTATTACACTGAAGTTTACTCTAACAAATATCAATGATTAGCTACTGCCCATATAAGATCTTGAAGGCTGGATGGAAGTAGATTAATTTTTCATATGGATAGTACATTGATATAAAAGGACATTGTTTACAAGATTTGACTTATAAAGGGTTTTCATGGTGAGTGCATCTAAAGATTTACTCCCTCTTTAATATCATAGTAATGAAGAAAGAAGAAAATAAATTCAAAATAAAATCAAGCAATAAGAATAATAATATAAAAATAGCAAAAAAAAATAAATACCAAATATTTAAAAATAAAAATAATTACATCAAAATTAATAACATTATAAAAAAATTTAATAAATGCTATAAAAATATAATACTAAAATAATTATTAAAAAAATAATAATAATGGAAGATATGAAATTATATGTAAAAATTACAAAAAAGAGTAAATAATAAACTTACAGGAGAAACAATAAATTCCATAGAAACAAGATTTAAATAATATAAATGTGATTTAAAAATTTCCCCAATTTTTATACATTTAATAATACAGGATATACAAAAATGAAGCATCAAACAAACAAAAAAAAAAAAAAAAACCCACAACAAATAATAATAATAAAAGAAGTTATACTGATAAAACAAAAAGCTTAAAGTTAGTGGAGAAAACTGATTTTAGTAGAATAATAAATAATACTACAAAATAAACTATATTTTGAAAAGGCTATAAACAAATAAAAAATTTATTGTCATTGACAATGTAAATAAAGCACATATAAAAGTCATGAAGTTTAATGATTAGAAAGGAAAAAAAATGAATTTCATTAAAACTGATGAAACAAAGTTGATATTTTAATTTGCTTGTGAATTGAATATGAATTGTTAATTACCATGTAAGAAATTAACTCAAAAAATTCAGAACTTTTATTTTATTTTTTTAAATTAATTTAGTTTTTCTTGGCAACTATTTTCATTTAATATTCTTATATTTATCAAATTGTTACTTGAAATATTTTAATTAATATATATATATTTTGTAATGTTTTTCTTGTTATTGAATTATTGTCTTTAGATATATTAACCGAGTATACAGTCATGCTTTACACTGTTAGTTTTTTTAGTGTATAATTTCAAAATATTCCTACATTTAAATAAAAGTTAAGAAAATTTTTTACAGATTTTATGTTTAAATAGAAAAATAAAAAACAAGTTTAAATTGGAGTTAGAAATTTAACCAATATATAAATATATAACTATTAAGAACATTTAATAAACCTGGCTGGCATTGCTTGGAATTGTTATGAAAATAATTTACAAACAGATTCCTTAACACCAACATATTCCATTAGAAAATACTGTTTTCTGTTTGGGGAAAAAGTACACATATTCAACTTCTGAATATTCAGATTATAAGAAAAATTACTGACACATCCAAGTCTATTTCTCTGCTATGTCTTCTTATTCTTTCATATCTTCCTTAACAAAAAATCTGAAGTTATTTTACAGAAAATGTATAAAACCTGTTTAATAGATTAGACATATCACTAGCTCAAAACAACTGCAAAATCTAAGACTCGTCTCAAATCAAGATCACTTTTCTGGATGTTCAATCAAGAAATCTTTCAAGCAACTAAAAAAGTATGGTACAAAAAGTGGACTTCTTATGAAATTCCAATTTTTTTTTTCCAAATGCAACAAATAGATGCATTCATCGGACCAATGGAGATGTGGTCAAAAACAAACTATGAACCATTTAGTTAATGCTTGTCAAATCTATGCACACAATTATACAATAGAATTTAATAAAGTCACTTGTGAAACTATCTTCTGATTGGAATTGTAACAAATTCCTGTACATACTCATTAATAGTTAAGCTTTTAAAAAATAAATTCATAAACTAAATAAATAAAACACACACACAATACTTACAAAAAATAAAATTTGACCTAAATCTCCACACATTCTAAGTCGAAGTACATCATAGTGATCACCTCTATAGGGGATGATAACTTGAGAACCAATTTTACCCAATTTATTGACAACATATCTACCTAAAAAGCCAGAAGCTCCAAAGACAGTGGCAACTATACCACTAAAAGAGGATCGTCCCCCTGTTCCCCTTCTTAAGGAGCCCAAGGGACTACTTTTATCACTAACAGGAACTGAAGCTGGAGTTTCTGAGCTACTGAATCGATAATGCTGGCAAAAAACGGTTCCAGTAGCAGAAGGTATTTGGACATCTGAAATAATATAATACAAAATAATGAATATACTAGGACATCAATTATTAGTACTTAAATTTCATTTTTTATTCAAATTTTATTAAACTACACACACACATATCATAATCAACTTTAAATTAAATATATACAAACTTACAATAAAGTAGTGTAGTATTAAATTTAAAAGATATAGAGCAAAAAAAAATATATAGACATTTATCCTCGAATAAAAGTATAAATCAAATTTTGATCGATAAAAAAAAAATGTTAAAACTTATCTATTACTCATAATATTTAATTCTTTCAATAACCATTTTCTGAAACCATGAATTAAGTTGAATTAGGTCAAATTAAAGACAATTAGGCATAATTATATAATTCCAAAAGTATTTCTATTTCATCTTTTTGCTAGAATGTAACAAACTCATTTCAGCAGTAACCTAGAAAGAAACCTCAATATTTATGTTTACTTAATCAGGCTGATGTATTCTATTTGATTTTGCAATGACATAAGGAACTTTTTTCCATTCTAATTGATCTTTGATCGCATGAATGATGAAAGTTCAATATTTCAGATGTTAAGTTTGGTGAATGACTATTAAATTATTTAAAAATTATTACAAAAAGAAATTTAATCCTTTCACTTCATTATCATAAACTTTGATTTTTATTATCATGATCAGTTTCTTTTGGCCTCAAAGTTAATAAAGATGTTATCTACTTAATCAAAACAATCATATGTTTAAATTTTCAAGCATTGCACTTGTGTTAAATATTTTATTCCTTTGCATTTAGATCATTTGAAAACTTGATCATTAATTAAGTTAATCAGAGGGAATTTTTACAATATCAATTACCAGAATCTTGAACCATAGTTGAAATCTCAAAACATAAGATGCTTTGAGGAGTATTACAAAAAATATCTGGTTGTTCATAATATTTTAGATAAAAAATATTTTTTATGTAAATAATTGTTTTTGTTTTTTTTTAAAATTGGAATTTAAAACAGATCAGATATGTGACAATGAATCACATTATTATTTACAAATAATCAAAAGTTTATTGTTTGGAAGTTCATATGAAGTTTGAGCATCAGATGTGATAGATAATGGGCAACCAGTGACCACCATATAGGATAGTTCATTTTATCTATTGATAATATGAAATAAAAAGTTATAACTTATATAAATAATAAAATGTAAATTACCAATAACATGTAATTTTATAAATATACTAACAAGTTTACAGATAATTAACAATATTACAATTGCCAATATCTTGCTTTTGTAATACAATTGCAAAGAAATCAAGTTATATATATATCACATGCTCTAATTTAAAAAGCTTGTATTATTAAAACTATTAATATATGGTGTATCTGAACTTAGTTATTTAGCTATTTAGGCTAGATAGCTGGATTTGAAAACATATGGATGCCTGAAAATTTCAGATTTTTTACTTAATAGTTAACCATTAACTAAAGTGCTAGGCTTGACCTGGTATTTTAAATCTAATACTTGAATATCCTAGCACCTCACTGAGGAAGCCAGAAGCAGAAACTGGTCTGGAGTTGGGGATATTCTGAAAAACTTGTTAAAAGCTATTGGCAAGCTCATTAGATAATATTTTTTAGTATTATATAAAAAGTTTTTCAATACTAAAGAATTTATCCATAATATAAGAATATAATCAATTAAGTTGGCTAAATTGATTTTTTAAAAAAAGTATCCATTTATATAATGGATATGAATTAATTGTAAATATTTGTTTAGTACATTATAATTTGTTTAGGGTATTTTGATTATAAAAATCTAACTATCTTAAATCTAGATCATAGTCTGCATAATTTTGCATAGCAGTGTAAGGTTCTTGCAGCAAGTCCAAGGCAAAAAAAAAAAGTAAGAACAAAAACATGGGTGTGAGTGGTCAACATTAATTGAAACTAAACAGCTAATATTTATTTATTTTGTATTCAAGCGGATGTAACTCACTTTCTAAACATTAGTAAACATTTGTCCACACAGTAGTAATACCATCTAGTATATTATAATCCTTATCCAGTACTTTCCCATCCAATATCGCCAGCCTAGTTTCTAGCTTATCGCTTTCATCAATGAGGTGGCTTAGGTTTAGGAATAGGCGCCTGGATCTTTGGATCTATGCACTACCTTTCCAGCACTTATCTCATATCATTTTGCTGTATAGTCATAAAAATGTGAATCAAATTCAGTGTCTATATATTTTGATGTCTTCAGTTTTTTAATAGTCATAACTACTTCTATCCTTTGGCTAGGATTGGTATTAAATGACTAAAGCATCACATAATCACTTTTTCTTTATGCTTACACAAGCTGTTAAAACAGTAGCAAAATTTTTTTCCACATAATAGTGCCACCTGCGACTGTTTAATGGTTTAACTCCCTTTTTTAAAAAATGTAAAATAGTACATGCTTGTTTTGAATGGAAAAGATGTAAACATATTACTATTTTAGGATATGTTTGACAGGCCAACAACCATATATTGATAACATTATGTCCATTTGCTAGAAAAAAATAATCTATTACTTATCCATTAGCAGAAACAAATAGTAAAATTTCTTGTTTAAGGAATAAAAGAGTCAGTTCTCTCTGGAAAGTCAGTCTCAAAGTAAATCTAGTTTTGCATGAAAATATTACTGAGTAAACTGTACTTAATACAAATGTTAAAATATTAGATAACTAAACAACAGACGTATCAATTACTCAAAAAAGATTATAAATGGATACTAATGGCTTTGAAGACCTATTATACCTAATTTATCATATTTTATTATATTTCAAAAATAAGAGTCTAAATATTTTCTTATATCATTGATATGACAATATTGGAATAAAGATAGGCAGGTCTTATAGTCAGAAAGAAAAAATCTATTAGAATATTTCTAAACATCTTTAAATGTTGACCTCAAAGAAGACATCTCAAAAAAAGTAATAATTAAAATTTATTTCAGGTATATCTTAGTTGAAAACGCTGCAAAGTAAATTTAAAAATAGTTTCTTAATTGAAATATATTCCACACAATAGTACCACCTAGTGTAAGATCTAGTATAGAAAGTAATCATGCGATGCTTTAATTCACATTTTTTAAAGTGTAAAATAGTACCCTCTTCTTTTAAATGGAAAAGACTTAAACATATCATTATTCTGATATATGTTTGACAGACAGACAACCATACATTGATATTTAATGTTTATTACTATCATTAATTATATCATCATGTTTAGATATAATATTATATATTTCTTTTATTAAAACAACTTGATATTTGGTTGCTTGATATATCCCAAAGACTGCAAACTTCTGTCATCTCTGGTGATAACATAACATTTAGCCCATTATATTAAAATGATAATCTGGACAGTGTTAATTGTGAGATTTAGATGTGATAATCTGATTTTAAATTCTCAGAAGGTTTCAATACTTTAAGACTTAATCTTGAAATAGGACAAAACAAATGTTATCGGCTACAAAAAAAGTCATTTTTTGTTTCAATAAACTTTGGAATATTGAAGACAGTTGCTGCTCCATATATAATTTTTATCAATGAAATACTGAACAGAATACCTAGCCTAGGCAAAAAAAAAAAAACCCCTCAGACTGAAAATTATTTTTTTCATATTGTTTTGTTTTTTTCAGTGACAGGCATTGTATCATGTTGATCTTAATTTGAATAAAAGTGAAAAGCAAATCTAAGTATATGATAATGACATGATCTCAAAAATAATAAATCATTCAAATACTATTTTTCTTTTCCTGATCGATGTTATCCTGTGCATAGTGAATTAATGCCCCCTTTTTTCTAGGAATTATCAGATTGCATTAGATGAGTTATTTTTTAGCCCCAGTAAGGGTACATTATTAATATAGAACCCAACAAAATATATCAATGGGTTTAAGATTCAACATGATTAACTTCCGGAAAAATCAACACATGCATCCTGGAAATAAAGATGTCCCTATTTTTCATGAAATCAGAGACTTCTGCTTTATGAGAAATTTTTAAAATCTATGTCTAGTTTGCAAAAACCTTGGAAAACAAAATATTCATAAAATATTAAAAATATTTCCAAATATTAATTGTATATTTACAAACATTAGAAATACAGTACTTAATTTCAATAAGAAACTTTTATTTAAAAAAAAATCAATATATATATATATGGTAATATATTAGTTCAATGTCAATAAACTACATATTTATATATTTGCTTAGTGATTGTATAAAAGGTCAAAACCTTTATTGATTATTAGACTATTTTTATCTACCAAGAGATATCCATAGGATAAGCTAAGTGCAGTCAAATGTTTTTATAATGTCTCTGACACACCATAATAAAATTAAAAATAAATAAAACATGTCAAGACAGGTCTTAAAAGTTATGATTATTAAAAGATCCACTTTCAAAATAAGTGTTGGACCCAAATTTATAGACATAAAACTATGATTCAATGTCTTAAATTCTGAACATCATGAACCACTTTCCCACAGTATTTTTTTTTTAAATCTCATTAGTTGGATGTTAAGCTATTTCCTCAAGGCTAGTTCACCAACAAGGCAATCATGTATTCTCATATCTACCATAAATAATTAAAAACATCCGAATATTGATAAAAGTAATGCCGTTCCCCCACATCTTCAAAATGCAACCATTTTAGCATCTCAATTTTTAAAGCTGCATTATAAAATAAAAATCCTGGAACTGCTGTAATGATTAAAGATAAAATCATATCTAATATCTAGAATTATTGATATTTATAACATGCTCATAGACCAAAATAACTACATATAGAATATATATGCATTAGCATTAACTACCAGAAAAAAAAAATTCAATTTAACAACTTATAAGCAAATGACATTTGATTATTGTATATTAAAATAATGAAGTTATAGTTTAACTTATCTTCAACTAATGGACTTGTCTTGATCAGACTGATCATTCATCACTATAAACCAAAGAATATATGAATAAATAAAATATATTCAATAGCAGAGACAAGCCAAAATTTGACAATAAATAGGCAATACATTTGGAGATCAGACAACAAGAAATAATTATCAGAGCTGTACAGCAGTATACAAGTTATATTGTTAAAGCAGCGAGACAAGGTAACATTGAATTCGTTGAACTAGAAGTGGCTAAATCTTAAAGCAGTTGTCATAGTAGAGTTCATAGTGCTAAATAAATCTAGAAGAATATCTGAGTCCCTTCTTTCAATAGTTGCACGGTCAACTACATGTTATACATAGCCATTATATCAGGTGAAGGTATATCAATTGTATATATTGCAAATATTTGTATATAAGCTGAATAAAATATTTAATCATATTTGTACGAGTCTGTGTTCTACAATTACATAGAAACACAAGAGAACTGGCACAGTCATAATAAGATCTTACCTCCAATAAGTCATTAGACCTTTTGTCATTAGTTGAAAGAAAAAATTAATAGCTAACTTTATTAATGCATCAATAAAAATAAAAAAAAGCTAGCAGAATTCTAAAAAAAATTTTTTTCTCTTATGGCAGAAAAAAACCCAAACCAAAATGACTAAAATTGGTTCATTAAGAGTTCAATTCAGACTATCCTGAAAATTGGCCAACACATATAGATCAAGTGGTTTTCTATATAAAAACTAATCAGATTAAAAAGTCTGAATTAAAATTAGCATATTCACAACAATAAGTTGTGCGTAGACATATGAAATTTTATTATCACAAGTGATTCAGTTGATTCATGCTGAGCTTGATTTTGACAAAGATATATTTCTACCATCCGTACGTTTTTCTGTCTAAAACCCCTAATGATAATAGAAATATCACTTCAATCTCTGTACTTACGGGGATGGAAAGAATGCAAGACATTGCTTAGAAAGTTTGCGTTAGTTGGACGTTCGGGGATTTTGTAAAACAAAGCTCTGAGAGATTGTTTCATTTGTGAAATTAAAGATAACAAGGATCAAGCTGTTGATAGACCCTGACATCACATCAAATTTTTGGAACACAGTCTTAAATTTGTCAATGAGAAATCTGGGTTAAACAAATAAGTAGCCGACAGTAATAAAAGCTCGACTGAATAAATTGGCAAAAACAAACAAAAAAACTTTGCTACAAAAGTGACAAACTAAAATTCACACATACCAAATGCCCACACTAGGATACAGTGTAGATATTGTAAGCATGTTGGTCACACAGAGCTGCTTGTTTAGAAAGAAAAAGCAAGTCTCACAGAAAAAAATGAAAGTCTATTCTAAACAACAGGAAAGGCAATGTAAAGTCAAATAAAATCAATGTCTGTATAAATAATGCAAGCAGAATTAATTCTGCCTTCAAAAGCAAAATTATTACTAATGATACACCAATAACAATAAAAAATGATATCAGGTCTGCAGTATTCATTGTGTGAAAAAAACATGTGGGCCTTTCATCCTAGCAATAGAGCGATTTCTAATTATCAAGGTAATTAAATATCACTCTTTGGTCAAACAAGAGTTAAAGTTACTATCCTAGTAAAATAATTCATCTGCCTTGTGTTAGTTGATAAGCATAGCAATTTACTAGGGTATGAATGATTCAATCAGTTAGGCTTTACAGTGATTAAAGTGAACCAGCTCACAAATAAAATAAAATCAAAGCGTCTATCCAGATGAGGTTGATAATAAAGTGGAGTTAAACCTTATGACAAGTATGTCGGTCTGTAGGCTTAGTTATAAAAATAGAAATACTAAAGTGCAGATAAACATCCAAGTCTATGACAAATATATAGTGGAACCATTAAATAGATTCCAGCAGTTGTGATCAAATTAAGAGGATTACATATAGTAGTTGTTCAAAGAGCAGGTAAACAGCAACACCACAGACATGGAGGTAGGCTAAGGTTGAACTAATCAACTAGCAGTGAAGAATCTAAAAGGCTCGAAGACACCAGATCTACAAATAATGTTACCACATCTGTTGATAAAAACACCATATCTATGATGAAATCACTAAACCTGATAATAATGGAATCAGACCTAAAGAAGCCAGGAAGCGACAAAGATGTTTCCCCAAATCATTTCAGAGACTACATTCTCTAGGGCTAATTTTAGCCAGGGGAGGGAATATTAAAACTCATTTTCCACTACTGAATTTGTCCAAATTCCATCTTATCTTTATTGGATTGAGCATTCATTACTGCAGATTAATGAATACATGAATAGATAATATATATCCAATAGCAGAAAGAGGCCAATAGGTGATGATTCTCAGTGAATCTGATTATTCTCATTATGGAAGGAAATCTGGCTATAAATAAGCAGTTCTTTTGGAGGTAAAGTCAGACAACAAATAAGTCAGAAGTGAATGGAAGTTCACAAAATTATCCACTATATTGATAAACTAATGAGTTAAATTCATAATAAACTAGCAGCTTCTAATTTTTAAATCCGTCATGAGACAAGCTGTCATGATACAGCTGGAAGTATCATCATACCTATACATGAGACAAATTATTATAGTGAAGTTGGAAGCATCAGGTAAGCTTAAAAGAACACCAGAGTCTCTTCCTTCAATAGTTGCATGACAACTACATATTATATCTAACCATTGCTTCAGGTGAAGATATAGTTGTATATAATGTAAATATGTTGCATATAAGCTGTATAAAATATTTCTCTTTATATGAATCTGTATTTATTATAGCTACATATAAACTCACACTTAGAATAGTGACATATGAAAGTGAGATGTTTAATATTTATCACACTTTTGTCAAAGAATTAGCATATATTTGAAGTCTCTAAAAATTATACTAGATGATCTAGTATCAGACCTACATAGCTATACAAGTGTTTATGAGTTCAAAATCTTGAAACTTTCATATCATTAGCTTGAACAATACAAAAGTAAAGCTGGCTAATGGTTGGATAATCGCAAACTTATATTTGTAATAGATAAAGACTAGTAGCTTAGAGATTATTTTAGGGTTTGTCTGGTCCTAATATTTATTGTCTATCGATTATTTATATTATTATTAATGATTTTAGATTAGGACACTATTGATTTAAAGAAAAAATTTAGAAGTAAACAATTCTTAATCTTAAAACTAACGAACATCACGTGATCACCACTTCCTATGCTTACATGAGCTGTTAAAAACAGTGATGTGATGTGATGATACACTGTGACTTCTCCTCAAACGGAGTCAGAAATCTCTCAACTATGCCCAGAGAAAACCTATTAGCCACTTTACTTTCCCTTTCCATTCCCCACCCTACGTTTTTCCATAATCTGCTCCATCCCATTTCCACAACATAATCTTCGTCAATTCTATGGCCTTTATATCTAAATCTACCTTATCTTTTCCCAAACCCAGCATAAAAACCAATAACCCACTTTTTCTGTATTATCACTTTGTTCATATTTATTCTTCCATAACTTCATTATTTATACCCTTTCTGCTTTCAAGCATTTACATTCAATTAACAAATGCCTAATATTTTCTATGCTTTCCTTACACAATTTGCAGACTAAATCACCCATATTTTTCCATTTACGTGTATATTCTCTTGTTGCTAAAGATCCCGTTCGAGCCTTAAACAATAAACTATTTTCCTTGCTATTATCATAAATTAACTCACACCCAATATTCCGTTTACTTCTATATATATTTAAACTCTTTTTACTCTCCATACTAGTTCTCCATCTCTCTAACTCCCTATTCTTTATTAATGCATCTATTCTTTTATCCCATACCACTATAACACTCAACAATCCTCCTAATACAAACATCACACCTTTTGTACAAGTATACTTATATAAATTCTTTATTCAAATCTTTTGCATACCGCATTACCTTTCTCACCCATCTTGTTGCCTGCCCATTACTTGTAACCCAAGAAAATACTATTTTAGCTATTCTTTTATTATCCATAAACTGCAACCTACCAAACATTTTTCATTTTACTTTTTGCATCTCTCATATAAAAACTTGACCATCCCATTTCTCCTTGAATTGCCTCCCTTGCTGTCCACACATCTGCATCCAATGCATGTCTTCCTACTTCACTTTGTATTTTTTCTAAATAATCTAATACCCCTTTACTAACACATAACGCATCATTACTATATGTTAACCCTGCTACTGCAATTTCCTTCCATACAATTCTAGCTACATCATATTTATTATATGAAAACACTGTTAATTTCTTTATCAATCCCTTTCTTTTCTTTGCTTCATTTATCAATTTTTTCTCCCATTCATCGAAGCAATTTTTCTGATTACTCAAGATGATTCCCAAATAACAATATCTATTCACCACACTTAACTTTATATCCCCCAATAAAAATTCTACATCTTCTCTTTTGCCAGTATTAATCGTCATTATATTTGATTTTTCTTCACTAAATTTAATCCCCATCTCTTTACCCACCCTTGCACATGTCCTCAGCATAACTTCCATATCTTCTCTTCTTTTTGCACACAAAAAGACATCATCTACAAAAAAAAAAATCTGACAAAGTATATCTCTATCCCTCTTCCTAATCTTTCCATTGCTCTCTCCATTTCACTTTTTACAAGCAGAAAGGGTACAAATAATGAAGCTGTGTGACAATAAACATAAACAAAGCATTTATACAGAAGGTGGGTTCATGATTTTTATTTTGGAAAAAAGATAAGGGGCATCTAGATATAAGGGCTAGAGAGGGGACAAAGATGATGTTGTGGAAACAGAATAAAGCAGAATAGAGAATAATATCGGAAAATAAGGTGGGGAATGCAAAGAGAAGATAAAGTGACTAACAGGTTTCCCTGGGCATAGTGGCTGACAGATTCCTGACTTCGATAAAGGAGAAGCCATAGCACATCATGCTGTTAATCTTCAAAGGTTGAAGCAGTCACATAAACAAATCAATATGGAAATTGTAAAATGGTAAATTTTGTAACTATTATGAGATGCTATCAAGTTGTAGATTCCTGGTGAAGATATGATTGATATTCCATTTCATAAAAATTTCAGTATATTATATGGTGAGGAGTTGTTGACTGCAGGCCTAAACGATAGCGGCAAAAAAATAAAACTTCATTGCAGATTACTATATATTTCAATACAAAATAAAAAAGTCACAAAACATATAATCACCTTTACCTTACTAATAATATACTTATTTCGTAATATAAACCTAAGCAAAAGAGAATTGTTTGGATACATATATCATCTATTAAAACGAACCCGTGCTGTTTGACATAGTAAAGCGTCAACTTGGGATCGGTAAGTCCCAAGCAGGTCTGGCGCTTAAACTTCTTATGAATTCCAGAGCAATAAATTCATATGCCTTTTTTTTTATTAAAATAAAATCAGAAATTGAAATGACATATTACTAACGTATCAAATTAATGGGGTACAACTTCCATTGGGGGGAAATTACTGATTAACCAATCAAAAAATTAATTATAAAACATTAAATGAATAAACATTGATTTATAAAAAATAAAAATTTATGTTGACAATTAATAACAATCATGTTAAGAGCTAAAATGATTGGTTAAGAAAACCAGGACAAATCCGGGAAAATAGGGACGTAGGATACCTAGCTCTTAACACGATTGTTATTAATTGTCAACATAATCTTATATCACAACTGCTAAAGCAAAGACAACATTGGTAATACATTACAAAATAGCAAATTTTATAATTATTATGAAGTGCTAACAAACTGATGTCAATTCCTGATGAGGACACGACCGACATTCTATTTCATAACAATTTTAACACATTATGCAGTAACTAGACGATGACTGCTTTTTTAATAGTTTAAGATGTTTTATTCTTAACGACTGTCAATTGTCAACATTATATACGCGGCTCCAAAACAAAGGCAATATTAGTAATATATTAAAAAAATAAACAAAGCAAATAAAAACAACAAAACTAATATTAAACGACTTTCAAAAAAAGTGACACTGATCCTCTTAGTGACAAATAGTTATTAAAGGTGAAGATTTAAGTATAAATTCTTATCAAAATTAAATCAAGTTTACAAATTCACTGCAATTATAAATCTTCGTAATTCTTGAAAAATAACATGCAACTGTGTTAATTGAAAACTAACTATCGAGAGATAAACCAGCTATCTAAATAATAAAATTTAATTTACCATAAAGCAATAGCCACAGTTTGTTATTATACTGTGGCAGTAACCTGCTTTTTATTTTCAAGGCCGCCATATTTGCTAAAGATGCATTTCATTCAAAATGACGGTCAACAGTTCGTTTATTATGATAAACGCTACACTAGCTCCACTTATAAACTCTAGTTAAATATGCAATGTTTAATGTAAAACATGGCTTTTCATATATTATAATGCAATATTAATAAAGACTTTCTACAATTAATCAAAGAAAATATAATATAGTAAAAAGCTGCATTATAAAATAAATCATAAATACAATTATTTCCTATCGTAGAATTTTTTCAATTGGTCACTTTATTTGATTAATTTAAATATACAGTACATGCACTCCCCCCCCCCCCCGAAGAAAATTTGGTAGACATATTATAGACGCGATAATGATTTCTCATCGCCTGTCTTTGCCTTTGCTTTCCATCATTCTTACACTATTATTTTGGGAGCTCAATATATTAAAATATATCACAAAGTTTAACAAGCCATTTACATCATTAAAATATTTTAAATAAAAATATTAGATCTTTACATTGATTTGAATCAATTATAAATGAACCAGTCAATAGATAAATAAAATAATATAATTGATACAATATATCGTTACATTCAATAGTAAAAAACAACTTTTTTCATGCATGACCCATTTTTATCATCGACATTTTTTCACGACCCCAGATATTAAGTATAAAATAGATATAGAAATAAATATTCCCATAAATTCTTTAGTAAACAATATACATATGAAAATAAGTAGTTTTAGGATTTGCTTTAAGTATACTGTACAAGAATTAATAAAAGAAAATCACGTTTTAATGAGATGTGCTTGTTTTTTGCTGCATAACAAATTAAATCTTTGTGAGTTATTTGACACTGCTGGTCGTAAATCATTTTCAACGTTTTTCAGCGTTGAACGATATTTGGATTCAATATACATTAAAACAGAAAAAGTCATTTCACATAAGTGTGTGGTGCTGAATGGCAAAAGAACATTTAATGTCATTTCAGAAATTGCGGGAAATTCAGTCCTAGCTCCGATCCAGAATTCAATCAAGGATTTTTGTGGAAAGTCAAGTTTTAAGTTTGAGTCGCTTGATAACTCAACAAATTCCTCTTGGGCTTTATATGGCAGGTGATTAATCTCATTAATGTAAATCAAAAATGGTCTTTGAATCCAAGGTAATTTTTTGAAATCTAAATTCGTTACAACAGGCAAAACTCACTATACGTATTGCCACACACAGCAGGCTAGAGTAATCAATGGATGACAGAAGGCTTGTGCATAAAATCCCCATCTATTGCATACTCATCCAATATCCCCAGACTAATTTCTGGCTTGTGGCCTTCGTCAGTGAGGGCACCACCTAGATCCTAAGCTCTAGGTGCAGTGCCCTCAGATCTAAGGCTCCTCACTGACGAAAGCCACAAGCCAGCAACTAGTCTGGGGATATTGATGAGCAGGCGCTAGATGGGGATTTTATGAACAAGCCTTCTGGCATCCATTGATTACTCTAGCTTGCAGTGTGTGGCAATATGTATAGTGAGTTTTGCCTGTTTTAACAACAGTTATACACAAGCACAAGAGGTGGTGGTCATGTGATGTTTATCGGCTTAAGTCTAAATTTGATATCAAGTATTTGCAAAATTTTGTTTCTAGGGTTTTTAAGTGATCTATAATAATTTTTGCAATTAAAGTTTTACAATTATTTTTTTCAATTATAAAATTGTCGATAGTCGAAAACATTTCCAACGAATCATTTCCCATCCTATTCTTCCAAATATTGATTTTTAAAAATAAAACCTTCAATCTTATCATTCGAAGTAAAAACATTGCTATTTTTCCTTTGAAGAGACAAGTTAACATCATTTAGCTTCTCAAAAATATCAGACAAATAGCACAGCTTTGATAACCGGTTATAAGTCATTTTGAAAAAGAGCAGCAAAATTAGATTTTTGTTTGGTTAAAAATACAATAATTTCTTCTTTTAATAACAATAATCTTCTTAAATATCACCTTCTTGACATCCATCTTACTTCTGCATGTAATAATAAATTTTTGTATTCAGAGTCCATGTCTTTACAAAGATTTGAAAATAAATGGTTAGTAAAGTTTATAATTTTGATAGCATCCTGAAGCACATCGTTCAATCCCATTGCCAGATCTTTCTATGGATCAGGCAATGTGTAAAAGTTACATGATTATTACCAGAAGCTTTAACAAATGATTTAAAACCAATATTTTCACCAGTCATTGCTTTTGCACTATCTGTGCATACTCCAAAGCAATTTCTCCATTTTAAACCTTCAGTTTTAAAAAAATTTGTCTACTTTATTATATATGTCTTCCCCTCTTGTATTTTCTTCCAAAGAACGACAAAATAACAATTCTTTCTCAATGTTTTTTTTTATGAATGTATCTGATATACACTAATAATTAAGCTATTTTTGAAATATCAGTTGTTTTTTCCAACTGAATTGTAAATATTCAGCTTTCTTTAAGTCTAGTAATAAGTTGCTCAAATTGGTCATTGCTAATTTCAGAAATTTTATTAGTGACTGTCATTTGACAAAGGAGTTTTCTGAATTTCATCACCGTATTTACTTCCGTAAACCATTTTAATAGCAGGTAAGATAAGATCTCCAATGGTGTATGGCTTTTTATTTTTAGCAATCAGATATGAAACTTCATATGATGCGAGTAAATATTTTTCATTAACAGTTATAAATTTCTCAAAATATTTTTCTTTATTTGAAGTTTTTAACAGTCGTTCGACATATTCTTTTGGTTTATTGACATATGAAGGATGCTTGGATTCAAAATGCCTTTTTAATTTTGATGGTTTCATACTCTCCATAGACAAAACATTATTGCAAATAGAACAAAAAAGTTGTTCATTACCATTGCGTTACACACGGTAACACTTTTGGTGATAGCTAAAGACAATATAGAAAAAGGAATATATAGTGCTCGGTCATTGAAGTTAATTGGAGGGCAGAAAAATAAAGAACAATCAGATAAAAATTAAATATGTAATCTGATGGATTCATTGGCTTGACTCAATAATGACCAGGAATTTCGAATAAAGAAAAATGATTATCAAAGTTTTAATCTTAATAAATAAAAGTAATAAAAATGATGAAAATAAATACTTAATTATTTGAAATTAGTTATATAAATAGTCTGAACAGGCACTAACCTGTATTCAATGCGCTTTAAAATTCGCAATAATCAAGCAATTTTAAAGCGCATTGAATACAGATTAGTGCCTGGTCAGACTATTTACATAAGCTCTCTGTGCGCTCTATAAATTAATTACTACTCTTCAATAGTTATAAAAATTTATTATGCAAATGTCCAAAAAGTAAAAACCAATGACAACCCCCTCGATTACATCTATTTCTATTGTTGTGAGAAAACCAACTTTTAAATCTGTGCTATGAACACAACAGTGTGAACAAAACAAACTCGTAAAAAAATAAAATGTTCTTAATTGGAAAAAAAAAAAAAATAGATTTAAAATAATGTGTTTAAAATAAAACTTCAAATAAATAAACATAAAACTAATAATGATAAAAATAATAATGAAAATAAATCATTATTAAATGTCAGAAAATGTTTAATTAAGATTGAAGTGGGTGTGAGTATATGAACAAACATAGGAATTTCAGATCATATTTTGGGTTGGATCAAGTCTTTTCTTGCAATGACTTTGTTCTACAGATGGATATGTGTGTAGATTAAATAGTGATGATGATGCACCAATAGAAAAAGTCCCTGGCCCAGTAATAATAAATCTGGAAGAAAAATTCCTAATAACTTAATAAAGAAAAAATTATTTGGATAAGTCAAATGTGCAATAGAAATAATCCTGACATTCATAATTTCAAAGTCCACGTTCATTATCTGTAGTGCACAAAACTGATCCATGCAGTCATGACATCCACAAGAAATTAAAAGTTGGTTTAATCAATACAAAATCAATCTCTGTGAATTGCATAGTACTTTAGTGGTTATCTCCCATTATATTACCTATTAATAACAATAATAGTAAAATAAAAATCTACATCTTAAAAATTTATTAAAGGTTATTTTATTAAGAATTCAATGTGCTCAATATCTAAATGAAGGGATTGATGCATTTTAAATCCTCAATTGGGGGAGGATGTAATAATAATAATAATGTGTATATATACATGGTACATAAGTATATATATATATGAGTTTCATGATATTATTAATAAAGTAAAATAATTTCAATATTTTATTGTTTGAAAAAAAATTAAAATAAAAAAAGTAAAAATCTTGCAGATTAAATTAAAATACTAATTATAACTTACCCTTCTTTTCTTTTGTGTATTAAAATTTAGCATAGAATTGAAAACAAATTTGTACATGATATAATCAGTTTCTGGACATAAATTCCAGACTGATTAATTAACAATAGTTAACTAATTTCTGTGTAATTAAAAATATAAGATAAAAAAATAAAAATGTAACTAGTTAAAAAAATAAAGATCAAATGTGTTGATAGCATGAGTAGGAATTCAAGCAGTGGATGGAGTCAGAGAGTATAAAAACTGCAAATGCCTATTATCCAAAAAAGAAACAGCTGCAGTAGCAAAAAAGGAAGCTAGTCAGTTTTCTGGCTAGTTGACCAAAAAGTCTATAAGACAGCTAAAATTATTCAATTCAGCAAGATGAAGCAATTTTCATATGGTTGTTCTGAGAGAAAAATGCATTGCTAGACCAAAGCTGAGTGTTTGTTCATTTTCCACCACCCATCTGAACACAAATAGCCAGATACAGTAATATATATCTCTGACTTGCCTTTTCTGATGTTTTTACATGCCATGAACTAAATCTACCTAGCAGTAGCACAGTGAACCAGGAGGAAGTATCCAGCTACCAATAGACCCAATCTGAATCTGACAGGATCAGAAGATAGTGGTGATCACCCAGATACTGTATTAAAAAACCTAGGTAAATATGTCTAGATATCATTAATAGAAATGCTAATTTTTATTTCAAGTGTAAACTTTTAAATTTATTTTTTAGATAGAACTTTTAAATGTCATTTCTAGTGCTAACTTTTATATCTGTAAATAAGCACTTGATTATTTAAAATATTGTAGTTTAATAAGTTCATATTTTGTTTTTATATTTTAAATATTACTTATATATTTTTATTATTATTTAATAAATATATTGTAAATTATTGATATGGTTTAAGTTTCTCTCTTCCACTTTGCCTATGAGTAAATAAATAATCTTATTGAGATGTTCTGTGTTATGCCAATCATGTTTTAATAGCTAGCCATGGGTCAAGCATTTAAAGCATGTTAATGTAATCTCAAGGAGTCCAGTATAAGGTTGGATGGTACTCATAGGGTTTAAATCCATTATAAATATTCCCATGAGATGTGCCACCCTTTTTGCAGTCATGGAGGGTGTATCTCAATCTGGAAAGGTGACAATGTTTAATATTTTTTTTATTAAATCTCAGTCTGACTGGGAATATGGTTAATATGTAAGTATTGATCATATTTACTCCTCTACTTGAATAACAGGGTTTAAAACAAACTATTAAAGATTAATATGAGCTAATAATGTAAAATAATAAATAATAAGTAAAATAACCATAGAATAAATCATAAAGGAGGGAAACCCCATTACAATATTGCAGCCCTTCTATTTTGCTATGTCATTATATGGTTGTAAGTAATGGTCAATTTTAATAAAAAAATTAAATTTTACATAATGATTAGTAAAAACATTTAATTTGTAGAAGAAATTAAAATATACTGTTTCTATAGTATTAAACATGAGTTAATTTTTTTAAAATAAATATATCTATAAATTTGAAATAAAATTGTGCTATTTATTTTAAAATAAAAATAAATCATAGTTAAAATTTTGTAAGGTAGTTTTAAACCAGTAATTATAATGATTAAAGTTAATGTTTTTGTAATTATTAATAATCAAGTTAAAAATTGCTATTCATTTTCTATCTTAAAATCATTTAATAAATAATGAAATAAATGTAAAGTGAAGGGTGTGTTAATAAGTGTACACACACATTCATTTAATAGTAAATTAAATTTACTTCCTGGTTCTCAATCCAATTTATTACTTGTTTAAATCATAAATGTTATTATTTTATTATATCAGTTTCATTAAAAGTTTCGAAAATCAATAATTATCATAATGATTTAAATTATAAATTTGATGTATCAAAATTTAGGTTTAATAAAGTGTTTTATTATTAAAAGATAAATTTGAATTTTGTATTATTAAATTTAAGAAAATATTGAATTAATATTAATCTATAAAATCATTTTAAAAGTGTAGAAATTAATTAATATTCATTTTTATGTCAAATGTCTGGAAATAATTCACCTTCTCATTTTCCTACTAACATTCTGACAGATTTTTTTGCTGTTATTAGATTTAAACTTTCAATTTTCATTTTGACATTAAACCATTATTATTTATCAGAATATAATAAATTTGACCTTATTCGATATATATTTTTGTTTAGAAATTAAATAAATTTAAAAAAATCACATTTGATTTCTGAAATTATTTTAAAAATTATATTTTAGTCAAAACACTGTTACATCATCAAATTTTAGGTGGAGCTGATTCAATTTGCAAAATGAACAAAATTTTCTTTGTTTGATGTTTGTTTTAAAAATCTGAATGCATTATTTTTAATAATTACTAAATATATCAATTTATATTTTAAAAGTTAACAATTTTTTCATAATTTTTATGATATTGCTATATATTTTAGCAATCATGTGAGTGACCTCATTTCTAGACAGCTATGTTTTCCACCGTGGTAATCTCTATAGTAACAATATTCAGAAGAAAATATTCTTTTATATTTAAAAATAAAACATTTCTGTCAAAAATAAATATGTAATAATATTTATATTTGATGTTTAAATATTATTACAGAAGTAGGATACAAATATAATCACAAACTTTTCAAAAAATCAAGTTTTTAAACCATCATAATATTTTCTCTACAATCATAATATTTCCCCCCAATTCACTTGTCAAAGTTGGAGATCACTGAATATACAATGTCTACTCATCATTGTAAGGTTTTAGTTCCTTTGTAATACCGATTATTTGATTTTCCTGCCATCTTTTGAATTTTTTGTATTTAAAATATTAGAAAATAAATATACATGAATTTTAAAGCCATAAAAAAGTTTCACAAAATTTTCACCAGGGAAAGAAAAAATGCAAATTTTAACTTCCAAAAATCTCAAATGTAGCTTGACCATCTAGATAAAATGAAAGGTTAACCAATCATGTATTGTGAATTTTTTTCTATAAATATAGGATGAGCAGGTGATAGAGAAATCAAGAAAATTTTCAAAGAATAAAACTTCCTTTTGTCTTAAAAGTTTAAGTATAAATTTATTGAAATTTTATTATTTCAACATTAAAAGTAATAATTATAAATTTAAAAGCATGGGATATATCTTAAGAAGTTTATTTATCAAATTCATTATGGAATAAGAAATAAAACTATCCTCATTCATATACTACAGGAGCTAACTATAAACTTATGATAAATGAAAGAAAATAAAACTTCATTCAAGAAGTTAAAATGTATTTTCATAAGAAACCTTGCAGATTAGCAAACCATGTTGCCTACAGAAAACACTAAGGAGACATAAGGAATTTATTTTTTTATTAATTTTCATATGCAGTATGGTAGAGAACATTTTCTACTAACTCTACTTATTAGTAATGATAAAGATAATTCTATTTAGTAAAACTATTGACATTCCCAGATGTCATTTTATTAATGATTTTATTAGAATGATAATGGCATAGCAGACTAATTTTTATTAAGTTTATCTACTAACTATAATATCATATAAGTATTAATAATTGTATCAACATGTAAAATATGAATTATTCAGAAGTGAAATCTGAGAACTTTATAATTTTACAGTAAATATTTTTAAAGTTGGAGGAAAGAAATGAAACTTTTTGAAAATATAATAAATGTCTTTATTAAATAATAAAATACATAGTTACTAGAATGTGAAGGAATTTTATCAATGAAATAAAGTATAAACTTTTGATACAAGAACTTATTATTGATGATGATAAATAACATTTATATGGATTTTTCATGCTTCCATTTATGCTAAGGAATGGAGTAGAGCATGAAGGAAAGAGAAGGGGAAGAAGAAAGCTGTTTTGTTTCATGTAACAGTTGGTCACATTGTCTTAGCAACAAGATACTCCTCTGGAAATATGATTTTTTCTATTTAATTCAATGAATTAAAGAAATTTGTTTGTTTTTATTACTTTAGTATATAAACTGTTTGTTTTTTTAATCTTCTTGGTATGTTCAAAGTATGGAAATGTAAGAGCAAGTTTAGATATTTTTTGTGAAATGATAAATAATATCATTTTTATGTGATGCTAAATAATTTATACAGAGTGTTAAATGTGAAGTAGTGGCACAGGAAAGTAGTTTTATTGGGAAATATTGTAGTGATAAGGAGGTATTATTTAATGTTATGTATGATACAGTATAAAGTAAGCTAGAATATTTGTGATATATGGATAGTGACATTTTTTCTAAAAATCTGTAAGAGTTTAAAATAGAAGCCAAGATAGAAATTAAGGTAGACACAAGAAAATATGGCCTTAAGTTACATCATTCATAGTATGGTTATTTATTAGAATGTTATAAGGTATCCATTCTACACTTATTATCATGAAAATCACACTTATATACAGTATAGTAAAGAATTGTAAATTTGAGCAATGATGATAAGATAAATCCATTTAATGCAAGAAGAATTAACCATAGAACAAATAAGATGTTAAAAGAACATAAAAATAAAGATTTTATGAATGTTTTGTTTTTATTGGATATTAAAGATCAAAATACAGAATGAATGAATGTCTGAGTTATAAGAGATATGATGCTGAAAAGAAAATCTGATAATGATTTATACTATTTTAAGCATTACAATAACATGTCATATCTTAATGAATATTTAAATAATTAAATATTATTTTATAACTAATAATAAACATAGAGTATAATAAGTTATAGATTTATAATTAAATTATAATATTATAGGAAGATAATGATAATATAAAGAACATGTTTGTGAAATATTTAGAATGTGATTAAATATAAATTGTATTTTTTACTGATATGTTTTATTATGGAAATATTAAGGAGTATCTTAATATTCATAGAGTCAAATATGAAAGATATTATATCCTAATTTTTTTAAAAATAATTTATTATAATTATGTTATACATTAGCAGTTATGATATTCTAACATGTAGTTTTAAATTTAATCATCCAGGCTGATCATGTTATCTTTTAATCATCAGTCTCTTTATCTCTTGGCCATTGGCACAGTTACTGTGTAGATCTTTGGGATATATTTTATTTGATAGGGTTTCATTTTCCTTCATTTGGAATTGCCGGACTTTAGCCTTTTATTCTTCTCTTTCTCCCTTTAGGAACATCCTACCATTGGTTGGGGTCATGGTGAGTTTAAATCCAACATGTCCCATGACATAGAGAAAATGATCTCAGGGGTTATCAGTTCATCTCTTGTTTTTGTCTGTTTTAATTTTTTCCACATGAAGGCAATAGGATCAAATTTACCAGGATTAAACACTAGCTTACATCTAGTAAGCTATATCAAATGATCTAGAATTAGCATTAGTCTAATTTCTGGGTATGATCTTTTTCTGATACTGTCTTTCAGATTATATAATTTAGCTTTATCTACCTTGATCCAATTCATTAATGTTTTTTTGAGTTGCATTAGCTGAACACATCCAAATCTGAAATGATTTATGGTTTCATCTTCTCTTTTACAAATTGTGCAGATTGATTCAATTCGCGAGTATCCTCTTTTATTAACCAAAAACTCATTGATAGGTAATTTGAAAGTGAAATGTTTTATTTTATTATAAGTATTTTGTTAATGTTAGTTTTTAAGTATTATATAATATGTTAAATATTTTTTTAAGTAAATATAAGCTGTGCAAATTTTTCTTAAATTTTGTATTAATTCTGTAATAAAAGTATTAATGTTAAAATTAACAGTATTGAGAGTCTTTTCTTGTTTTTCCAAGTCATCATTCATCATCCTAAACACACATATATTGTAATAATTAAAGATATTTGGTATTATTGCACATAATTTAAATAAAATAATAAATAAAAAAAATAATGTGATTGTTAAAGATATTTAATGTTGTTTCCAACATATTAATCAATACATTTTTTCTTCATCTTATTCAATGATCAGAATGTAGATTGATAACTAGTATGCCATATAAAAAATAAAATGATTAGATTATAATACATGGTGATAAGAAATTATTTTAAATTTGTTTATGATAGTTAATAGTTTTAATAATTAATAATTTTAATTTAGTCTTTTAATCAATTTATAACAAAAGTAGTTAATGATTTTAGAAGGGAAAAATTAATTAATATATTTGTTTCTTAATTATATTTAAATGAAGCTAGATGTAAGTAAAATCCTTCTTTATATTTGATTATGTAAATTAATTAATTTATTTTAAGAAATAAATTACCTGAGATGTTGATTGAGTTTAGGAATATTAATGAAATGGAATACATTCCTATTAATAAACAAATGAATGTGATATTGTGTTATAATTAAATTTAACTTAGGAAATTTTAATAATAAATATAAATTTTCTTATTTTAATTGTGAATCATAGGAGTATCATTGATATTTTAGTGGAGGAGTGTTTGGTGATATGGCTATGCCATTGAGGATATACTTTTGGTATATGTTTTATGCTAAAAAAGGAATACCTTATTGGATGATTAAATAGCAAGTCTCATGATTATTAATGTTTTATTATTTCATAAATTTTCATATTTTTTAAGATTGATATATTACACATGAAATGAGTAATATTTGTAGTGTAGAAATTTTATGTATAAGAAAGAAATTTAGTTTAACTGAGATAGAAATTAGTTATTGTTATTTATATCCATCATACAATAATAGTTGGAGAGTGGGTGATCATCTGGTTAGGGTACAATTAATATATAAAACATTCTTCTGTATATATTATTTCTCACACCTTAATTTAAATTAGTTCCTTAATTTTCTTCTTCAATATTAGATAGAGTATTTAAACCATAGTTTTTGGGTCGTCTATGAGATCTTTTTGGTCTTGGGCTGGCTTAGCTTTGCTCTGATTCTAACTCTTTATTTCCAACATTATTCTAATTATCTATGTTAGATTGAAGACATTGCATTACTTGGTTGCCCATGTGCATGTACTCCTTATGACCGTGTTCAAATAAATTACTTGTATCTATTTTCACTTGGTTATAAGAATAAAATTTTGTACTTTTCAATAATTGTGATTGGCCTTGATAAAAAATATGGATCTAAATTTTTAAATGTTAGATCTGCTATTTTCATGGGGTTGCCTAAGCTACTAAAATTTCTATATGTGAATGTTCATACAAACTGACAAGTGTTGTTAACTTAAATTCTAGCTTAACCTCATTTGCAGTAACTAAAAATGTAAATCTATATACTATTTCCATAACTCAAGTTGACTTGAGTCAAATTTTTCTATACTACATAGCCTAATAATATAATAAAAAAACATTTATCATGGCTTTCTTTCCATTCAATTCATTTCTTATTCCAGAAAGTTTCTTAGTTTCCTCCTTTCACTGTGTCCAATTTTATATGCCCTTACCTCCTATGATTGTTGTCATTATCCTGCCACATGTTGACTCCACTAATCTGTTAGGTGTCCTTATCCTGCCATATACTGTTGATTGCTGCCAATCTGTTGTGTCTGCATATTTAATATCTACAATACAAACTTCAATTATAATTTCAATATGTTTATTACTCATATTTGCAGTAAGATTACTTTAAGAATAAGCAGTTTGTGGTTCAGTATTGCTTCACATTTTCTTGCTCAAACAACAAGTGATGGTTGATTTGTTGTTATCTATTCAGTGCAGATTGCTTCAGTCTGATGCTTTCTATTTATCTTATGCCATGGAACAGTGAGTTACTGCTGTATGTTATATTGACTCATAGACTCAGTCATACTCTTCTATGTTTCTTTTGTCCACTCATGTACTACTTCTGCTGAAGTTTTTACAGATGTAATAATGGTCAAACACTACTTGCAAAATCATAATATATATACACACATGTGATTTAAAGTCTTAATGCTATGTTACCTTACTCTTTTTTAGTGTTTGGGGTAGACTTGTTTGATCCTTCCTATGTGATGTCTCATACTGAGTGGTGATTTGATAATGTGTTTGCATCCAATGCAATGTCTTATTCTGATCGCTTGGCATAGATAAATTGAATGACATAATTGAAATCCAGGCTATGTCTCTCATAATATCCTTCTGTATTGAGTTACCTGTTAATTGCTGTAGGCTAATAAGTGTGAGCTATGTGCACTGCAATGTAATCTACATGTTTTCTGTATTCTCTCCAGATATACTTATTACAGAGTATTTATACTCCTAGTTTAGATACAGCAGACATGTGGACTTTATGAGAACTAGTTCCATTACATTACTAATTGCAACAATACTAATTGCATTTCATCGCAACTAGCTGTTTCCCATTGGCTTAATCTATTAGTGTTTTTTAATAATTCTTACTTGTAGCTAACATTATTTTATAAATATAACATTCCTCCATATATAACAATAATATAAATATGTACATACAGATAAATGAATTTATAGTATTATTTCTAAGAGATTCATGTAATAAAAATATAATAGGTAAATAGTTTATGTTTCAGTACAATAAAAGTATTTTTTTTTTAGAAAGAAGCTCTGAGAAAAGTACTTGTTATTGTACTGAAACATCAGCTATTTAGCAATTATATTTTTATTACATGAAAGCTTCCAGAAATAATACTATATATATATATATTATAACCTTAAAAATATAATAAATTACACATAAAAATAAAACAAAGGATATAAAAGCATGGCTCGACTAGCATAAGCATGAGTAAATATAGGAGAGGCCACAATGCACTTCTGGCTTTACATTACACTAACTTTAAAAATCTCTTACATCTAATATTAAACAAAGTATATTAATTAAACTAACTTCCAATATCTAAAACAAGTTATTAAAAAACAGACCTTTAATTTACAACTTTAAAAGATGGTTAATAATCAGAAAGACATCTATTTATGAGGTGAGTATGAAATTAGGAGTATGGAATGAATGATAAATGAATAAAGATATAGAAGATTTAATGGGTGGTAAAGAGCAAATAATAATTAACTAATGGAAATGAATAATGAATAAACCTAAAAATGAGAAGAGAAAGGAAATGTGTTATGGTAATGACTATTTAGGGTTGTGATAGAATAAGGATCAATGAAAGATGAATAAATTACGATGGTATAATAAATGAGATGATAATGAAAATAAAAGAAAATATGGATGAGCTATGATAACAATGTTGGTGATGATGAACGGGTTCCTAAACTAGTAAACTGATATTATTCCAAACAAAAGCAAGATACTACTGAAATAAAGGCAAGGGGTTTTAAGCTTGACTAATTAAAGAAGAAAGTTTAACTACTAACAAGAATGGGCTCTAAGTTTTAAAAATTAAAGAAGGAAGCTTAAATCTTTGAGATTTTAATGAATCAAAAAACAACAACAATAAGAACAGAAATAAAAGACAAAGATAATGCATATCAAATAACTTAAATGGAAACTAATAAAATCAAAGTTAAAACTATTAATCAATAATTTAACTTCTCAGGGTTTATATAATTTTAAATGTCACTATTTTACAAGGTATATCTGAATCAGTAAGAGGGATTTTACTACTATACAAATATAGAAAACAAAGATGATTCATAATACATACATGAAATTAGTAAAGAATATTTAACTACTCCACTGGCAATAATAAAAATAAACGTTAAATGTTACGATGAAACAATAAATCCCTAATAATAATAAGATAAATATAATAACCATATATAAACTAATTTAGATTTGCCCACAATGAACAATATGACCAAGTTTAGTTAATAATAGAATCTGATAATTTATAGAAAAGTTATTCCCCAAAACTAAATATTTAACCTTAAAGACATTATTTGAAAATAGCATATGTATATAGTATTAACAACGTTTTGATCAATAAATAGCAAAATTTTGTATACTCTAAATATAAGAGCTTGGCAAAACTTATTTCTAATATGCTAACATATAATAAAATCAATCATGTTAAATGATGATATTGGCAGCAATAACAATAATGTGTGGATAGCAATAATAACATGGACAGTGATTAGCAATAAAGCTACAGATAACTGAATATATTTTCAAAAACAAAATTTTATTTACTCTATTTACATATTTCATAAATCAACAACAAAATATATATTCTTGATCAACTTATAGACAGAAAATACAAAGAACAAGATTTAGTTAACATATTTAAATATTACTAAAGAAAGATCTCTTTGGATCTGAGTAAAATTAATAAAATACTTTAAGAACTAGTATTTTTAATGTATTTATTCATAGTTATTAAATTAAGTCGGTATAGACTTGTTGTTCTTAAATTATATACAATAAGATTTTTTATATTACTTTCCTGCATATTTTATAGCTTTTATAATGTAACAAAATTATTGATAACTAGATTAAATTTCAAATAATATTTCACTTTAATGGAAACATGTCATAAGTTTCTCATAAATTTAGTTAGCAATAAAAGAAAAATAAATATCTTTTATCATAGTTCATTTTTTCAAACTTATTTCACAAATGAAAGTCCAAAAATTTTCCTTTCTTTTATCATTCCAAATTGACTATAACCATATTTATAATGCATTGCATAACTATTATAAATAAAATATTTGTAATATAAATAATGAAATCTTAAGCTTACAAATTTCTTGCTTGGCTTAAACTTAAATTCAATTATGGCAGACTTTTCCTCAGCACATCTAGTAGTTTTATAGTAAATCATTTTTCTAATTATCGGTTGATGGTTGTGGTATGTGTCCTTCATGAGTATAGGTCATATAGAATCTCTCTATTAGTTACAAGTTAAGAGTAACAAATAATTTGTATTTGTTTCCTGGTAATAAAAAAGAAGTTATTCTTTTCTTCTTCTTTATTATAAGAAATGAATCAGCAGAAAGATAGCTAGAGATAAATAGCTCTTCTATTTTTCTTCTACTACAATCTAAAATCTGTGCAAGCCTATTTATTAACTTTCGGCCTAGGAGCTGACTGTAAAAATAATAGACCAATTAAATTATTGTAGATGAATACATTTATATAAAATTAATAAATCTCCATTTGTAAAAATAAATGACAAGTAATTAAACCGTTCAACATTATTTTAGATTATAAAAATATGTTTAATAATTAATTATAATATTTAATGTAAAAATAATTATAATTAGAAGTCTGTTGCCAACTATTGTTTAATAACAAAATATTAAATACTTCTATGATTTTAATTTAATAATAATTCTAATAAATTATTACTTTGACGCTATTGAAATTAATTTATCAGATAGATCGTATGTAAAAAGCCTCACACACAATCAGGCACTGCACATATGTTGAATAGTTGAACTCTTCATCATTTTAAAGATCTATTTATGAAATTTATCCATTTTTATTTCCTAACCTAACAATTATGAGATCACACCACTAATTATTATTAATCAAAATTTAAAGTTTTAGCTAATTGACTGTTTAAATAGGGCTTGAAAAACATCAAACCCAACCACAAGGTTACAATATATATATACTGCATTTTTTGAAATAAGACCTAACCCCAAAATAAGCTCTAGCATGATTTTTCAGGATGCTCATAATATAAACCTACCCTAAACATAAGCCATACTTAAGATTGTCAGTCAGATAGATACATTTTGTTTGTTCATTGAAACACATGAATGTTATATGAGGGGGGACCCAAAAATAATCAGAATTTTGTAATAAAAAAGGTATATTTATTTTTAGACATTGCAAATTGAATCTCTTTCAAAGTATAGTCTATTTAAAGTCTAAATGTGCTTTTCACTTTTTGAAGTAGTTTGGAAACACTTGCAAAGTGATGTCTTTTAAGACTTCCACTGTTTTTTTCTTCACCACTTCTAAATCTGCAAAAAAAAAAAAAAAAACAAGAAACATTTTTTCATTTGAGAGATTAATAAAAAGTCGTATATGGATAAGATGTGGCATATGGATAAGCTGGGTCATAGTAAATTTATTTAAAAATTGTTTCACACATTCAAGCTTTATACGCTACTGCACTGACATGATGATACATAAACTCCTCACTTTGTCATAAAATGGGGATGTTTGCATTTTACTGCATCATGCAAACGTTTCAGATGTAGCCACAGAAAGATGTTTCCTATATCCTGATTCACTGAAGTAAAAAATAACCACAATGCACTTTTTTTTGCCGTGCTATAATTTTTTTTATTTTTAAATTATATATTTTTTAATTTTGTATAAATGCAGTAAAAATAAATAAAATGTAGGTTAAAAAATGCTATTGTATGTAATTAATTTTTTTTTTTTTAACCTATCTTTGTTTGCAAAAAAAATGGCTACTACTTTGAATAAGTCATAAACAAATTGTGAGATTATTGATTTAAAATTGATAAAGTAAATGATATTTTAAACTTATATTTAGTAACCTTTGATGTATAAAGTTGTTTATTAGCTGTACAGTATATGGAATCCTTTCCTCTTCTAAATAATTTACAATTATAATGACTATTATGACCAATTGTTTTAAAATCATATATTTTACATAAACTGCAGTAAAATTAAATAAAATGTAGATTTAAAAAAAATGCTACGTACAATTAATTGCTGTAGTTTCAGTAACATATTTATATGATTAAATCTTTTTTTTCTTTTGCTGATCTATGTTTACAATAAAATTGCTATTATATTGAATAACTCACAAAGAAATTAGGAGATTATTGATTTAAAATTGATAGAATAAATGGTATTTTAAAGTTATATTTAGTAACCTTTGATCATATAAAATTGATTATTAAGTGCACAGTGTACTAACCCCCCTCCCCTTCTCTTCAAAATAACTTATGACTACAATAACTAAAATACATTCATATGAATTTCAATCAATAAAACTGATTGAATGAATATAGATTAGTTAATATACACATTTTACAATGAAATATTAATATCCTTTATTGATGAACATGATCAAAGTATATATTTAATGAAACTGACCTTTTAAAATCTTTTTTACTTTGGATATGTTATAAATGAAAGCGATGAATGTTTTATAAAATCACTGAAAGAAAATGAAGTAAAGTGCATTCAAAAATATTTTAATTATATAATCAGAACAATATTGTATACTGTATAATTAATAAACTCTATTGTACATTTTTGGTGCGAATGTCACCATTTTACCTTCAAAAGACAGCTTTAAAGAAATCACTATCCTATGAAATCATTCAATCTTATTTTTTCCACTATCTTAAAAAAATGAGATATATTTTTTTAAAAACTTTATTTATTTTTTTAAAGATCCTAAGTATGAATAATTAATTGTAAATCAATATAGTGGGTACAAATTCATAATGGTTGCTAATGCAAACTCTCATATAAAGATCCATTGTTAATCAGGGTAAATGTGTATTTATAACATAGGCACTGTGAAGATTAAAGATACACTTTCAATACTGTTTCAAATCTTAAAAAAGAAGTTGCCAGAATTTCTCTTTTGTTTCGGAATTTCTTTTTTGTTTCCCGTTCTTTAAAGAAAAGAAAATAGATTATAATTATCATTGATGAGTTTTATTGCATAACTTGAATAACCACAGAACCTCTTCCCTCCAATATTAATTTAAGGCCCAATTAAATTAGTTTAAAGCTGCAATAATATCTTTTAGTTTTTTTTTTTTTTTAACAATATTCAGGAACTTCGCCCATTTTATCTTTGTGACTTTCAGCATATTGACACAATTTGAGGAATAGTTTATTTCTAACTAAGATAAAAACAGATTCCCTGAACACTCGTTTATAATTCTTTTAAGTGCTATGAGTTTTAATTAAAAATTATACAAAAACATTTTTTTAAGAGTAAAGAGGAAATTCATTAAGATGATCCAAAGTTTTTCTTAATTTTATTCTGTTATTAATTTAATAATAGTTATTTTTTAAAAATTATGTCTTTTTTGTGGTTATTCCATTTTAGCAACTGATTCAGTTGTCTTTTTTCTTCACCCATTAGACAAGTCTGGTTAAGCCCATTTAATTCTAGTGTTATTATATAAACCATAAATATGTTTGTGGCCAATACAATATTTTAAATAATAAGGTCAATGAGATATGCCACAGTTTTTCAATCTACTATCTTAGCTTTCAGTTGTATATTCTATGGTTTCATTGTCTGCTGCTTCAACTGCTTATCAGAAACTTTCTCTATATTGCATGATTATTTATTACTTTTATGTTTGTTTTTTTGAAATCCATTAGAGTATATTACTGGAGGATTAAATACTTAATTTATTTAGCAAATACTGATTTATAATATTATCTGATCTAATATCTTGAACACTCATGAATAATTTTGTTTTCAATAACTAAATATAAGGGCAAAACATGATTAGTATCTATAAGATATGGCACCTCCATCACCAGTGGTAAAAGCCATATTTTAATACAGTTATATTCAAAATCCTGACATTAAATCTAACCTTAATCTTGAATCTTTATCTTTAAGCTCTTCTATAGATATCCATTATTAACCAATATTAAATATGTAATTGGATTGGCTATGGGCTTAATGACTGAAGAAAAATCATAAACATGATTATGAGCTTGAATAAATTCAATAGTTCATCCATATCAGACTTGAACTCAAGGTCATAACCACAAGAAGTGAATCCATTAACCACTACACTATTAGGCTTTTCACATAGTAAGATGTTAATCTGTGTTTCTGACAAATTAACTAGAATCTTTAAGATAATTTCATTGCACTTTTATTCAGAAATAAGAAATAAAGTTATTACAATTTAATTTACAAGAACCAAATTTCTTGCAGTCATACATTTGGCAACATCCTGTTCCAATAAGCAAATTTATAATTACTAGTAATCATTTATTAGGCTAGAGATTTTTAGCCAATATTAATATATTTATTCTTATTAAATGGAACAACACAGCCATAGCCATTTTTTAAAAACTTTTATGGCTTAAAATGTAAGTTTTAAGCATATATAAGAACAAAGATATTTGCAGAAATGAAGTGTCTTTAATGATTCTATTATTAAATACTATTAAATATGAGTTTTATTCCTATAGAAACTATTTAATACTTTAAAGTTATTGTTGCTAGCTAATAAGAAATTACTTACAGCGACAAAACTTTTTCAAATGCTTCTACTAATCTCATTCTTATGTAATTGTTGGTCTTACGTGTTTTTTTAAATGATCATATTATTTTGTTGCTTTCTGTTCTACTCTATTTATCACATGATCACTATTTCTTATGCTTGCTCATAACTGTTATTACTCTGGCTTGCATTGAGTGGGACTACTGTATGGAGAGTTTTGCCTGTTCTACTCTGTTTATTTGATAGAATATATTCAATAGATAGATTGCTTTCTTAAAAATGATAGATTACTTTTATTTCAGACATTTTGCTTTTTTTCCAGATGACTTACGTGAAAAAACATATTCTTATCAGTTTCATTTTATCTCTTGCATAAGTAAAAAAACAAACAAACAATTTTTCTTACACAAACAGGCAATTCTTATTTCAGTAAGCTGCATATACGACAGCTTTACATCCAGATTCCAATTTCTTGTTTTGGGTGATTATTAAATAACAGCATTTGTTCTACAAATCTGAAATGAGGCGAGTCGTCAAGTAAAAGTATCTTAAATTTTATTTATGCTTTTGTTGATGCATGGGTGTTCAGTTTTTGAATATTTATAAAAAAAAATACTTTGAATAATGGCATTAGTTGTGGCATCTGATAAAATGTACAGTATTTGTATTTTATATGTTTAAAATCAGTTTAAAAAAACAGTTTTAAGAATAAAACGATTACAATTTTCTTTTAGGTGTGTGTATGTTCTATTTATATATATACACTTAAAGAGAGAATATTTTTCTTACCTGAATTTTTACACGAATTAATTTTTATAAGCTAAAATTAATGTGATAACAATATGATTTGTAATATTTTTTTCCTAATGGATTTGTGTAGTTTTCTGTTAACTAATTAAGTGGATGGAAAAAAAAATTAATTGTGACTAGTAAACAGATCATATTCTAAATAATAGACAGAATCATTAAACCATCTGTTGAAAGGATGATTAATTGATGTTTAGTTTTTGTTTTGTTTTAATTGAGCAGTAAATAAACTGTAAAAAAGATAATAGAAATAATAAATTATAATATTCAATATATATACTTACAGAATTTATTAAGTTATTTTTGTTTAACTTTATTTTATTACATGTAAAACTTATTATCTTTAGCTATTGTTGAGCTGTCAGACCGTATGTATCTGATAGGATAGACATTTCAATTTATAAGGATTAAAAAATAGTATTATTCCACTGAAGAAGTTAATATATAAAAATAATTTAATTATCCAGTAGTATTAAGATAAATCGTTCAAATGAAATGATTATCTGTGTTCAAATATATCATTTTTAGTGATTATCGATCCACTTCAGGATGGTCTGTTCAAGTTTAATCCAGTTTCTCAGAACCATAGACTTTCATCTCCATATCATATCAACAAACTTCTTATTTTCATCTGCCTATCTCACATGTGGTCTCTTCCTAGATTATTTTACAATCATTTGGATCTATATAAGTACAATTTATCCACTCTACTTTGAACATTTTTTAGCATTTATATAAGATACTACAGCAAAATAAAGGAAGTGGTGAATTTGGTAAAATTTCATTTGGGATCTAGTTTAAGAATTCAATTGGTATCCATTATCATCTCTTCTAGCAATATGTTTAGTTCAGCTCCATTTTGGTCTCTTGATTCTTTCAGTGATATCAGGGAAACCTGTTTGTTCTCTTATCTATGTATTTTGTTTTCACTCTCTTCTTGTTATTTCTAATATACAACTTTCCACATTTTGATTAGTAGTATGAAATCTCTATATTGCTTCCATATTGTCTCCAAGTTTCAGGTTTATAAATAAGAACTTGAAAATAATCTTTTAAAAACCTTTTTTTTTTCAAACAAAAATACATGTTTTTATTTAATATTAACTATTTCTACCAATATTATTCCATCCAAGCTTAATTCTGAGATTAATTTTCTATTATGTATCCATTTATAATAATAATCTGACCAAGGCATGTGTAGTTGTTAATTTCTTCTAATTCATAGATATAAATTATTATTTTCTATTTTTTTGTGAGAAAATCACTGAATTTTGCTTTAATCTTTAGTATTTATGCTTATTCCTACTTATTTACTTTTTCATATGATAATTTTTACATTTTCTGAAGCTCTGAAGGCACTACATATATATATATATATATATTCATAGTATTATTTCTAGAAGTTTCCATGTAATAAAAATATAATAGCTAAATAACTGAAGTTTCAATACAATAACAAGTACTTTTCTCATAGCTTTTGCTTTCTCAATGAATAGAATTTAAAAATGTGGAGAAAATAACAAAAGAAAAAAATAACCATTTTAAATCTCACCACACACATTCTTATGATTTGAGAAATAAGCTCTGAGAAAAGTATTTGTTATTGTACTGAAATGTCATCTATTTAGCTATTATATTTTTATTATAAGGAAGAGCCTAGAAATAATACTATGAATTCATCATTTATCCATAAGAATATTAGAATATATATTTATTGCATCATTTGCAAACTCTAGATGACTTAAATAATCTCCATGTATTTTTATTCCATTATTGTCCCATTTAATCCCCAAACCACCTCTTGTAAAATTAATAAATTTTTTTGAAGATATGGAGTTGCCTTTGTATATACCTTTATCAATGTTAAATTTTAAATGTCACTATAAATACTTTTCAAAATATGACAATATTCTGAAACTATATCTTGATAATCCAAACTTTAATTACTATAAAAAATTTTATTAAGTGAAATGGCTTTTCATAATCTATAAATTCAAAGCATAATGGCATTTCATATTTATTGCTCTTTTCTATAATTTTTTTTGATACATGGATGTGATGTATTGTGCTAAACCTCACTTTTAAATCCAGCTTGCCCTTTTGGTTGGTTTAAATCCAATGTTTGCTGTAGATGAATGTATGGTATATCTTTTTACATCCCTTCTAAAATAACATTTCTACTGCATTCTTCCAACTATCTATATAGAATAAAAAAATCAATAGTTGGATTGGATTTGTTTATAATAAAGAGAAAACAATATTTTTTAGCATAACAATAGAATAGATGGGATGAAAAGAAAACATTATACGTTTTCTTTCCGAAGCAGATCATTCCCGTATCTAATTCTTGGTTGTTGTTTTTTATGACTGATTGCCATTTTCTATTATCTATTGTTTTTAATTTTATTTCACACTTCTCTCAAAAATGTATTTCATAATTTTTTTTATCATTCAGTTATTTTTTTAAATGGCTTTCATAAACTGTTTTTTTTTTTGATTCGTTCTTTTTAATTTGGTTTTCATTTTTCTTTTTCGTAGTCAGATTTTAAAAATTTGCAAGCACTTTTTATTTAATTAATGAGCTCTTCGCTGTAATGTAATATTGAAATACAAATATAATGTATATATTTAACCTAGATGTAATTAAAGGGAATTTAAACCCTGACTTTCAAATCCCTACAGTCATCCACTCTATCCAATATTAAGATCCTACATATGAGGAGTCAGATTGACCCAAGGCCAACATGGGTATATGGGCAACATCAAGGGCTTTGAGCAGTCCATCATCTGATTTTCAGTGATATGGATGTTTGAAGAGTTGGAGAGTGGAGAGGATTGAAGCTTGTCCATTAAAGTGTGTAGATTTTCTTAATATAAATTGATCACTGATGATATATATATATGGGAAATGATCCAGACCAACTGATGAGTGCTGGTTCAGCATGAAATACTTGTATTGAAGATCATTTATCTTTTTCACATGTACATAGTCATGTGTATCAGTTATATTGGATAGAGTGGATTCTGTAATGTTTTTATTATTATTATTATCATTATCATAATCATCATCATCATCATCATTATTATTAAATTTAATTTTGATGGATCACAAAATAAACTTTCGTTTTAAAGCTTTTCTGCCATTATAGTTTACTTTTATTTTAATATACTTATGCCATTTCTTCTTTATTTTTATTTTATTTTTGATCTTTCAATTATATTTGGTTTAAATTTTTGTACGTAAATTTGCTATATTATCCATAAACTTCATATATGGATTATAAATTCAACAATTGGTTAACTTCCAAAACAAATTTCATTATTTTTTATTTTATATATATATATTGTCACTAAAAGATGATGACTTCATTAATTAAAAAAAAAAACAGCAATAGCAGAATAAAATTAATCCTTCTTCAAACTAACAATTTATTTATCACTAGACCTTATCACTTGAAGTTTAATATGTTCTTTTTTTTTTTTTTAAAACTCAAAATGAAACATATAAAAAATGAAAGCAAGGTATATGAATGGAAGTATGTACAGAGTAAAAGATGCAGTACATAATTACATTTAAAATCGATAATAATAAATTGACCACTATAACAATAAGTAGTGGAATTACATTAATAAAATAAAAAAAAACATTATGCCAGCATATGTTCAGGTTCTACCACCATATTTTAAAAATAAAATTTGTAATATTTTGTTTTTAATGTTTAAACACTAATAATTTTTGATTTTTTTTTTTTAAAGTTGGATCATGTGATTGCGCTAATTTTGGTCGCATGTTGATATGATGTACCGTGACTTCTTAAATGGAGTCAGGAATCTCTCAGCAACTATGCCCAAAGAAACCTGTTAGCCACTTTACCTTCCACTTTCATTCCTCACCCTAAGCTTTCCCATAATCTGCTCCATCCCATTTCCACAACATAATCTTTGTCAACTCTATGGCCTTTATATCTAAATCCCCCTTATCTTTTCCCAAACCCAGCATAAAAACCAATAACCCACTTTTTGTATAATCACTTTGTTCATATTTATTCTCCCATAACTTCATTATTTGTAGCATTTCTGCTTTCAAGAATTTACATTCAATCAAACTATGCCTAATATTTTCTATATCTTCCTTACAAAATTTGCAGACTAAATCGAGCCTTAAACAATAAGCTACTTTCCTTACTATTATCATAAATTAACTTGCACCCAATATTCTGTTTACTTCTATATATATTTAAACTCTTTTACTCTCCATACTAGTTCTCTGTCTTTCCAACTCCCTATTCTTTATTAATGCATCTATTCTTTTATTCCATTCTTTACCACTATAACACTCAACCATTTTCATAACACAATCATCCCATCTTTTATACAAGTATACTGATATAAATTCTTTATCCAAATCCTCGGCATACTGCATTACCTTTCTCACTTATCTTGTTGCCTTCCTTTTATTCATAACCCAATTAGATACTATTTTGGCTATTCTTTTATTATCCATAAACTGCAATCTATCAAACATTTTCATTTTACTTTTTGCATCTCTCATATAAAAACTTGACCATCCCATTTCTCCTTGAATTGCCTCCTTTGCTGTCCACACCTCTACATCTAATGCATGTCTTCCTACTTCTCTTTGTACTTTCTCTAAGTAATCTAATACTCTTTTACTAACATATAACAAATCATTACCCATATGTTAACCCTACTACTACAACTCCCTTCCATACAATTCTAGCTACATCATATTTATTATATGAAAACATTGTTAATTTCTTTACTAAGTCCTTTCTTTTCTTTGCTTCATTTACCAATTTTTTTTCCCATTCAACCAAACAATTTTCCTGATTATTTAAGATGATTCCCAAATAACTATATCTATCCACAACATGTGTTATGCTAAATCCCAGCTTCCTTCCCCCATTTGGGTTGTTTTCTAATTAATAATATTTTTGATAAAAATTAATATACTGTTTTTGAAATTATTTTTTTAATTGTATATAATATGCACACTAACCCATAAAACCAGTTTAAATTCAACAGCAAAGATCATATCCTAATTGTTTCTCTTTTATTTGTAAATAATTCTTTGAACCTGATATAAATGATATGTATATAGATATGTAATATTAACTCTCTTAGGACAAACTAGAGTATAAAATGTTTATATGTAATGGGTAGTATACATCTAAACTAATACAAACTGCGTAATCACATACTTCATCATTAAATATATTATATTAAAAGTATTTATTAGGTACAGTGATTTTTTTGTACTTAAAATATCTGTAATGTTTTGCTTTTAATATTTAATAATTACAGATGACATAATTATTTTTCATATATAAAAAATTCAATAGAATTACTTCCTTTTTTTAAAAAAAAAACTGTTTTGAATTATCTACACGAAACCATATATACTCCAATACATTATGCACATCTCAAACATTTCAACTAAAATAGTTTTGACAAAATATCAAATTTTATTCTGCCATCATAAGTACATTTTTTTTTTTTATAGTTTAGTTTAGTAATTTTTAAACTTTGTTTAATATATTTTCCCATGTAAGCAATTATTTATTTTGTCAATTATTATTTGTTAATTTGTGTTTCATTGGCTGGGTTAATTTTTTTTTAACTTTAATGTAATAAATTATTTTGACATATGCTATTTTAAAATTAGAATACTTTAGTATTGTTTTAATTTTTTTTATATTATTTTTTTTTGTTGTTTTCTAATTATTGATAATTGCTAGATAGTCTTTTTTGATTTGGCCATGTGATTCGATAATATTGTCATGTGATTTTTGCTTTTTTTTCCTACCCTGGTAATATTTTGATTTCTAGAGATATTTGCTTTTTTTTTTGATTGAGCATAGGTCTACAAAATTTGCATGTTTATTTTTTGATTTTTGATGAAAATTGCAATTATTTATCTAATGGTTAAAATAATTGAAACACATAATGGCCACCAGTATTAACTGATATTGTTTAGTGTTTGATTGTGTTTGTAGTAGTTTTGGCTCTCCTTAGAAATAAAAATGGTGAAGAGTACACTCTAAACTAGTACTAAGAAATTTATTGTATAATTTATTTACTTGATCCATGTTTTGTAAAAGATCAAAAAACATAAAATTAAATTATTATATTTTTATTTTGTTGCAAAATAACATATTTATGAGAAATTTTAAAAAAATTATTATTGCTTTTTATTTCATTATAAAACAATAGCATTTAAGAAGGTTTCATAATAGAGATAATGACATTATAATTAATATTCATTTAAGAAATGTCTGGCTAAGTAATACCAAACAAAGGGAAGAATTTTCTTCTGTCAACAATTGAATCTTAATGAACATTCACCAAAAAGTAGAAAATAAATTGCTTCCTCTATAATAAGGAGAATAAAAAAATGTGTATGTGCTCCAAAAATAGATCAAATGACCATGCCTTGTTTAGTACAGTTTGTAGAAAGTCATCCTCTGATATATAAGGTCTTCAGAATGATACCATTCAATTGTTTATATATATATTTTCCATATGTCGTAGTATCTGCCAGGACATTGAACCCACAACCGTCTGCAACCAACTACTTGCTTGCAAGGCAGTTACGATGACCTCTCGGCTAACAACATTTGGCCAGTCAAAGTAAATAATCTAATAATTGGAAAAAGCACAACAGCATGTATTTTGAAATAAATCTTTTGAATTCATCAAACATGGTGAAGAACAAGGAAAAAACAGGACTCTTAATAAATATCAACAGCTGCACTATAGTAAATGAAAAAAATATCGTTAGAAAGATAATAATAGTAAAAGTAATTTTACTTACTTTAATTTAATACTATAAAATATTCTAAGCACTTAAATTTTTTGTTTGTTCAAATGTTTTTATTTATATTTTACTATAATTTAGCTTTAAATAATATATCAATTTTCATACTGTGTTTTAAACGCAAATTTTAAAATACATTTTTACTTATTAATGCAAACACATTTGAAATTATACATGTAAACATTTCATAAAAGTATAACTTGGAAAAGTACAAATATTTGCAAAAATTTGGAAATAAGTAAATAAAACTGTAAATACACTGGAAGGTTGCAGTTAGCAAATATCCATATTTTATTTGTTATTAATATATAAAAATCTGTATACATATTGTAACAGTCAGAAAACGAGTGATTTGTTAACATAGTGCAGAATTCAACCACCACACAGAACTGCAGCACCATCTAGGTAGCGAAGCCACCCGTAGTACTGAGTTCGAACATAGTTTATCGGTTCCACAATAAATCTATGAAACAACACATCTGATGCCATGTTAGTAAATATTTCTTTAGCCATGGTGGTCAGGGATATGCAAGAGATTCATGATTTTATTTCGAGTCAGCTAATCAGAACATTAATCTTCAACATTTATATTTAAAAAATCGAGGAAACATATAGAATGGTTATCGAATAAATAAATAAAGAAGTAATGGCAGATGTATAGTTTGACATTATTTATTTAAACATTTTAATAAATTATTTACTAATAATATTTAATAATATTTAAATTGAGTAACGGAATTTTCTGATAATGTTATATATTCAAGAAATACATTTATTGATTTAGAAACATTTATATGAAATCATTTAATCAATAATACTTTATATTTAAGATCTCAGTAGCGGTATTTTCCAATCCTGTTATGTTTACAAAGAGAGATACATTTATTTGATGATGTAATCTAGCTACCTAAAATTCTCGAGCAAGTATTTCTAAGGCATGCCTTTAGGGATTTATGCTTTTGCAATACACGAGTCTAAGTAAGATTTATAATAGTAGCGGCAGACATATATTTATTTAATTAAAGATATTTATTAATAACTAAGGGCAAACATTTATTTGAGAGTGAGTTATGTCACTAATGCATGGATGGAGTCATACATAGAATAATAAAGTTAATAAAAGAAACGTGGTACATATAGAAAGGCGATAGGAAGTGGCAGTATATTGAAACTGCAAAGCTGTGAATGAGTTTATAAATACGGGTTGGCATTTGCCATAGGCCTGAAGAGGTAAGGTGTCACATAAGCATAACCAGGGACAAGTGGTTCATGCCACAGTTGCCTGCTGGCTGCATGACGGTCGTCAAGCCCTACGAGAGCATTTATTATGTCTGCTTGTGTAGGACAACTGGGGTTAATTTCAACCCTATAGAATCCGGAATATTCAAGGCATGTAATGGGTCATCGCGTCTCTAAATGTAACACATGTATAATGTACAGACAATTCTGTTAAGACTTAAATATATTTTATAACTCAGCCCTACATTATCAACATTTAATAAGGAATGTTTGTGACTCTCAAAGAAATGCAAATTTTATGAAATTATTTTACAAATTTAATAAAATATAAAAACAATATATAAACTGGGTGATTATTATAGCTAATACGTCAGCCAATTGTTAAGCACTAGACCTCTGTATTACAATAAATGAAGCACTGAATGCGTGTCAATTTAGATGAAAATATTAAGTTATTTATGAAAGTAAATATTAATGAAAATTTGACACGCATCCACTCTTTCAAGGGATCATAAATTTATACTTAAAAAATTATGAGCATGCGATAATTATATAATAAAATGTAGATTTTAGAAATACACATCCAAGAAGGATAGAGTTAGGCAGGTTAGATTATTAAAGAAATTTACATATTAATTATTAAATCTATAGTATTACAAATGATAGTTCTACAATTTATAGTTTATAAGTTATATAAAGAATGAATAAGCTGTAGCAGGATATTAGTAGAGTACTCTAGAGAATTTGGATACAGGTAACTGTTTTATGAGAAGATTTCTGATTCATTGGTCAGTAGTAAATTGTTCATGATTCTAGCATTAGCAGTTCTTTCCTGTATTTAGGTGGTTCATTTAATTTAACAGCAGCAGCAGCTTTCTAATTGTTCGGGCAGCAGATCTTGGTTGGTATTCTGGATGGCATAAGTGAAGGTTCATTGCATACTATAGACCAACTCCGGGGAGAATAGTCTTTGGCGCTTACTACTTATGCATACGGTGGCAGGTAAATGAATATATATTTCTGATTGAGAGCAAAACTAAAGTTAAACTGAAAGTTTCTAGAAAGTCTAAAATGGCCTCCTTTCTTAGATCTTATCTTTTACATTTTTGTTAGTTTATTTTTGGATTCCAATTAATCTGCCCTGAGGATAATCAATGCATTTTTGTTAATTCTAATTATAGAGAAAGCTGACTTTCTATTGTTTAAACATTTAGATTTTACATTTAATTTTTGCAATTAGATTTTAGGGAATTATTTTTTTTAATTAATCTATTGTCTCTCACCGGCCGTTGCTTTTAAAATTTCAAATACAAAAAGAAACATATGATTATTTTTACTTTTACTTAAATATTACAATTTATTTCTAAAATTATTACTAAATGAAATTTAAACAAAGCAATAAATAACGGATTTTACAATTCAAAATAAATGTTTAAAATTATATATTTTTATATAACTAAAAGAAGAAATCTAAATTATATCATTTATCTTTATTCATTGCCTTAAATTTGATATCGAAATATGTGCGTGTTTACGGTGAATTCTACATATATCTATACATTTTTAATATTGCTACACACACAATTCGATACCAAAAAGTGTAAATTTGGGTAGGATAGAGTGGTGAGTGAGAGACGATAGAAAAAAGATGAAACTTAAGATTCGAATACGAATCTTACTGTTTCATTTCCCCGTACTTCCCATAAACAATTAAGGAAGAACAAAGGAGGCAAGGAAAGAGAAAAAAAATTTGCTACATCACATAATTTAAAGATGAAAAAAAAAATTTTTTTTTTTTTTTTTTACAGATATATAGAAATATAGAAAGCAGAGATTACATGAAGCAACGAATATTTTATGTGCACGGATCTAGAATTTATAGTTTAATTTAAAATGGCCTAATTCGGCCGTGTCTGGTTAGAAATCATATAGTAATATTAGTTAAACTGATTATATATATAAAAAAAATTATTGAGTAATATTAATTAACATAATATATATAAAAAAAATTCTTAAGAGTAATAGTAATTAAAACAATAATATCTATACAAAATTTTCCATCTAAAGCCCTATTTGACTAACGTAGGTTCCATTCTACCAAATTCATTATCAAATTCGTTTTACTAATTTTATATACATGTAATGACCGTCCTAAGAGGCTAAAATATTTTATAACCCCGGGTCAGGTGGATAATATCTACATGGTTTGAGATTACAGGCATTATATGATCTTTTTATGGTATCTCCATCTTTTAATAAATATGCATTCGGGCCACATGTGCGGTCATTATAAAGGGTGCCTAGTACAAAGTAAAAAACTTTTTATATACTCTTTTATCTCAGTTGCTTTGTTGAGAGTTCCATACCCAAACAGCTCCCGACCTGGAAATGTTGGCTTCTCTGATCTGCTTGTAATTTCCATTTTGCTCTTTCCATAAGGCGGCGGTGTTCCTTGCTTTTGTCAGTTTCAATATTGATTTCATGTTCATCCATGGGTAATGGCGTCTTGATCAATAATGAGTCTGCTTTACCAAAATGCAAACATGTTGGTGTCATGTCAGTGGCCTCATGGATGATTCCATTGATATATTGAAAAATCTTTTCAGTTTGATTTACTCAGCCTCTGTGATTTTGATTAACATGGGTCCTAAATAGTCAGTTTATTACCCTCATAATCCTTTCACATGGGTTAGACTGAGGATTTCAATCTGAGGTCAGAATATGTTTAACATTCTGCTGCCTCAACCAAGTCTTCTGAGGTCAGAATATGTTTAACATTCTGCTGCCTCAACCAAGTCTTCCATTCTTGAGATGTAAAGGCCGATCTGTGGTCTGAGAGGATGGTGATTGGAAAAAGATGGTGATTGGTTTTCCAATTTTGATGAATTTACACTTTTGTAATACCCGAATTGCGCAACGGGAATCTGCTCGCATCACAGGATAGGCCATAGCTTATTTTGAGAATAGATCATAAGTTACAAGTAAGTAACGGAATCTCGGTAGGATGGCAATGGGCCATAGTGATCGATTGCAAGTATTTTATTTGGTGCGGACAGGATAATAGAGACACCTATTCCACTAAAGTTTTTATTTGGTGATTTATCTCTTGCACAAATAGCACATTTCTTGAGGGTATCCATCACATCTTCATATAGTTTTGGCCAGTGAAATTGTCATCTTATAGCTTCTTCTGTTTTCCTGGGGCTGTAGTGCCCTACTAAGCCATGCATATACATGATGAGACAGTTTCTGAGGTCAGGTGGTACCAAGATCTCCCACATTCTGCTGCTGCAGCAACCCATTTCATATCCAGTATAGTTTCTTTCCTTGAAGTGTTGTGCAGCCTTGTATTGGATTTCCTTGCTGTTGTACAATTTGGATAAGCTTTTTGTATAGCAGTTGTTGCTCTTGCCAAGGTTCCTTAACTTGTGTTCCATCTCCTGGTCCAGTACCATTGCTGCAATAACCAATGGCTGATCACTTATTATGGGGTTGTGTGGCTCTAGTTCTATAGGGTGTCAACTTAATATATCGGCCACTGTATTTTCAGGCCCAGGGCAGTAGATGACTTTATAATGAAATCTTTGAAGTGAAAGACTCCATCTGATGAGGCGGTCATTGTTCAGGTAACTTTTATTTAGGAATTCAAGACACTGGTGGTCAGTAATGATAATCACTTCTGAACCCAGGAGCATCTGCTTGAACTTATTACATGACCACATGATTGCTAGTGTCTCTTGTTCCATCACTGTGTAGTTCTTTTCAGCTTCTTTCAGAGTACGGCTGCTAAAATATAGTATTTGGTGTTGGCCTTCTTGGTTGACTTGAAATAGAACCACGCCCAATCCTTTCTGACTACTATCAGTCTGCAAATACAAGGGCAGGTAAAATCTGGGTAGTGTAACATCACAGTCTCTAAAAATCTTCTCTTTACTCAACTGAAGGCTTCTTCATGCGTATTTGTCCATTCCCATCGGTGGTGGGGTCTTATCAATTCTACTAGGGATGATGTATCTTTGACAAAATGGGGGTAAAACTTGTGGTAGTAATTGCAAAGACCCAGAAATGATCGAACTTGTTTTCGGTTCGTTGGCCTAGGGAAATTTTCAATGGCTGTGACCTTGTCAGGGTGAGACCTAATTCTTTGACCATTTACAATATGACCTAAAAAGGAACTCTTCCTCAACGTGAAAAAACTTTTTTTTAAATTAACAGTTATATTTTTCTGGGTGCACTCATCGAAAAATTGTTTTAAATCTCCCAGATGTTCTGCAATGTCTCTTGACACAACTACTACATCGTCTACATAACATACCAATTTTTTCTTTAACTTACTCTCTTAAACATGTGGGTTTTCCCATTGTATTGGAAATGCGGTATATTTTCGATCCTGGGGGTGGAGAGCCATTTGCCAGTAACTGGCAGTTAGGTCAAGGGTAGAGAAAATATTTTTAGCAGTCAACTTGATAAATGTGATGGGTGGTGGGATGGCTCGCTAAGGTATAGTAATGTTGTTTAATGTCCTAGCATCTAGACACAATCGTATGGTTCCATATTTCTTTTTGATCATGACCAATGGGTTATTATAGGGTGATGACCCCTTTTTCAATTACACCCCAATTAATCATCTGTTTAATTTGGCCATTCACCTCTTCCTGATACTGAAATGGGATAGGGTATGTGTGGGTCTGGAAATGTGTCTCTTTTTTTACTCGTATCCGATAGACATAATCACTAATTTCACCTGAGACCTGAGAAAATATTGTACGATTTTTCGTAAATAATTGTAACTGGAATCGGTCCTCTACCTTGTTTAATGATGATCCCATAATTTTCTCTTGGATATCCTCATCAGGAATAGCCTCCAGACATCTTAATTGGATATCTTCAATTTGTTTATTAGTATCAAAACTTATCTGCTTCTTCTGGAAAGTTAGTATCTTTTTTTATAGTCCAGGATACATTCATGTTGGGTTAAGAAGTTGGACCCAATTATCATATCCTGAATTAGTCCTTTGATCACTAAGAAGGTGTGTCCTGCATAGGCTTCTCCTATTGACATTTCCAACCAGACTTGATAGTTTTCAGTTCTGGTCGTCCTCCCATCAGCCAGCTTCATTTGGATCAGGCGAGCAGGGAGCCTGGGTATGAGTCCATGTTTATTGTAATTTGTTAACCAATCTCTAGAAACACAGGAAATCTGGCTGCCTGTGTCAAGAAGAATTTGTGCAACTGAGGCCCCAATTCTTATATTAATAATTGGGCAAGGGCCAATCTGAAGTCCCCAAGTGAGACCCTCTTCCTGGATGACTGATGTTAGGTTAGTCATCTCTACCACTTTCAGCTGCTGGAAAGGTGGATGCTGGTACTGGAAATCTCTTACTGAAGTCCCACTTGATCAAATTGCCATTTGGTTTCTTTCTCACTATGATTGCTAATAGTTGCTGATTGCTGTTGTCTGGTCTCCTGCTTCCATTCATGATCTACTAATCTTTTCAGCCAATGGCTATCATCTAAAATCGCAAGAAATTTTCCCATCTCTTCGATTTCTTTGATACAACTTCCAATCATCAGCTTTTGAGTAGTTAATGGTATATTTTGTTGAATTGTTCCAATGATATGTGTATCTGCCAATGCGAACATCGTGAGAGATTTAAATCGGTTCTCTTGGCAGAGGAAAAAATGAGCATGTGTTTCTCAGGGTATTGCTCCGTATTTTTTATGACAGAGCATGTCATAGATAGCATTTTGATGCTGTTGCTACAATAATGTTTAATTAATGCATCTTTGTACTTCTCTATAGTTTTACGTTTCCATTTCACCATATCCCACCAGTCTTTGGCATAGCCCTGTAAATGATAACTGGCAATAGCTATCTGTTCACCTGCTCCTGCCTTATGCACTTGAAAGAAACTTTGTAAGCTCTCTAAGTGGTTTTGAGGATTTTCTCCTATCTCTCCTCTAAAGATTTTTATCTGAATAATCTTTCTTAAGTAGCTTTGAGGTTTAACCTCCATTGTCTTTATATTTCTCCCTCTTTATTGATTTGGGGTATTCTATACTCCTTTGCTTGACTTGGGGTATTCTATATTCCTTTGCTATCATTTCTAACTCTCTCAATACAAATTTTTGAATTTCCTGATACTCCTTAGCTCTTATCTTTTCTTCTTTCTGTCTCTTTTTTGATTCTTCATCTCTTCTTCTCACTTCCTCCTCATAAATTTTCCTCATTTCTTCCCTATTTTGTCTAAGTATTTCAAGTAACTTTAAATTAAAGTCCATCAGCTTTAGATAAATCTACTTGCTCTATATTAATATTTTCTGCTTCCATTTTTTTAATATTATTTATTTATTTTTCTTTATTTAGCATTAGACTATTCCCCATGGGTATCTTGGTCCTATCACACTCTTTCACTGCCCACACCTACTCTACATTGCCCTATATCTATATTCTCTATATTTCTGCGTTTAACATATATATTATAATGAACTACTGTTAACGCATATAATAAGCCTCTGCTGTCTATATATATATATAATAGCACTTTAATAAAATATTTACTGTCAACATATATAACAAGCCTCTGCTGTCTATAATATATATAATGGTGCTTTAATAAAATATTTACTGCTACTTGCTTTCTCATTTAGCGACTGATTACTTTTTTTTTGACATATATATAAAAATATTTCATTAGATCCGAGTATTTTCATTCCTTTTTAAATTACACACACATCCCTGCTTTCCTTAAATTTGTTATTATGTCTATTGTCCTTTCATTCACTCGACCCACATTATTTCACTCGATTTTTTTTTTTTTCATTATTTTTATCAAAACAAATTCATATATATATATAGAATAATTAGCTAACTCGAGTAACGAACGCTAAAAGAAAATTTACATGCATTATAAATCTGCTCAGGGTATATATGGGTTTTGTAATCGAAGTCTCTACATTATAAAGCGCTAAATGCAAAAAAATTTTTTTATTATGTAACGGTCAGAAAATGAGTGATTCGTTAACATAGTGCAGAATTCGACCACGACACAGAACTGCAGCACCATCTAGGTAGCAAAGCCACCCGTAGTACTGAGTTTGAACATAGTTTATCGGTTCCACAATACAATCTACAAAACAATGCATCTGATGCCACGTTAGTAAATATTTCTTTAGCCACGGTAGTCAGGGATATGCAAGAGATTCCTGATTTTATTTCGAGTCAGCTAATCAGAACATTAATCTTCAACATTTATATTTAAAGAATCGAGGAAACATATAGAATGGTTAACGAATAAATAAATAAAGAAGTAATGGCAGACGTATAGTTTGACATTATTTATTGAAACATTTTAATAAATTATTTACTAATAATATTTGATAATATTTAAATTGAGTAACGGAATTTTCCGATACTGTTATATATTCAAGAAATACATTTATTGATTTAGAAACATTTATATGAAATCATTTTATCAATAATACTTTATATTTAAGATCTCAGTAGCGGTATTTTCCAATCGTGTTATGTTTACAAAGAGATATACATTTATTTGATGACAATCTAGCTACCTAAAATTCTCGAGCAAGTATTTCTAAGGCATGCCTTTAGGGATTTATGCTTTTGCAATACACGAGTCTAAGTAAGATTTATAATAGTAGCGGCAGACATATATTTATTTAATTAAAGATATTTATTAATAACTAAGGGCAAACATTTATTTGAGAGTGAGTTATGTCACTAATGCATGGATGGAGTCATACATAGAATAATAAAGTTAATAAAAGAAACACATGGTACATTTAGAAAGGCGATAGGAAGTGGCAGTATATTGAAACTGCAAAGCTGTGAATGAGTTTATAAATACGGGTTGGCATTTGCCATAGGCCTGAAGAGGTAAGGTGTCACATAAGCATAACCAGGGTCAAGTGGTTCATGCCACAGTTGCCTGCTGGCTGCATGATGGTCGTCAAGCCCTATGGGAGCATTTATTATGTCACTTGTGTAGGATGACTGGGGTTAATTTCAACCGTATAGAATCCGGAATATTCAAGGCATGTAATGGGTCATCGCATCTCTAAATGTAACACATGTATAATGTACAGACAATTCTGTTAAGACTTAAATATATTTTATAACTTGGCCCTACATTATCAACATTTAATAAGGAACATTTGCGACTCTCAAAGAAATGCAAATATTATGGAATTATTTTACAAATTTAATAAAATATAAAAATAATATATAAACTGGGTGATTATTATAACTAATACGTCAGCCATTTATTAAGCACTAGACCTCTGTCTTACAATAAATGAAGCACTGAATGCATGTCGAAATCGAAAATATTAAGTTATTTACGAAAGTAAAATATTAATGAAAAATTTGACTCACATCCACTGTTTTAATTTATCATAGATTTATACTTAGAAAATTATGAGCATGCGATAATTATATAATAAAATGTAGATTTTAGAAATACACATCCAAGAAGGATAGAGTTAGGCAGGCTAGATTATTAAAGAAATTTACATATTAATTATTAAATCTATAGTATTACAAATGATAGTTCTACAATTTATAGTTTATAAGTTATATAAAGAATGAATAAGCTGTAGTAGAATATTAGTAGAGTACTCTAGAGAATTTGGATACAGGTACCTGTTTTATGAGAAGTTTTCCGATTCATTGGTCAGTAGCAAATTGTTCATGATTCTAGAATTAGCAGTTTTATGAGAAGTTTTCCAATTCATTGGTCAGTAGCAAATTGTTCATGATTCTAGAATTAGCAGTTCTTTCCTGTATTTAGGTGGTTCATTTAATTTAACAGCAGCAGCAGCTTTCTAATTGTTCGGGCAGCAGATCTTGGTTGGTATTCTGGAGGGCATAAGTGAAGGTTCACGGCATACTATAGACCATCTCCCGGGAGAATAATCTTTGGCACTTACTACTCACACATACGGTGGCAGGTAAATTAATATATATCTCTTTGGAGACTCTCCTGATCGAGAGCAAAGCTAAAGTTAAACTGAAAGTTTTTAGAAAGTCTAAAATGGCCTCCTGTCTTAGATCTTTACATTTTTGTTAGTTTATTTTTGGATTCCAATTAATCTGTCCTGAGGATAATCAATGCATTTTTGTTAATTCTAATTATAGAGAAAGCTGCCTTTCTATTGTTTACATTTAACTTTTGCAATTAGATTTTAGGGAATTTTTCTTTTTAATTAATCTATTATCTCTCACCGGCCGTTGCTTTTAAAATTTCAAATACAAAAGGAAACATATGATTATTTTTACTTTTAATTAAATATTACAATCTATTTCTAAAATTATTACTAAATGAAATTTAAACAAAGCAATAAATAACGGATTTTACAATTCAAAATAAATGATTAAAATTATATTTTTTTATAAAATCTAAATTATATCATTTATCTTTATTTATTGCGTTAAATTTGATATCGAAATGTGTGCGTTTTTATGGTGAATTCTATATATACATTTTTAATATTGCTACACACACAATTCAATACCAAAAAGTTTAAATTTGGCTAGGATAGAGCGGTGAGTGAGAGACGATAGAAAAAAGGTGAAACTTATGATTCGAATACGAATCTTACTGTTTCAATATATTATTCCAAATATATCAATGCCATACTGAACATTTAACAAAATTTAATGCTTAAAAGTAAGATTGGATATGACTTAGATAATATTACCCATAAATAGTTTCATTGCTTTTAATGCCAGTCTGGGGGCCAAAGTTTAATGTTTACATGCTGTAATCTGTTTTTCTTTATAAAAAACAAGATCATACATAAAATACACTATATAAGGATTTTATGCACAAACCTTCTTGAATCGATTAATTATTAAGTTTTGCATTAGGTGGTAGTTTATGGAGAGTTTGCAACAGTTTTAACAGCTTGTTTAAGAAAAGGAAATGTGATCATGTGATATTTTGGTGGGTTTTTATATGAATCCTGTCCATATGGTGATGGTGAATGTGGTTTTTAAAACTGCAAAGACCCCAAACAAGCAAATGAGCTTGGATTAAAAACATTATTAGTTTTATCTTAGGATCATAGCTTTGTAGTTAATTAATTAGGTCAAAGATTGTTTCCAGAGGGTTGCATTAGACTCTAAAACCTAGGTGTAGTGCTCCAGATCTAAGGTACCTCATTAATGAAAACCACAAGCTTGAAATTAGTCTGGGTATATTGGATAAGTAAAAACTAGATAGGAATTTTATGCACAAACTTTCTTGCAACCATTAACTACTAAAGTTTGGATTGGGTGGTGCTACTCTTGGGAGAATTTGCTACTTTATTCTTATTATTAACAATTACCTTTCTGATTTTAAACTTTCTTCTCATTAAAAAAACAGTCACAGTTACAATGATAAACATTTAGTTTATCATCCTATAAAATATGGGATGTTTATTCTTATAATGCACTTGTATGAAGTAAAGGTATAACAGATGTTTTCCTGTTAATTTATTTTCTTTAAAATTTAATAATACTAGGATACACAATTATCTAGATGATGTTCACAAATTCATTCCAGTTCATAGGTGACACTTGCATTATTTTGGAATGCACAGAATTTAATAACAACATTTACAATAATTTTAATTATAGGAAAAATCATTCTGGATACTCTTCTTTACCTTCTAGTAAAAATGGTAACTTACCTCACATTTCAATGACTAAAAAAGTAAATATATCTGTAAAATTGAACAATTCTAATTTTACTGGATTCTTTGCTGACATTTATTTTAATATCAACATAGAAAACAATAGATTTTTTTTTCTAATATGACAGTGAATCATAAATCAAATGATGGTTAAATTATAAATAGTTGAAATAAGTCATAGATCACATGACCCTATGTCTTAAGCTTGTAAGTTATAAACAATGAGATTACTTGTCTTAAGCTTGTAAGTTATAAACAATGAGGATTACCAATTCCTCAACAATCTTTGTGATAAATGCTTAGCCAGAGCCAGCACTTAAAATATCTCCGTCAGGAACCCCCCCAACCCCTGACCATGGTTTCATGCTTTGGCATTCCTCAGAGATGTGCTAAGGTAGGTTCAGACCCTAGATCTAAAAATACCAACCCAAAGCCAAGCACTTACTAAAAGTTATCCATTGAGTGGAAAATCTGAAAATTTCAGACATCTGCATGTCTTCAAACCCTGCTATCCCACTCAAATAGCTATATGGGACTGATAGATCTTTAGCCATATCATATATTAGTAGTCTTAGCAATATAACATTGCATAAGACTTAAGGCAGAGACTATAAATAGTCAAAATAAGAATCATAGATCACATAACCCTATCTCTTAAGCTTGTAAGTTATAAACAATGAGGATTGCCAATTTATCAACAAGCTTTGTGATAAATTCTTAGCCAGAGCCAGCACTTAAAATATCTCTGTCAGGAACACCATCCCAAACCCCTGACCATGGTTTTGCTTTGGCACTCTTCAGATAGGTGCCAGGGTAGGTTCACACACTAGATCTAAAAAATACTAATCCAAAGCCAAGCACTCAATGGATAACTTTTAGATAAGTGCTCGGCTTTGGGTTGGTATTTTTAGATCTAGTATACGAACCTACCCTGGCACCTCTCTGAGAAGTGCCCAAGCATCAAAACATGGTCAGGAGTTTGGGGGGGGGGGTTTCCTGATGGAGATATTTTAAGTGCTGGCTCTGGCTAAGCATTTATCACAAAGCTTGTTGATGAATTGGCAATCCTCATTGTTTATGTTAAATTATATCTTAAAAATAGTTTGAGAACTAATATTGTTTGTCATAATGTTTATATGAATAATACTGTCGTCTTGCTTTTATATATCTGCTTCTGCACATAAACACAGTGACTTAATATTCCATAATTTATGATTTTGCACTGCTTCTATTACTTTTTTTATTGTAGATCTTTGGTTAATTCTTTAAGGCTTTGATTGAGTTAATCTTTTTTTTCTTTGCTTTATTTTCATTATTTTTCTGAATGACATGGTAGGTCTTTCTTGTTTTTATATGAATATTAGAGGGATGTGAACTAAATGTGTCCAAATTAAACAATTTTTTTAAATAAAGAAATTGTTTAATTTGGACACATTTAGTTCTTATATTTATTACAGAAACTTTATTAAATCAACAATTTCTTATTGTTCTTTCCTTGATAATAAATTTAATATTTTATGTACTGTTCTATATAATTCACCAGCATTTTTATCTCTGTTAATTTTCCTATTGATGCGTATCATCCATCTATTGAGTTTTATATTATGATATATTATTCAGAAGTTAGTTATTCTAATATTTCAAGAAAAAAATATAGGAAAGATAATTATGTTGATTTTAGTAGGAAGTTTTCTAAAGTTAATTGGGGATTTATTATATTCCTATAATGATATGAACCATTACTTAGATTTCTTTTTACACGTTCTTAATAGTCTTATTGATATATATATATTCCTAATAAATTTTCTTACACTCATTAGGTTTATTAAAAGGAAGTCTTACTATTGTAGACTATTTTAAAACACAGAATATCTTTTTTTATAACAACTTTATTAATTTCAGAAGATTGGCTAAATATGTAATTTCTTTTAATCCTAAATAATTTTGAGATTTTATTAATTACTCTGGTTTGAGTAAAAAAGAGTAAATGTAGGTGACTTTTCCAAACAGTTTTCTGACTTAAGTTTATGGTAATGGTATATTAGATCTGATAATATGTTGGACTATTTCCATCATCTATCAGTAAGTGCTGAATGTATAGAAAATTTTAAAGTTGTAAATATTAATTCTTATTAAGCATGATGTCAGCACGTAATATTTATATAAGGCTAAAAACCTTATTTACATGTTTCAAATACAAAAACTTGCTAGTAATAACACACAAATAGACAACACATTAGTAATTACACAATGTTTTGAGTAATATTATTTTCCAGTCTTCTTCAGATGTTGCTGGTCTGACCAATGAAAGTATTAACATAGGAGTCAAACCTTTATATTCTTGAATATTTAAGGAAACTCTCTAACCAACTGACCTATTCTGTTAAAGCAGAACATTGACTTGTGATATTCAAGAATCTAAAGATGTAAGTTTAACTCCTATGCTAATATTGTCACAAGGTCAGGTCAGCAACATCTGAGGAAGAGTAGAGAATAATATTACTCGAAATGTTGTGTATTTGTGTGTTATTACTAACAATTTGTTTGTACTTAAAAATTGTAAATAAAGTTTAAAATTTTCTATACATTTAACATTTATTGATAGATGATGGAAATAGTCCAACATATTATCATATTTTGCTGATTTATATTCATCATATCATATAACATCTTCAAAAACTACATTACCCTGCAATTATATTGTTGATTGTGTGATTGATCTTATCTCTAGGGGTGATGCTATTGTAGCCATCAAGTGACTTAAAACTCATTCTAGTTTAGGAAATGATAATATTCCTTCCTTTTTTTTTTACAAAGGTCTAGCTGAATTTATTGCAGCACTTTTCATCTTTATTTTTAATTTATCACTTAACTCCTATGTTTTTCTGAATATTCTTAAATATGCCAAAATAAAATGGCTCTTGTGACTGTGTTAATAACTATAGATCTATTTCTGTGCTCAGATTTTTGAATGATGTATTTATAATAAAATATTTAGATGTTAGTAAAATCATTTCTTCTTCATAACATAGTTTTATTATTAATAGAAATCATAAATTGGCAAATTCGAAACTGACAGAAAGAACAACATAGATGCATATGTCTAAGACTTGCAAAATCTCGGATACAATCAGATTAAAATTGTTAACATTATCAAGAGATTTTTCCAAAAAATAAAGGAATATCTCCTCACAGCCTCAACCAAATAAGACTAAAAAATGAATCAGTCTTTCATATATCCTGAAAGTCTGACAAAAATTTAAAAGAATATGCACAGAAAAGTATAACATTAGCTTATGAACTACCCCTTCACTAAACAACTCACTTAACAATTAAAAGGACAAATTTCCTGAAGATTCCACACACCAAATCATCTACGTAATTTAATGCAACAAACCCACATGTAAACTTGCGTATATCAGAAATCGAGAGCTATTTCAATTAGACTGGTCCAGTGTGAATACCTTTACAATAGAGCATGTAAAACTGACCAATATTCTTCAAAATTTATAAACCATGAAAAGAAAACTGTCCATAATTTAATTTATCAAAGGCTAGAATTGTGTGCATTGAGAGGGAGGACAGAAAATAAAAAAGTGAAGAGATCTGGGCAACAGAAAAAGATTGATACTCAATAAATGGAAAAGATATAAATGTTTCCCTGTTGAAAAAGTGGAATATTTAAAAAAATTCAAATATCTTTAAATATTAAAATTAAACATGTTAAATCTTTAAAATGCTGGAAACATTAAAGAAGATAGACTGCTATGAATATGATATTTCACAAATCGAAAGCATGCTAAGAATTAATAAAATTAAAATTATCAAGGCTACTTTTTCTATGTGAATGTTTATAACATTTATTTTAATATTACTAATAGATGTGTAAAAATTAATTTGCTAACAATTTATGATCATATAGCACATGTGATTGAGAATCAGGAGAGACTTGATGTTATTTATTTTGATTTATCAAAAGCTTTGATGTCCAAAGAAACCAGACAAAGTCTGGATTTTAACTGATTTTGCTTTCTTGTTGAACTCTGCTCTCAATGTCTTTTGTTTCGAATGCTTCAGTTCTTATGTGTTATGTTTTGACGATGGGCTACTTTGATGACATCTGGTATAGATGGCATTGATAAAAACTTTTGTCCTAACTCCTTACAGTCAGCTCTTGATATTTACAGTGCAATGACCTTGGTTAAGATGTTGTGAAAACTCAAACTTTCTGGCTTAGATTGTAACAACTGTTTTGTGATAGTATTGTCTTTGTTGCCTCAAATAAATGTCAGCAATTGATGCTTCACATTTGCATAGAAACTTGAATCTCAATCTTCCAAATCAGGTCGTGACAGAGAGACAAAATTTGTGATTGTTATCAGTTTGATATTTTGATAACAATTGATGTTGAGAAAAGAGAATATTTTTCTTGGATGGTAAATATTCTCCTAGAAGATTCATTAATTCAGTATATGTTAGATATTTAAGGGATTTAGATGCTCTCAAAACAGAAACTGTTTTAAACATTTTGGTACCAATTGAATTTAGTGAGGAAATTTAACATAATATAGTTGATGATTTTACTTCACATAATTTTCAAGTCATCTTTATAATTGTGAAAAAAATCTTCAGGTCAAAAATTTCAAAATTAGGCAGTAATATTGGGTTTATGGCTGGATCTGGTTTATCTACTGCTGATTACAGGAACTAGTTATTGTGTTGAAATTGCAATAACTATTTAAACAAACATTTGTTATTGTGCTTGCAAAAGTCATGCAAATTGTTATGAACCATTTGTTGTGTGTTTGTAGACTAAGAGAGACTAAATTACAATACATAAACATTTTTGTTTCTTTCAAGAGGAAATTTTTTATCTCATTAAAGATTAATCTATAATGCAATATAATTTATTAATATATATATTATTACAATACAATATTTATATACTATTTTCAAGGCTGAAGTTAATGTCGCATAAAAAATGTTAGCATTAAAAATGGCAGTCGAAGTTGCTTATTTGTTGATAGTTTTTTTCTTTTTCCTCTCTTTTTTCATAGAGCGAATGTTTTTCTTTAAAAACAGTTTTTGATATATAGAATTTATTAAACGTTTATAAATAAAACTCATTAAACATTTACTTGTCATCAATATTGTTGTAACTATTGTTTGTTTCTTGTTATATTTGATGGGTTTTAATGTGAAAAAAAAGTACGAACACATGATATATTATTTTAGAAGCTGAACTCTATATATAATATTGATGGGTGGCAGAAATGCTGTACAAATTGATGAAGGTGTTTTAAGCAGTTATATTACTCTCCATTTTAAAATAACTATGAACTCATTAAGTAGTTAACTAGATTATCTGGTTATTAAAAATAAATTCTGAGCTTCCTTGTAAAATATAGATGTTTAACCTGGATTTGAAACCAGGATGATTTTCTTTATCATTACCTTTTGCTATGATTTTCTTAACACAATTATGTTTATGACATTGTCAAAGCTACACAGAAATTTGATTTTCTATTTCCTGCTAAAACTATTTTTCTATCATATAACTTCTTTACTTACAGAAAATCAAAACACAACTCATTACTATATACTGTGCTCATATTTGAGCTAGTTTAGACATGCTTTTTAAACTATTCAAAAAATGAGTTATCTTAAATAATAAGTAATCGATCTCTTAACATTATCTATTCTTTGAATTTGTATCTTTGGTTTTTTTTTTTGACGAATAATATTATGGTCACAATTCTTCATAACTTGTTTCCTATCTTCATTCCCTTTTGTTATACTTAATTACGAAATATTATAACTAATCTTTTTTAAAAAATGATATTTATTTTATCAACATTATTAAAATCTTTTATTTTCTTCATAAAAAAAATACGTAATTATATTTGTATTTGCATCATTTTATTTTTTATCTTTTTTATTTGAGGTTTTCAAAAATGTATAAAAATACCAATATTTAATTTTGCTTTAATTTTTTATCAATAGGCGGAGCTACAAAGCAATTTATTGGTTTTATTATTATTACATTTTTTTACTGCTGAAAAATGAAATATAATTTTTCATATTATAATTTTTTTAATTATACATTTTCTCATTACGAAAATAAAAATTTTACATTTAAATATATAAAAAAAACATTTTTAATATAATCAATAACTGTTTTTATATTAGATATAACTTTTAAAAATATTAATAATATGTTATTAAAATTATTTTTTGCAACTATATAATAATAAGTAAAATTATTCAAAGAGAATTTATTGTTATCAGATGCATAAATTCAGAGCAGTTGTTTATATACAAATTTTCTTCTCTGTTCAGCTTACGAATACTTAAAATAAGCATTTTAAAATAAAAAGACTCAAATGGTTAATAATTTGAGAGATCATAATGATGTATGAATATCTGAAAATAAAAGGTGGAACACTTGGAAGATTATTAATTTGGGAGGTCATTTGATATTTGAACCATAGGAGTAACAGGTTGATCTCTTGAATGATTATTATTAACTTGAAAAAACATGCAATGTTTGATTTTCACAATTAATAGGTTAAACTGTTTAGATTGGAAGATCATATAATGTTCGAATATGAAAAGTAACAGAATAAATTATCAAATGGTTATTAAACATAGGAGATCATTCAAATATGAAAAATGGTAGATTGAACTGTCAAATGTTATTAGCATAGAAGATTATGTGTTAGTCAAACATTAGATTAATAACTACTTGACTTTCGATATGAAGTGATAAATTAAACTACTGAATAATTATCATGTGATGCTCAGATACCACCAATGATAGATTAAATTGGTGAATGGATAGCTTGGAAGATCCTACCATGTTCAAACATCAGAAGTGATAGATTGAGCTGTCAAATGAATAGACAGGAAGATCAGGTAATGTTTGAATTTCAGAAGTAATAGGTTGAATTTCAATAAAGACATCTCAAATTACTTGAATGATTACACACAAAATGTAACAGTTAAGTATCAGAAATGACAGATTGAACTTTGACCCAGAAAAAATTTCCCTTGATTTGGTCTTTGTATCACTGTCCTAAAATACACAGAGCTTTTAAGTCACACAAATGAATTTTAAAAAAGACAATATTATTAGATTATATAATACCTATTCTAAATTAATTTCTACCACATTTCAATCTCAGAAGTCATAAATGAGATATAAAAAAATACATCGAATACAGGTGGAAAGAGCATCTTATCTGAAAATAATTTTAGTAATTAAAATTTCAACCAATATTTTTTATTTAAGAAGTTAGTTGCAGCTGAGAAAGATTGAATAATGTTCTCTATAAAATTTAACTTTGGATAATCAAGAATGAGGTAAGGGAATTATAAATGATTCAGTAATTATTAAAAAGGCATAATTATACAAATAGGAATGGTGCATGCATTACAATTATTTTCATGAATGTGGTAATATATAAATGAACAAAGTATATTTTACACTTATGACCTCTAACTTAAAAAAAAATTACATTAAACAGCTATATTATTCAACACTTATAAAATTAGCCATTGCAAAACACTATAAAATCTGTTTACAATATTTCGCAAACAGAAAAGTTCAGCATGATATGGATACATTAGCCATGTCATGCAAATGTGTATAATAGTTTATGATTTAATGTTTATTTGTAAATGATAGTCCTGTCTTTATCACAACACTTAGAGCTTACAAATTAATGACTTCTTTCCATCACTGAAGTATAATACTCTTTATTTTCAATAAATATAAAATCAAATAGCATAAGTCTACTATTATTACATGATCACATCCCATCATGCACTTCTGATCCTATCCAAAAACTTTCAGCTTACTCAAGACTAAATATGAATTGTTATCTTAAGCCATTATTTTCCTTTTGTTCTTATTATATTTAATAAAAATCCTTTACAGAAGATATATTTAAAATGTTACATTTGCATATGCATAGAATTTTTCATAAGTTGAATTTTATATAAATTAGAATTTCCATTCAGGTGCGTATTCCATATTAGCCATCATGCACAATATAAAAATATTTCTTAAACAAATGAAAATAACTCTATAGTAAAAAAAAAAAATTAAATGCTTTATTGCTTAACAGTTTTTAATAAGTTCAAACATTAAATGAAATGACCAAGATGAAGTCGTAATCTGAGGAGTTTGAACTCAGCTTGTTTTCTACCATTGTATTAATTATAAATCACAAAAGATGTTCCACGATGCTTAAGACAAACAAAAAATGTTATCTCTGTTGACTTATATAAAATAACCCTTGAACTTTTTACCTTTATATATATCAGAAGTTGTTTATATATAGGGTATATGAGCACAGACTTTCACATGACCCACTACTCTCCACACTATCTCATAACACTGATACACTTGAACACATATATGTTGAAAAGATAAATTATCACCAATATACGTATTTCATGCTAAACCAGCAATCATCAGTTGGTCCAGATAACCATCTCCACACATATATGCTATAAGTGGTCAGATATATATTAAGATAGTTAATCCTCATACTCTAATGGACAGGCTTCAATCCACTCCACACTCCAACTCTTCAACCGTCCATCCAATTGAAAATCTGATGATGGAATGCTCAAAGGCCACCCTGAGGCTGAGATTCTTGTCACACCCATGTTGACCTAAGGTCATTCTGACCCTTCATGTACATGACATAATCCATTTTAATACATATACAAGGGATGAGTTGGTCCAGATTACCATCTCCCATACATATATGTAATCAATGCTCAGTTTATATTAAGATAGCAAATCCTTACACTTTAATGAACAGGTTTCAACCTACTCCAATTTCCAACTCTTCAGGCATCCATGATATTTACAAGGTAACAACCAATTAAAAATATGGAACCATGACATTTACAAGGTAACAACCAATTAAAATTAGTTTTGCAAGGCTGAAATAATAGCATGTGATCTATATTGCACTTTGATTTATACATATCAAACTTTCTGCATTCATAACTTGATATCAATCACTTCAGATAAATACATTAAAGATTTTTAGAAATCATTTATTAAATGAGATTGTCTGTAGTCCAGATGTGACTTTTATCTTCAGCAAACACATGGAATAATTCAACTTTATTATCCTCTTCTTCCATGTGCTATATTATTTTGAATATGCTTAAAACATTCATTTTAACACATATTCCTGAACCATGTAAACAATTATAATTGAAAAAGACAAATGAACTTTCTCTATTTTATATGTGTTCACTTATATGTTTTGAGTATGTGTGATGGAGTTGAAATTTAAATATACTAATACATTTATTTGTACCATTTTAAATATAGTTATTAATATTATCAACATGACTTGTACTTTATTTACTATTTATACAAGCATTTATTTTGTTTTCATTATTTGTTTTACATCTGACATTGCTATATTTCATTTTGTAGTTCTAATTTTCATATTTTAATCTACTCAACTTGTGCTTTTCCCTTGGGGTTATCACATTACAATCTAAAAATTTTCTTTATCATTTATGTATTTATCAATTTTAAACAATTAGCAGAAATAACTGATATTTTGTACATTTGGTATTGATTATTTGTGCTTTATAAAAATGATATGGGCTACATACTCTTTGCTTCTTTTTTATATATCAATATTATTAACCACATGACAAGTCAAGTAATTTAACAGAACCCTCATACATTGCACATATTTTAAAATATGGCTGTAGCTTATTTATTAACTGAAGGCTTATTTAGTAACTCAAGTGTATAATCTGATATATGAACTTTAGTATTGTAAACAACTTACTCAAACATAATTCAAATTCACCACCACACAAACACACACCATCATACCACCCATGTATAAGTTCAATATAGTTTATCTTCCACAACACAATCCATGAAACAACATCTATGCGACATTAGTAAATATTTCCTTACACGTGGTCAGGGATATGCAAGAATTCATGATTTTATTCTCATTAGCAATAATCAAACTAATATTAATTAAACATTCATATTTACATAATCAAAATATTATATAGAATGGATATCAATAAATGAAACATAAATCAGACTATAGTTTAAAATTATTTATTAATACATTTTAATAAAATCATTGACTAATAATATTTTAGGGATTCAAAGCTTCAGTAGCGGGATTTCAACATGAGTATATTTTAAAGAATACATTATTTATTTTTTACAAAAGGAATTCATTTATTTGAGGGCGTAACTAGCTACCTAAAATTCTCATAAGTATTTCAATCATGCCTTGGGGAATTTCACCTTTGCAATCAAATCTAAATAAGATTTAAGAGTAGCGGAACATATATTTATTTAATTAAAATATTTATTTTATGTCTAAGCAAACATTTATTTGAGAGTGAATTATGAAGATAATGCAGAGGCTGAGTGATATATAGAATAATAAAATTAAGTAAAGAACACGTGTACCTTTAGAAACGATATGGAATGCATATATTGAAACTGCAATCCTGAATGGTTTATAAGAATTGCTGGTCTCTGCCTCAGCCCGATGAAGTAAGGTGTCACATAAGCATAACCAGGGACAACGTCCGTTCACAGTTTGCTGGCTGCATGAGTCAGTCCTACAGAGCACCCATCATCCCCTGTTAGGATGACTGGGGTTAATTTCAACCCTGAAGAATCCAGAAATTTCATGCGGAATGGGTCACGCATCTCTAAACGTAACACATGTATAATGTATAAACGATTATGATGAGATTTAAATAGATTTCTAACTCGCCCCACAACATTGGACTCTCAAAAAATTAATTTTCTGAATTATTCATGATGATTTAATAAATACAAAACCTATATAAATTGGGAATTATTATAACTAATACATCAGCCATTTCGAAGTAGTAGACCCTCATTACAATAATGATGCACTGAATCTGTCAATTTAGATAAAAGTTAAGTTAGTTATGGTTTATAAGAATGTTGGGCTGGTCTCTGCCTCAGCCCGACGAAGTACATATTAATGAAAATGTGACACGCATTCACTGTTTCAAACGATCATAGATTTAAACTTTGAAAATAGAGACAATTGTGAGCATGCAATAATTAAATAATAAATATAGATAAACTGTAGATTTTAGAAATACGCACCCAAGATAGAATGAGGTAAGCTAGATTAGTAGAGAAATTTACACATTACATTAATTATTCAATTTAGTTATACATATAGTAGTTTTTACATTTTATAATTTAGATAAGTAGTATGAAGAAGAGCTATAGCATATTATTAGAGTACTCTAGAGTTTGAACACAGACAGGTACCTGTTTTATAAGAAGTTTTCTGATTCCATTAGTTTAGCAGCAAAAGTTCACGAGTCAAGTCTTTCTTTATTTAGATATTTCATTTAATTTCATCCACAGCTTTCTCATTCATTTCCAGCAGATCTTCATGGTGAATTTATGATGGGCAATGGAAAGTTCGCATCCGATAGGCCATCTCCCAATGGAGAATAATCTAGGTACTTTACTTGGTCATACCTTCAGGAACAAATTATTTTATTATTTTTGGAGACTCTCAGATGAGACAAACTAAAGTTTAAGTGAATGTCTCCCCAAGTCTAAGATGGCCTCTTTTTTTTATCTTGATCATTCACATTTTTGTTAAGGTATTTTAGCTCTCTTAATCTGCCCTGAGGATAATCAATCATTTTGTTGGTTTTTAATTAAAAGCTCCTTCTTTTCTTTTCTATCCCACTTTTAATAATTTTTTTTAAATTTTTTATTTATTTTTTTATATTCCATTCATTTAAGATTCTAAATATAAAAAAAAAAAAAAAGAGAAAATTAAATTATAATTAAATTTAAATTTAAATTTTATTTTAGATTTTTATTAATAATTATAAAATTAAACAACAAAAAAAAAAAAAAAAATAACAACCAAAAAAAATGATAAAAATTTAAAAAAATAATAAAATAAAAAAAAATCTAAAAAATATAATTTATTCCCTCTTTATTTTTTTTAATTTGTGAGTGAGAGATGTGAATTTTTTTTTTTTGTTCAAAACTCAATATATTATATATTTTTATTTTTTACACACCCCCATACAAAAAAAAAAAAGTTTAAATTAGGGGGAGAGCGGGGAAAAAGAGAGGGGAGAAAAAGGGGAAACTTAAGATTCGAATACGAATCTTACTGTTTCAGTATACAATTTGTGACATCAGCATCATAAATCACTTTTCATTCACCAATTAGGATAACTTGAAACATTGTTTGTATGTTTAGTGGTATAACATCTGACAGAATTGGAGTAGTGTTTTTATAATTCATTACTACTTTTACTTAAAGTGTATTAAAAATTAATGTTCTTCTGGCTATCCACATGATCTTCAATGTGGGGGTTGAGATCATAATAAGATTACAGACTTTAAAAGTATTAAGTTAATATCAGATTTAACAGAGTCATAACGCTTTATTTAATTTAGGTAATTACATTTTACAAAGAGATATTTAATTTTTAATTTTTTTATATTTCAAAACTGGCCTATAGCATAAAGCTGTATTTAAAACGAACTAATAAAGAGCTCTTTGTAGGAATAGCAAATGAAGCACATTAAAGTGAAAAAAGATTTAATGGGGCATAAAATTTATGAAATTCGTTAAGTATATTCAAAACTGATATTTTGAAATATAGTCAGATTTCTTTGTCTTTCATTTTCACTACTTGCAAAATGAGATGTTTAATTCAGGCCATTCTTTAGTTGTTGATACATCAAGTAAGATCACTGAAACCTAAACAGCTAGAGTATAGAAGTTAACAAAATAAATTATATGTAATATATAGTTCAAGTACATTATTCATAACGGCAATGAATGTTCTTTCTATAACAGAGAAAGTAAAAAACAAGATAGATCCAGTTTTTCAATAATTAAATAATAGATTTCCAGTTTTTAAAGATAAGATATTTGAAGAATTATCCCCAAAGTAATTTTTCAATATATATTTCATTTACCATAGAGTTTTATATATACCATTAGAAGATACAAAAACATGATATCCAGTAAGGAGAACATTAGAAATTTTAATTTTGATTATTTGATGCAGGCAAATTAAATGAAAAGTTTCTCTTGATTTGACATCTACTTATCTTGATCAGGAATATGTTAAACAAAATATATAAAAAAAATTTGTTGAGTGACTTTGAAATAATAAAAAGTTTTATTCTGACCCAGAGAAAAAAAAATTGGGGATGATAATCTGAGTCAGTTTTTTTGCAGAAATTTATTTCTGTTTATTACAATGCATCTGCAATATATACTATATCACTATACATCACTTAAATTAGACATTATATAAAAAAACAAAAAAATGTAAGTAAACAAAAATAAAAAAATAATACAATTTATAAATGCAATAAATTTTACAACACTGCAGCAGCCATTTTTGTCTTGGAAAAGGTATACATGATTGTTTATAATAAATTAAAACAGGAAAAATCTCCATACAGTAGCACCACTCAGTGCAAGCTAGAGTAATCAATGGTTGCCAGAAGGCTTGTGCATAAAATCCCTATCTAGTGCCTACTCATCCAATATCCCCAGACTAGTTCCTAATAACAGTTATGAGCAAGCATAAAAAATGGTGATCATGTGATGTTTAGTGGTTTCATCTTTATAATAATATTTCATTGGTTTATACTAAAGAAAGCACATAAAATTTGTTCTTCACTTTGATATGATACATTTTTTTTGTGTAACAAAATGCATTTTAAGCATATAGCTAAAGCTTTTATAAAATTTTAAAAAAATTCAAAATATTTTTGTTAAGTGATAAAATGAAAATTAATGACACAGCAGTAGCAGAAAATAAAAATTGTAAAACATTTTTGTATTGAATAAAAAAGTTTGAAGGATTTAACCAAGAATCTGAAATGGTATTGGAAAATAGATGTGACTGTATTGATATCAAAGTCAATATGAATTTAAAATGATTCAGCAACTTGGAAGGTCATAATCTGCTGATAATAAGATTGTTATTCCATTTCCATAAGAAAAAATTATTGAACAAAAAAAAAATATTACTCAAACGTAGTTTGTGATGAATGACGAACACTTCACTATTTATTTTATTTAAAAATAAATAAATATATGGGTTATATTATTTTTATTTCTTGAGTTAATTTAAAGTTTAAACATTAATTCTTATTAAGTGCATGGTCAACACATAAATACATATAAGGATTTTTTAACCTTAATACTATGCTCCTTTTGAGTGCTTAATTTTACCACGAGAGCAACCTCTACAAATCTTAACACAAGATTACGACTTTATATGAGTTAATGCGAATGACCAAACAAGCACATTAAATATACATGTAAATGTTCTCCCACAATTTTGTTTATTAATAACCACATAATTTTTTTATACTATAATCTTAATTTATACTATACATATAAAAACTGCACTATAATATGTGTGTATTAAAATTTTTGTCACTCTTACAGTTAAATAAACAATGTAATTTACTATAATAAAAGCTTATCAATAAATGCAAGTTATTATATACTATATACGTGAGGGAGGGTTGGAGCAAAATATAGTGGACAATTACGACTACACAGTATACATAATGACAATGTTTTAATATAACTTGTACATATTTTTTAAATGAGAAAATGGAATCTATCGATATATGATACCTAAATATTTGATTACTGTATTAAAGTACACAGCAAAAAAGCGGAGAAGCAAGCTAGAAGTTTCCAGAATATCTTCAATTAGTTTAAGAGACATTGAATAACATAAAATTCTATTTAAAAAGAAATTTTTATTATTAAAGAATAAGTTGCTTTTAATGATGAAATTAGATGATTCTAATAAACTATATGTGCAAATTGGAAGACTAGCCAAACAACAATATTGTAAGCTTCAACTGCTTTATATAGAGAGTAGTTTTTAGAATGAGGGTGACCATTTATACCGCTCCTGCCTCTCACTTTATTCCTTAATTGCTTGGATTATTAAAGATTGGAAATTACTGGGTCAGAGACTTATTTCTGTAACACACACACATATATATAGTCCTATTTAAGCTGCCAATAAAAATAAATTGTTTAATAACATTCATTCTTATATTATTAAGATTTAGTAGCTCTTTGTATTAATTGCTATTAATTAAACTTCTTTACATTTTTATACTTTTCATTGTAAAACAATTGATTTGCATATTTAATTTATGTTTATATATATATGCACATACACATAAATTAAAATCTTTATTCCCATTTCAGTTGTTTACTATGTTGATATTATGGTAATAAAGTATCGTTTTTCTTTAATTGCATTTTTATTTATGCAAAAAAAAAAAAACCCACGTAATTAATTATGTTAATTTTAAAAATTAAATGAACCTTATTTGCAACAATCAATAATAAAATCATTTTAGTTTTCATGACTTCTAAATTTAATTATTTGTAAATGAAATTTATAAGAAAGTCATTCCCTGTAACCATATACTGTTTATATATATATAAATGTAAAAGTATAGCCATTTAAATGTCAAATGAGTTACAAAAATTTGAATATGTATATATTTAATTACACTTACAAAGGTGAGATTTATTATCAAAAATGAAATCCCAAATTATAATCTTAAGAGATCAATGACATCAACGGTTAAAGAAGTGTGTTGAGAATTATCAAATCAGTTTAATGTTTTTAGATGTTACACCTAATTTAATTAACTTTAATTAACTCATTAAAAAAGCAAATAGGATTAATTATATTGTTGTGTCCTCACTTTCAAGAGTTATAGCAATAGTTTAATTAATTTCATATAATTTTTTTAAAACAGTATATATGTAAAATAAAACATCAACATATATAAATACTAAATAGGATTTTCAAAGTATGAAATAAAAACAATATACAATGAAACCACAATATATGCTATATTTCGTTTCAATCTTGTCTACCTATATCATATATAATAGGTCATGCTTCGCTGCTAAACTTTGATTGCAATAGAATATATATTTTTTATTGAATATTTTCAATCTGTATATAGTATGCATATGTAAATGAAGATTAAGGTATAAATAAAATTAAAATATAATAATTTAGTTATTAATAATAAACTAAGAGGCACATTTACATATATCTTTACTATGTATATGTTCACCCATTCACATTAACTCAATAAATAAATAAGAATTACTGTAACACACCATTACTCTTTTAAATAAAATGAACAGCAAAATTTCAACTTTCATCACAATTAAATATGTTTGGTCAATATCATTTTGCTTTAATAACTTTTTTTGCTATAAAAATATAATAGCTGTTTTATTATTAGCAAATTATGTCTAATTGTTTTAATGTTTTTGAATCCATTAAATGAATGTTCTTAAATTTTGTAAAACTTTCTTAGAAAACATTTTATGTGAAATATTATAAATCACATTTGGAAATAGTAATAAAATGGAAAATAAAATCTATGTGATTTCAATATGAGCTGAATAAACATTACTAAACATTATTATATATGGTGCTCAAAGACAAGAAAAGGCTACTACAATATGGTAAAATTGATTAAATTTATGAATTGTAATGATTTTTTGCCTTAATGTGATCAAATATAACACTCCAAGATGGAAAAATGTCTTTCGCTTTATCATAAAATTTATTAAATTTATAAATTTTAGAACATCTTTTTGATAGAAGTATTTGCATTGATATACTGTATATCATGAATTGCATTATATTCCAGCAATCATACTTCTTAGTAAAATTAAACTTATATGCTGATTTGCTACAACAATTCAAAAAAATGGGCATTTCAATAACTATCCAATCAGGCCATAGTGTTACTGACATAATAATAAGATCAGGACAACTTAAAGTGTGTCAAAATTGTTTTTGTATTTATGGAGAATGGAATCTGAAAAGTCATATTAGCTTCTATTTTCTTAGCTAGTTTTGACTCTCCCTTTTTGTTTTATCTGCTTTTTTCTATATCTTTGTCTGCCTTCAGGTTACTTATAATTGACTTTTGGTATATAAAAGTTTGTTTTTTCAAACAACCTGATATTAAAACTTATTATTTTATAAACATTATTACTAATTAAAACATTATAGTTCTCTTATGTCTGTTATTCCATAATAACTATTATTGTGATTGGACACATGATTTTAATTCTGTGATCTAGGGTTATTATTTATTTATATATGCAGCTAGCAGTAAATTTTGTAAATCAAAATACAAAACTTTTTTCAACTCTGCTTTTTACATAATTAATTACATAATTAGAAATTTTTAGTTAAAAGCTGATAAGTCAATAATTCTATATATATTCATAAACAATGCTAAAATAATAAACAGCCATTTATAAATGGATATGGTCATTCCACTTTAAAAAAGAAAGAAAGGTGAGAGAGAGAAAGAAAGAAATGAATTTTACAATGTTATATAAACTAATTTGTGAAACACAAATATGTTCATATATATATAATATGGATCCATTTTTCTGTTTATTTAATATACAATGTTGTCTTTTTTATTGTTTTCAGCAGAGAATATTTCTTTTTGAAATATTTCTACACCATGTCTAATTGTAGCTCTCCAATGAATTCTATTTTCTGACATATCTTTCCAATGGAAATAATTGACATTGTGTTTCTTTAAAATAATCTTTATAATGTAGATGGGGTCTACTTGTCCTGTGATCTTATACAACCCATAATCAAACCCATCAAACACTCTTTTAAGAAGTCTTTCATTCTTCATTTCGTTTTATATATGTAATATAATAAAGATGTGATTTTACAGTAGTGGATTTAATATTATGATAACCAGCAAGCTGAAGAAGAACACATATTGATTGGTTTTATAACATTGAATGTGTATTTTCAAAATTTTACAGAGGGATCCTTAAATGAACATTTTCTAACACCCTATATTATGCTAATATAATGTTCAAGTTTCACTTCCATACAATAAATTAAGTAAAATAACACCTCTTTATGTAACTTAGTTGCAGTAGTTATTTCCCTGTGATGAAATTCATTATGTCTTAACATGTTAAATCAGCAATAACACATTGAGTCTCTGGTGTGGCCTCAACATCTAAATCTACTTTCTTTTATAAAATTAAAAAGATATTTAAACTGATTTATATTCTAAAGTTGATATTCATCTAATCTAAATGTTTCTGAGGATTTTTCTTTCATCACTGACTGATAAAGTCCTTACTTTTTTGAATATTAGTTAATATGCTGAGATCTTTATAAGTTGGATTTAAAACATTAAGAACATTCTGTAAATCATCTTTTGAACTGGCAAGAATAGCACAATAATTAGATATTGTAAATTCATAATCAAAGAAAATGAAGTTCTTATTTTTGCTTTTAATTGATTCAAATTAAAAATTCCACAATCATATGTGTATTGTATTTTCATCTCTATTTAATTAAGCCACCTATAAACAATTCCAAAATTGAAACAATGTTGAAAGAGGTACAGACCTTGGTTTAACATTAATTTTTATTTCAAATACTCAAGTTTTTCACTTGTAATAATAACACTTCCTCTCATTCCACTATGTAGAAGTTGTATAATATGAATATATTTTGGTTGATAACCAATTAATTTCAAACAATTCCATAGATCTGTCCTATTAACAGAATCAAATGGATTCAACAAATCAAGAAAAATAGTAAATAAAATAATTCCTTTGTTCCTGACACTTTCTTGCATTTTCCCACAACAAAAATTGTATTCAATTGTTTCATGTTCTCTGAAATCATATTGAGTTTCTGGTAATTATTTATCTATAACTGGAAGCAATTTTTTAACAAAATTATTGAAATTACTTTTTTCTGTAGTATATAATAATGATATTTAATGACAATTATTGCAATCTTGTCCATTCTTTTTGTTTTTAAATATTGGAACAATTAAAGAATTCTTAGGATCAGAGCCCATAACTTTATTGGTTCATATATTGTTAAAAATTTCAATATTTTTGAAGTTAATTTATCACCATCATATTTTAAGACTTCTCCAGATATTTTATTTGGAACAGCAGCCTTTCCATTTTTAAGATTAGAAAGAACTATTTTGACTTTACTAAGTTGAATATCTTTGTTCAAATCAATATGAATAGATAAAATGAATACATAATCAAAAGTCATCATCTCAATTCTTATATCATTATTCAAAAGATGATCAAATAGCTTTACTACCTTTTCAAAATATCAATGTTATCATATAAGAAAATACCATTACTGAATTTTATAGGATTGTATTTCTCAGGTCCATATTTTGCTTTGAATGCATTAAAAGGATCTACAATCACTGTGATCAGCAAATGTCTATATCTTTTTGCAGTGTTAATCCACCAATCAGTTTTAAATCTTCTTGTCAATCATAAAACTTCTACCATCAGACCTTTATATTTATTATGAAGTTCCACATTTAATCTATTATTCTGACAAAAGTAAAATGCCACATTTCCTTTTAATTGAATTACTACTAATAAGATTATTGTCATAAAACCAATCGTGATTGTAATTTTTAATGAAATTAAGAATAGATTTATTTGTATTCATGACATATTCCTTAAGAAAATTCCATGCTTCAGTAATGCTAAAGTTTTGACTATTTTAATTAGCTATGTTGATGTTTAACAGCTTTGAAGTTTAGTATGTATAATAGATTCTTTTAAAGAACAAACATCGATTTTCTTGTGAATATGATTGGAATATCTTTTTAATGCAGCTACCATTTTAATCTTGGAGTGCATTCATCTATGGTCTGTCCAACAATTTGAGCTTATAATTGTTTGCATAATGTGAACTTCTCCTATACTCTGACTCATTATTTATTATATTAAATGGCATCATTTTAGCAGGGATGCATCCATGTTTCTTTATAGTAGTTTTTTGCCTAAGCAAAGCATATGTAATAATAAATTTAAGTGTTGTGCATAAATTCAATGATAGAAACCATTTGTATTTACATATCATTTAACATTATTTTCAATAACATTTCCCCAAAATCTACTATTTGTGACACACATACATTAATCTCCAAGAAGAAGAAAATGATTTTTTAATAGTAGTGCTGTAATAATGCTATCCAACAAGAAATAAAAGCTTTATACTTCTCTGAATTCTTTGAATCTAAGATTGGAGAATAAGTACTAATAAAATGAGCACCATTAGCCTTTCATTGATACAATAAGAAATTTCAACAATAGAAGATACTAAATTAGACTTTACAGTAAATCAAATACGATGACTGGCCTTCAAAAAATCTTGTAATCATCCATCCGTTCTAATAAAATTTCTTCCCCTAGGAAATGAGTTTCACTAAGAGCAGCTATATGGATCGTAAATATTGATAGTTCCTTAGCCACAAGTGAAGTCATCTATTTTTGTTATTGAGGAGTTTGTATCAAATAAAATTAACACATTCTATGTAATTATATTTAAAAAAAAAATTAAATACACACACACATACACATATATATCTTTAGTATTACCACTGTCTCTTGCTTTATCATTACTGCTGATATTATTATAACTACTTTTATTACTTTTGCCAATAAACTTATGACAATCTAGCCTGACTGTGTGAGACAGGCTATTTTGAAACCATATTTTCTAGGCACTTCTACTTCAATAGTATGCATAGGGCTACCTAAACATAAATTATTGCAATCTCTTCCTTAAATCCAGTTCTAAACTGATTCATTAGTGATTGTGCTGCCTTAAGCAAAAACACAACTATGAACTGCCAATCTACTAAGTATTTCCACATTATTGATTTTTTAATTCTCAAAGGCTTAATCTAAAAAAATAAAAATAAAGGTAGGAATAAGAAAATTGAAGGCAAAAATTATGTGCACATAGTTAAAAGATGGAAATGGTGCTTAAATGCACAAGACCATTGTCACAGTTATTATACAATGTTTTGGCAGCATAACAGGCTTATGACTTTAAGTGTCTGAAAGAGAAAAAGAGAGAGACCAAAAATATTTATATTTAAAACAGAATCTAGCCTTTGATGAAACAATATTCCATCCTACAAGGCAGCAGGAGCTCTTGGTCGGGCATTTTTTTGTTATTCACATTTGATTTTCACATCTAAAAGCCATTCTACTATATATAACCCATGGAGCCCATCAGTAGCCTGAATACATTTCCTGACATATAGTCATTACTAAATGGGATATTGTAATTAATGTACACATATTTAATTAGTCTATGAATAAAATGTCAGTTATTTTCACAGACAATTATTGGAAATACTATGAATCCCTATATGTGTGATAATGAAAGCAATTATGGTCACTTGTTAGATAACCACAATTACAAGTTTGTGTTTATATACATGGGATTATTTAACTCACAAGTTAAATTCCCAATTATGAAATTGAAATTCTATGTTCATTAAGTCTTTATATTGAAAAACCAATTATGTAATATATATATATATATATATATATATATATAATATACAAATCAATATATATATCAAAATACAGTACAATTTATATAAATTATATTCTTTTAGAAGTACTTTCGACTATACACTTTGTAGTCTTTATCAACTATATAACGTTGAATAATCAAAACGAGACAACCCTTAACAATACCCATAGTTCAATTCAGATTTCCCACAATTCTGTTATCTTAACATTTGATGACTGGCGATTCATTAACATTTGACGATTACAGAATTGTGGGAAATCTGAATTGAACTATGGATATTGTTAAGGGTTGTCTCGTTTTGATTATTCAACGTTATATAGTTGATAAAGACTACAAAGTGTATAGTCGAAAGTACTTCTAAAAGAATATAATTTATATAAATTGTACTGTATTTTGATATATATATATTGATTTGTATATTACATATATTGTGAAACGAATACAGATATCAAATTTTATTTATTATATATATATATACATCTTTATAATATCTATTTATATGAGGTACTTCATTGAGATGGTAACTGGTGATTTTAATACATTCACTTATATACACATCTTTTTACCACATTTCTGGGTTTAAATTTCTAAAAAAAAGTATATTCACTGGGTAATCAAGAGTTTGGAACAATAAACATAATGCCAAATGTTAACAAAAGATTTAATCAGCAAAATAATAATACTTGATATTAGAATTAGTAATTTAAATAATGGTAAACAAAATTGATATATCATCAGAGCTTTACTACAACCATTTGCATCTGTTCCATATAAAGACTACAATGATAGTCTGATACATGCATGCATATGCACAGACATATATATGTATATATTCAAATCTTAGTATACTTACACAGTTATTCAAAATTACCCCAAATTCACAACTCAAGCAGACTAGCTAAGAAAAATAAATTCTAAAACCCAACCAATGGTTTCACTGCTACAAGCAGACTTTTCAAGTGTAAAGAACTACAAAATAACAACATATTTAAATTAAACATTACCCACAATTCCACTTGCCATATACCCTTAATATTAAAAGAACTTTTAAATAAGTTAATTGCTTCAGAATCATAAATTTTTAATAATAAAAATTCTTTAATTCTTTTTTTATTTCATTTCTCTCAAAGAAGACAACCTTAGCCTCATCAAAATTAATAGTATGGCTGTATCTTTTTCACGAATATATAAAGCAGAACTAAAATATTTATTTCTAATCCCACTTTTATGTATCTTTCTTCTTTCATTTAAGCTCAAACTACTCTGATCTATATATCTTACAAAAACAAGTGATAATATACACTACTCCAGGAATAGTATTTCAAATATATATATATATATATATATATTTTCTAATTAATTTATATTATAATTTAATAATTTTTTTAATTTTTTTTATTTAAATCAACCAAAAAAAAAACAAAAAAAAAAAAAAAAACCAAACCCACAAAAAAAAAACCTAACTATAATTCCACTTTCAATCATATTTCAACTATTTTATCATAAAAAAAAATAACTATCAACATAAAAATATTCACTAAATTTTTAAAAACATAGAAACCCACAATATATATATATATATATATATATATATATATATATATATATATATGTCAGAGTATTTTGAGTTTAAATGAAAGAATAAAGGTACATAAGAGTAGGATTCAAAATAAATATCTTAGTTCTACTTTATATATCCAGGAAAAAATACAGTCCATATAATTAATTTTGATGAGGCTAGAGTTGTCTTTTTTGAGAGAAATGAAATAAAAAGAATTAAAGAACCTTTATTATTAAAAAATTTATGATTTTGAAGCAATTAACTTATTTAAAAGTTCTTTTAATATTAAGTGTGTATAGGATGTAAGTGGAATTGTGGATAATGTTTAGTTTAAATATGTTATTTTGTAGTTCTTTATATTTGAAAAGTCTGCTTGTAGCAGTGAAACTATTGGTTGTGTTTTAAAGTTTTTTTTTTGGCTAATCTGGTTGAGTTGTAAATTTGGGAGTAATTTTGATTATTTTATTGACTAGTTTAGCCTTATGCTTTTAATGTTTCTACAATTATTATATATATTATTTTGAAATAAGCATTTATAAATGCTGATAATACTAAATTACACAATTTGTTAAAGTTTTAGTAAAATAAGTATTAATTGTGAATCTGTAACTGTTGAGGATCTAAATTTAAAGTTTAAAAGAAAATGTGTCATATCTGCAGGTTTCTAATTTAGCAATAAATATGTTATTTCTATTTTCTCTTTTTTCAGCTCAAATTTACAATTTATTGTGACATACAGATATTGTAAATATTATGCATAGTAGCAATCTAATAAAAGAATAAATCATATGTTGAATGTGAGAATCCTATGAGATCACTTCAGGATTTGTATATAATTATTTGTTGAATATATGTAATTCTTGAGAATCCTTCAATTTTTATAAGCTGCTATTATTACAAAACCTTGACTTGTATATAAATTCTCTGCTAATTTTCTGCATAAATATTAATCTTTTCCGACTCTTACAGATAATTACCATTATATATAAAACCACTGTTCTGGTGATTAATATAAATTTGGATTTATGGGTAAATTTTTGGTTTATAAATATTAATGTAACTATTTTAATTCTTCGGAGCAGCTTGTTATATAAAATTTAAAAACGGGTCTCCAAGGCAATTCTGAGAACCCCAGAAACAAATTCTTAAGATTTCCTCCTAACCAATGTTCATTCAAGAGACTACCAACAATTCTCACTGGCTTCTTGCTGATCACAGTTTCAAAACTCATTATTTTCTACTTACTGTTATTCCATATTGTCTTGTCAATGACTTTCACTAATTGTAACTGTTGATTGTACCTTATTGTTAATTGTAGCTAACTTTTCTCTCAGTTCATTAGTGTTTTTTTTTTTTTATATTATAGATTCTCAATGTGTTTTTTATTGCTATTATTTCATTGAGTATTTTAAAAATTGTTTAAACTAAGATGGATGTCTGCTATTATTTAATATTTTAATTCTTATTTTTAATAGACGTATTATATAGATAATTTTATAATAAGAAAATTAAACTCATTTCTTTTATCTCAGAAATAATTTATCTGGATCCAAATTTGGAAAAATAAACATATTTTAAAATTCAACTTCGATTAATTTAAAAATAGAAAACAAACCCAAAAATCTTTCTTTTACCGTAAATTTATATAAAAGAATTAATTTTATATTATTTCTTATTAACGCTTCATAAATCCATAGTATCTCAACGTATATATATAAAGGTTCTTATGATGTAATAACTCAGCTTAGAGCATAAATCTAGAATCAATGTGAGAATTTTTTTCAAATAATTGAAAAATTTCGTCTCATTAGTCACACAATATTGATCAGTAATTGATTATCTAATGATTTTTAGTTCGAGTTTTAAGTAAAAAAATAATCAGAAGCAATATCTTCAATTCATGTAAAAAGTTTCTAGATAAAATTTTGTTACCTATGTGTGTGTCGCTATATGAGAATATTATTTAATTCAAACTATGTGTAGATAGAGGAGTATAATGTCATCAGTGTTGTATATACCTGTCACCATTTTCTCTTTAATAATAGTGGATTTCCTGTTTTTTTTTGTGGATTACCATATAATAAAGAAAAGCTTTGTAAAGGATTGGATAGATATTTTTTCTAATTAGTCAAAAGCTCAGACAAGAATGGCAAAGGTGGCATCTGTTTTTAGTAATTTTCTTGGAAGGTCTTTTCGACAGGTTCAAAATAGAGCCTTTACATTGCAGTACAAGGTGTATCTATAAAGAAAGTAGTAATTAATATAGTATTTTTTGTAAAGTGCTGAACTTGTGCTCTATTTCAAACATTTGGTAACCATCTTTTAAATAATGACCAAATTATCTCTGTGATTTCTAGAGCATGTGACATACCTGTCACACCTTAGAGACATTACTCTAAAAGAATAGAAAAGCATATGGCTCTATTTCTCAGGAGTCCATAAGAAGTTTGAGCACCAGAACAGCAAAACACCATAATTGATCCTAGAACCTTTTGATACTGCCATACCATACAGGGTATTTTGTAGTATCCATCATGATATGAATCCAGATTGTTTTGAATGCAATAAACTATTGTCATGCCTTTGTTAAAAAAATATATTGAGCAGAAAACTTCGTGGGAACCATAATATTGACAATTTTGCAATAATTCATTTGTGCTAAAGTGGCAAGAGTTTTGCTTTATAACAATTTTTCAAATTTATTTATATATAGATGACATTAGTCATCAGCTTTGTAGCATGATTACATATTTTGGGCTTGTATAAATTCTAGTAGAATACTATTAGAGACTGCTACTTTTTCATTAAAAAACAAATTGAGGAGAAGGTTTATCAATATCTGCTTGTTCAAAAAGCTTTGAATAGGGAATCTATGATTGTTTTGTTTCTTTTTGATTTTATGTAAATGAATTAGATTTACTTTTAATATCAGCACTTACCTTTCTATTCAACAAACTTTTAAGAAAGTAGAATTTGACTGGATATATAAAATTTTGGTATTTCATAATCGTTCTCTACTTTTTTTTCTTTCTATTATTAATAAATGTGGTTTTAATTTCTCCTTATTTGTAAAAATGAAAAATACTTAATTGTAAATTATTAGAGAAAAAATATAGTTAGTAATAAATTAGTTAGTAATAAAAAATATATAGTTAGTAATAAAAAATATAGTTAGTAATAAATTTGGCTGAACGTTTTCGAGGAACCGTGCCTCATACTCATAGCCTTCGTGAAAATGCTCAACATCGGTACACCTTCAATAGAGCCCAAACGAACAGCAGTACATCTTCTGCATTTTTTGAACATACTAAACAATCAGGGCACAATTTCATACCCGTTAACCCCGTTATTTTATGCTCAGAACCAAACGACTACAGGAGAAAGATAAAAGAGGCATTCTACATTAATAGAGACATCCATGCAATCAACAGAAGAGACACGTGCTTCGACATTTCGAAAAAATGGGCTACTTAACAGTAACTCATTTGAATAATCTCATTTACATATATCAAGTACATTTTCACGAAGGCTATGAGTATGAGGCACGGTTCCTCGAAAACGTTCAGCCAAATTTATTACTAACTATATTTTTTCTCTAATAATTTACAATTAAGTATTTTTCTATTATTAAATTATTTTATTATTTTTTTAAAAAAAAAATTGCTAAATTTTTGGAGGACATTTATTGACTAAAAAGTTTTGCTTGTGGTTCTCTGTCTGAGATGAATTGATTTCAATATAATTTTATTAAGCTATCTATCTAATATATTATCTCAAATTTATTTTGCTTAAATTCCATCTTGTGACTGGATAGCTTTCAATTAAGAGTTATATGGATTTTAAGAATGATATATCTTATTAATTGGTTATTAGATAAGATCACAATTACTATCAATCAATAAGTAATAAAATTAAAGTGCAGACTAAAATTAAAAATGTGAAGATGTACTTGTTGAAGGAATTGGTTATAAAAAGAACAAAAAAGTTTTAGATTATTAGTAAGATATTGAATAGAATAATAGATATAAGAAATATGTATATATTTAAGGGCAATGTCTATGGATATTTGAAATGTAATTAAAGCCTGACCACTTGAAGTGACTGGATCAGTCAAAATACATATTGGTAAAGTGTTACATTTTCTCTCATGTCTGTGGGAAATTGCTCTTAAATAAAAATAAAAACTAGAGTTAACATGAAAATATGTTATTTGTGTGCATGTGTTTAAAAAAGTTTAAAGTTCATGTAAGTAGTAAAAATTAATATAAGTAAAAAACTAGATATCTTTGATAAATGTAAAAGCTATAGCTATTTTTGGTAGAGTTTTTTCCATTTTCAATAACTTGTAAAAGTATTCTGTATAAAGTTCAATTGCATAAATTTTTGATTCATATTTTATGCTATCTTATTTTTCACTGTTTATGAAGACTATTACTAATATACTTGAGTTTAATTAAAAAGAAATAACATTTAATGAGCAATTCATTTGTACTAATTTGCATAAACAATGGAATATGTTATTATGTCTTGCTTAAATAAATATTTTTTGTGCAAATGAATTTCATATGGTGTGTTTTATTAAACCACCAAACATCACATGATCACCATTTCTTATGCTTGCTCATAACTGTTATTAAAACAGGCAAAACTTTTGACAAAACTACTGTATGAAAAGTTTTTTCTGTTTTAATAACAGTGTGTTTTATTAGGTGGTGCTGTTTTTTTTTTAATAATTTGATATTTATTCATAATGTAGTGATTACCTAGTAAAAAGAATGAATATACACCTTGATCTCCTTTTTGCCCATTAGGCAAGTCAGCTTAAAGAAGAAGGGAATGCTATTTATATCAACCAATTGACTTAATATTATAGCAGAATATATACAAATATTCAAATCCTTTCCTTCCCACAAAGATAACAATTCTTAGATTAACTTTTGAAATGGAATAATAAGTGAAAACATATCTTTATTTTGTTAAACAACAGTTAAAGTTTTTATTTAAGTTTTATCTCTTTTCCTCTTATCCCAAATCCATCTTCCATCATAGATATCATTTAGTATCTCTTCTAAATTAGTCAAGAAATCATTTAGTATCTCTTCTAAATTAGTCAAGAAATGAAACTTTATTAAATAATACTGACCAATATTTAACAAATGAAATAAATTTTATTAAACATTAAACTAATAATCCAGATAAATAAAAATGTTTTAAATATTAAATTGAAATTTCTAAACTATAAAATTAAATTTGAACTTCCCTCCCCTAAGGGATGGGTCACTCTTCTTACCCACCCCAAAAAAAATATTTCTTACATTTCTTTCCATACAATTTATGTATATGGTGTTTTTGAAATTACTACAATATTACATTAAAATTGGATAAAATTAGACAAGAATAATTTAAGGTATTGCATAAATTCATCACTTATAATTCTTTGCAAAATTTCTTAGGGTAGACGTGGATTTCTAAGTTTTATTTCTGGAAGCGGATTATTTATTGCCAAAGAAATGAAAGATTGAAAGAATACAATAATAAAGAGTATATTATCAATGATTTCAAATTATTTTTTCATAAGAACAAAAGAAGAATGGTAAAAAATTCAAATATCTTAAGTTTTTTTCAACTTTTGACCACAATATAAACACACTACATAAAATCATCACTTCCATTATCTACATAAAGATGAAAAATATTTAAAATTTTTTTTTTAAAAAATTCTAAGTTACATTTATATGGAATTACTTATGAAATGAAGTTCGTATTTTTCCCATATTAAATAAATTGTATTAATTATTTTTTTTAAAAAAGTAACTTTTTTCCCCTTTAATATAAGTTAAATTGACCACAGCAAGTTTACTGTTAAATATAATTATTAATACTTTTTCAGAATACTGTATTTTTTACTATAGATACTCTAACAACAGTTTGTTCTTTTTTCTAATGGTGGCCAGATCTGGGTCTTTAGAAAACTGTATCATTTGGTTTTATTTCCATTTCACTTACCATGTTATATATAGAGAATGAATATATGGAGTAGATTTATAAAACATCTTTCTGTCTTAATAACTTATCATTGATAGTGTTATATGAAATTATATTTTTATTGTCAATATTTTCATTATTTTTCAAATTGATCTAAACTCTGACTTTAATGCCTATTTCAAAATTTATCATGTTAATAACATTAATAATATAAATATTGTAACATAAGTTATGCCATATGTGCTCTAATTAGTTTTATGTAACTTCTTTGTACTAATAAATATTATGAATGCTAAACATAATTTATTTATTCGTTATAAGTATTCTTTCATGCATACTTGAATGACTGTTTTTTTTTTTTTGAAATACAAATAAAGGAATGAATAAGTAAACTTTTATCAACAAAAGCATATTATACTTTTAAATAAGTAAAGATCAAACAAGTTAATAAAGGCTCGTAATGGTCATTGATAACTCCATATTAAAATGTCTCTCTGTTAAATATGTCTCAAATAAACTTAGAATCTCTTAAATAAAACAGATATAAACATATATAAATAGGTGTATATTATATTAAAATATTTCTTTGGTGAGACTGACCTTAGAGATAAAAAAAAAAAGTAAAGATTTGTGGAGGATCTTATCTGCTACAAAATTAATTCAGTATATTATAATGTAATATTAATGAATTTCTAAAGAAAAATTACTTTGTGATACTTAAATATAAATAATTATTATTAAAAAAAAACTCATTAAAAAGTATTAAACATTATTTTGATTGTTTTATTGACATTGGTTACAATATCTCTTCTGATCATTAATAAAATATCTAAATATTTTTAATAACTTTGATATATAAAATTTTATAAATTTTTAATAATAATATTTAAATTATATATTATCAAAGCAATGTGGGCTCTAAACAAAAAAAGATAATAAACATCATGTAACGTTCATTAGTATATAAGTAAACTTACTATAAGCGTTAAATATTTTCTTAGATTTATATGAAATTTCCTACCCATAAGCTACAATGAATGCTTCTAAGCTACTCCCTCACCCCAGATGAGAGCATACAGTACATACCAGTAATCAAAGAAAATACAAACTTTATAAAAAATTAATTTCAAAAACAAATCATTCAAAAAAAATTCATATATATATTATATTGTAGCTATAATAATGGTTATACTACAACATTGGTGAAAAAAAAGTGTTTAATAAAAACTCAGTGACTGTCCAATAAATATACAAATTTCCATTTACAAGTGTGTGTTTGTCACTTGAAAAATAAAAATGTAAGCTGCCTAAGAGTTAAAAAATAAATTCACTGCACATTATTAAAGATTATTAAGTATTACTTTGTAAAATGTGAGAAACAAGGGAATGATAATAATACTGTAAAGAAAAAAAAATTGCTTGATATGTGAAAAAATTGCATAGTTTTTTTAAAAAAAAGAAAAAAAATCTAAATTCAAATTAAGCAACTTATCCATTTTTATAGAAAATTGGATGGTTGGATATGAAAATATTAAAATGTTAGAATTGATAACATTTTAGAAGTTATAATTAAAAACTTAAAACTCAATTATCTCCCAATAAAAATTATTTCTCTTCTCTTTTCCAAGCATTTACTTTTTATTTTTCTTCACTAAATTTAATCACCATCTCTTTACCCACCCTTGTGCATGTCTTCAACATAATCTCCACATCTTCCCTACTTTCTGTGCATAAGAAGATATCATCAGCAAATAAAAAACCTGATAATGTATACTCTCTTAAATATAACATAAACAAAATAGGTGACATAAGTCATCCTTGCCTTAATCCCATCTCATTTTTAACTTTAACTGATTCTATATTTCCTAATTGATATGAATAATAATTATTTTTATACTAAAATTTCATTTCATTCCCAATTTTCTATTTATTTTACCATATGCCTTACTCTCCATACACTAGTGCAAACAAATGCAAGCCTTCATAATCAATGGAAGCAGAAAAGTTTGTGCATAAAATCTCTATCTAATGCCTACTCATCCAACATCCCCAGACTAGTTTCTAGATTGTGACTTTCATCAGTGAGGAGCCTTGGTTTTGAGAGCATTACACCAAAATCTTAGGATCTAATGCAAACCTTCAGCAGCCACCTTTTATCTATTTGGTTAATTATAAAAAAGCTAGGTATCCAAGATGAAATCACCATAATGTTTTCATCCCAAGCTCAGCATTATGTATAGTCATACAGAACTGTATTCAGTTCAGCATTTATACATTTTAGTATCTTTGGTTTTTCAAAAACCACAGTCATCATTATCCTATGGGCAGGACACATATAAAACCAAAACATCCCATGTTCACCATTTCATATGCTTACACATGCTGTTAATAAAAGTATCAAGCTTTCCATACAATAGTACCATCAAGTGCAATCCTTCATAATCAATGGATGTAGGAAGGTTTGTGCAAAAAATAAATATCTAGTGCCTACTCCTGCAACACCCCCAGACTAGTTTCTAACTTATCGTTTTCATCAGTGAAGAACCTTGGATTTGAGAGTATTGTATCTAGATCTTAGGTTCTAATGCAAACCTCCAGCTGCCACTTTTTATCTATTTGGTTAATTATAAATCTAGGCACCCAAAATTATAACACCATAATGTTTGTATTCCAAGCTCAGTTGTTTGTATAGTCATATAGTTCTGAACTCAGTTCCGCATCTATACATTTTGGTGCATTTGATTTTGCAAAAACTAGTTATCATTAACCTATGGGCAGGATAGATATAAAACCATCAAAACACCGCATGGCCCTCTTTTATATGCTTACTCATGCTGTTAATAAGAGTACCAAACTCTCATTACAATAGTTCCGCCAAGTGCAAGCCTTCTTAATCAATGGATGCAGGAATCCTTATCTAATGCATACCCATCCAACATCCCAGACTTATTTTTAGCTTGTGGCTTTCATCAGTGAGAAACCTTGGATTTGAGAGGACTGCATCTAGAATTTAGGATCTAATGCAAACCTCCAGCAGCCAACCTTTACCTATTTGGTTATCTATAAAGCTAGGAGTCCAAAATGAAAACACCATAATGTTTCCAATCCAAGCTCATTTGCTTATATAGTCATATAAATTTTAACTCAATTCAGCATCTATACTTTGGTTTTTCAAAAACCACAGCCACCATTATCCTATGGTTAGGATAGATATAAAAACAACAAAACATCATGATCACTATTTCATATGCTTACACATGCTGTTAATATGAGTACCAAACTCTCCATACAGCAGTGCCACTAAGTGCAAGACTTCATGATCAATTGATGCAAGAAAGATGCATAAAATCCCTATCTAATGCCTACTCACCCAATATACTCAGACTAGTTTATAGCTTATGGCTTTCATCAGTGAAGAGCCTTGTATTTGAGAGCAGATTTTAAAATCTAATGCAATCCTCTAGCAAATCTATATGTCTATACAAGTAGATTAGCTTGTATTAAAAACATTAAAGTCTTTTCATCTTGGGTTTCTAGCTTTATAATTAATGAAATAGGTAAAGGGTGGTTGCTGGAGGGTTGCATTAGATCCTAAGATCTAGATATAGTGCTCTCAAATCCAAGGCTTCTCACTGATGAAAGTCACAAGCTAGAAACTACTCTGTCTTGCTGGATGAGTGGGAACTAGGTAGGGATTTTATGCACAAACCTTCTTGCATTAATTACTTATGAAGACTTGCACTTGGTGGCACAACTATAAGGAGGGTATGGTACTCTTATTAACAGTTTGGGTAAGCATATGAAATGATGATTTTCATTTGTATTAATAATCTTATTAAGAAACTTAATGAATCTGTTTAATTTTTTAGCATGTATCTTTTGATTTATTTTTTTGTTTTCATCTGATAATTTTTTTAATTTTTAAATAAACCACATTATACATAAAATCTAGATAACTTTTCTTCATTTCTGTTTTCTTAGTTTTCCATTCTAATCCTGATAATATTTTCTTTAAACTGCATAAGAAAGTTTTGGAGATATGTAATCACTCTGTCCACCTTAGTGTTGTTAATTTTTTTGTGTATCACTATGTCCAAGTATTTTGATAAATATTTTTCAGAATTTGACAATATTTTGTTTTCATGGTTTTAATGTTTAAATTACTATAGGAATGCTTAGAGTGAATTACTTTTTTATAATCTATAAAACCAATGCAAACTGGCAACGCATGCTTATTCATTATCCAACATGTTTCGAGAATATTTGTATGTTATTTATTGCATCATAACAACTTTTAAGCAATTTTTATACTTCAATTACTTATTATATATATAAATATAATAATAAGATTACAGTAACTATAAACATTTGAATATACAGACTCAATTAGTAATGAATGTTGATCTCTTTTGCAAATTTGAGAGGCAAAGTCTGTGATTAGACCTATAAAATGTTTTCTTTAATGGCTAATAGTTCTCTTGTTGCTTAGTTGGATTCTTGATTTCTGCTTAATAATAATCAGTTTGCTTCTTCTCAATTCAGATGATCTTGGCTATTGCAATTTTCTTCAATCTATATATACTATTGTGTGCATTTCATCTGTCTGTTTCATTGCTGTTATTTGGACTTCTGGGCTCTTGTGATTTCTATCTGTGTGTTATAAGCCTCAAAGATTGAGTTTCTTTATGCTTTGATTACTCTTAATGTAATAACATCTTTCCAGTTTGGTAGTCTTTTATCCAATCATTTGCGACAACCAAAATAATACTTTGATGACTCATCTATTAATAATGATGAACAACTAACATGCAGCTAACTGAATTCTTCCTTACTACATTGTGTCTGTACCACTTCTATTAATATAATTAAGATTGTGTATTTGTGTGTTTTGTTTGGATTAAACTGACCATCATAGTCTCTTTGACAAAATGGAAAACTCTGCCTTCTCTTCTTAAGTCATTTCTTTATTAATTACTTGTAATTAGAAGCTTTGCCTTCTCTTAATATCCATTTCTTTATTAATTACTTGTAATTAGTTAATTAGTAATAGTAGCTATAATCAAGTTACCAGGTGCAGGTTGTGTGGGGCAGAACTGGAGCACCAAGACACTAAGATAATTAATAAAATTTATATGTAAATAAAATTGTTTACATTTTAAAATCATTTCATCATTAGAAATACATTCTTAGTGAAATTATTTTTTATTTAAATATGAGAAATATTTTTTTTTACTTAATGCTCAACCCTCCTGTATTCTGACAGATTTTTTTTGTTCTCACTAGATTTAAGCTTTCAACTTTCATGTTGATATTAAACCATTATTATTTATCGGAATATAATAAATTTGACCTCATTCAATAGATATTTTTGATTAGAAATTAAATAAATTTTTAAAAATCACATTTGATTTTCAGAATTATTTTAAAAATTAGATTTGAATCAAATAAAATGCTGTCACATCATCAAATTTCATGTGGAACCAATTGAATTTGCAAAATGAACAATAACTCCTTCGTTTAATGTTTGTTTTAAAAATCTGAATGAATTATTTTTAATACCTACTAAATCTATCAATTTATGCTTTAAAAGTTTAAATTTTTTTTCATAATTTTTATGATATTACTAAATATTATAATCTTCTGAGTGACCTTATTTCTAGACAGCTGTATTTCCAATGACCAGAATCTCTATAGTAATAATATTCTTTTATATTTAAAAATAAAACATTTCTATAAAAAATAAATATGTAATAACATTTATTTTTGATTTCTAATAATTATTACATAATTACAATATAACTATAATCATAAACTTTCCAAAAAATCAAGTTTTTAGACCATCGTCATATTTTCTCGACAATAGTAATATTTTCTCAAAATAATCTTGCAAAGTTTGAGATAACAAATATATGATTATCCATCATTGTGGAACTTGACATGCTTTGATGAACTGGTTCAATTTTCCCACCATCCTGTGAATTTTTTTGAAATTATATTAGAAAATAAATATTTATGAATTTTAAAGCAATAAAAAAAAGCTTGGCAAAATTTCCAGCAGAGGGCAAAAAAGCAAACTTTGCTTTTAGAAATCTCAGATAAAGTTTGACCATCTCAAAATAAAACCCAGTTAAACTTCTTTGTGACAATTATGCAGGCTTCGAGTTTCTAGGTATGTGCTTGAAATGTACTACATATATATTCTTACTATGGTAAACCAAACAGACTGATGTCAATTTGTCATGATAATTAATAAAACGTATATGTAAATGTTTAGATTTTTGAATCACTTTATTCCTAGGAACACATTCTGATTGTAAATTTTTATTACTTAAACATAAAAGGAATATTTCTTTACTTAAACTTATTGTGGCAATTGCTCTAACCTCAAAATATATGCTCTTTCATCACTATAATTAATAAAATTTAAATATGTTTAGATTTTCCAACCATTATTTAAATATCCTAATTTATTTAAAAGTAACATATTATTAATAATTTATTTAAAAATAAAACTTATTTTAAAAATATTGCCTCATAATTACAATAATTCTGCATATGATGAAATTATAGTTATCAGCAATGTTTTACAAGTTCTAAATGTGTTGTTCACTTGGAAATAGTGGTAGAGGATCTGCTGCTGAAATGTTAGGTCTGGATTCAATGTTGTATTATGCTAACATATTTTTAATGTTATTTTTCTCTTTTTTATTATTATTATTATCCTGTATTATCTTTTTATATGTTTTACTAAATACCTTCTCCTATTTTAATAATATTATCTTTTTTTGAATACTGTATTAGCTTTCTCTAGCTAAAAACTCATAATTGATCCATAATCCATACTACAATGCAAGTCTAAAACAAAACAAAATAAAATGCAAAGAGTTTTAATGGCTTCTAAAAATTTATTGAATAAACAATCTAAGTATGAAAATTTAAAATTATTTTCTTAAATAAATCCTGGCTAAATCTTTAATTGTCAAACCGTATAAGAAAATATAATATATATATAATACAAATTGGTTATTAATAAGCATTAAAAAATTAAATACTGTAATAAAGTAGTTTATTTTATTATTGAACGAAAATAAGAATTTCTATTTTTGTTTAAAAAAAATGTAAACAAGTTATTTGTCAGAGGTTGGATTTTTAAAACATATATTTTTATCAAATTGTTGCTAATGGTATTAGTTAAAAACAATTTTTTAAAAAGATATTACCCACTGTAACAGTCAGAAAATGTGTGACTCGTAAACATAGTGCAGAATTTGACCACCACACAGAACAGCAGCACCATCGAGGTAGCGAAGCCACCCGTGTTATAGAGTTCGAACATAGTTTATCGGTTCCATAATACAATCCACGAAACAACGCATCTGATGCGACATTAGTAAATATTTCCTTAGGCACGGTGGTCAGGGATATGCAAGAGATTCATGATTTTATTCTCGAGTTAGCCAATAATCAAACTAATATTAATTAAACATTCATATTTACATAATCGAGGAAATATTATATAGAATGGGTATCGAATAAATGAAACGTAACTGCAGACGTATAGTTTAAAATTATTTATTCACACATTTTAATAAGACAATCATTTACTAATAATATTTTGTGGATTCAAAGCTTCAGTAGCGGGATTTGCGACATGATTATATTTTAAAGAATACATTTATTTATTTAGACATTATTTTATATTGAGGACTTCAGTAGCGGTATTTCCGATACTGTAATGTTTAAAAAAGGAATTCAATTATTTGAAGGCATCATCTAGCTACCTAAAATTCTCGAGTAAGTATTTCTAATGCATGCCTTGGGGAATTTATACCTTTGCAATGCAAGAGTCTAAAGTAAGATTTAAGAGTAGCGGCGGACATATATTTATTTAATTAAAATATTTATTTTATGACTAAGGGCAAACATTTATTTGAGAGTGAATTATGAAGATAATGCAGAGGCGGAGTGATATATAGAATAATAAAACTAAGTAAAGGAACACGTGGTACGCTTTAGAAAGGCGATATGGAATGGCAGTATATTGAAACTGCAATGCCGTGAATGAGTTTATAAGACTGTCAGGCTGGTCTCTGCCTCGGCCCGACGAAGTAAGGTGTCACATAAGCATAACCAGGGACAAGCGGTACGTGTCGCAATTTGCCGGCTGGCTGCATGACATTGTCAAATCCTACGGGAGCACCCATTATGCCTGCTTGTGTAGGACGACTGGGGTTAATTTCAACCCTGAAGAATCCGGAAATTTCATGGCGGAATGGGTCATCGCATCTCTAAAACGTAACACATGTATAATGTATAAACGATTATGATGAGATTTTAAATAGATTTCTAACTCGGCCCTACATTATCAACATTTACTAAAGAACGTTGGCGACTCTCAAAGAAATGTAATTTGATGGAATTATTCATTAAGATTTAATATATACAAAACATATCTAAACTGGGAATGATTACAACTAATATGCCAGCCATTTGCGAAGTTGTAGACCCCTGCATTACAATAAATGAAGCATTGAATGCGTGTCGGTTTATATGAAAATTAAATTATTTATGAAAGTAATGTTAATGAAATCTGACACGCATTCACTATTTCAAGCGATCATAGATTTAAACTTTGAAAATAGAGACAATTATTAGCATGCAATAATTAAATAATAAATATAGATAAAATGTAGATTTTAGAAATACGCACCCAAGAAAGATAGAATGAGGTAAGCTAGATTATTAGAGAAATTTACACATTAAGTTAATTATTCAATTTTAGTTATACAAATGGTAGTTTTTACATTTTACAATTTAGATAAGTAATATGAAGAAGAGCTATAGCATGTTATTAGAGTACTCTAGAGTTTGAACACAGACAGGTACCTGTTTTACAAGAAGTTTTCTGATTCCATTAGTTTAGCAGCAAAAAGTTCACGAGTGGCAATTCTTTCTTGTATTTAGATATTTCATTTACTTTCACAGCAGCAGCAGCTTTCTCATTTATTTCAGGCAGCAGATCTTCATGGTGAATTTATGACGGGCAATGGAAAGTTCGGCATCCGATAGGCCATCTCCCGATGGAGAATAATCTAGGTGCTTTACTTGGTCATACCTTGGCAGGAACAAATTATTTTTATATTTTTTGGAGACTCTCAGTGATCGAGAGCAAAGCTAAAGTTTAAGTGAATGTCTCCAGCAAGTCTAAGATGGCCTCTTTTTTTATCTTGATCTTTCACATTTTTGTTAAGGTATTTTTAGGTTCTACTTAATCTGCCCTGAGGATAATCAATGCATTTTGTTGGTTTTAATTATAGAAAGCTGCCGTTCTATTGTTTACATTTTACATTTACTAATTACATTTTGGGGAATTTTTCTTTAATTAATCTATTATCTATCACTGACCGATGCTTTTAAATTTCAAAGACAAAAAGGAAACATAAGATTATTTTAACTTTTAATTAAATATTACATCAGATTTTTTTAGAATTATTATTAAACGAAATTTAAACAAAGCAATAAATACGAACTTTATAATCCAAAATAAATGATTAAAATTATACAAAATTATATAACTAAAAGAAATCTAAATTATATTATTTTATCCCTATTTATTGCCTTTAATTTGAGATTGAAATGTGTGCGTGTTTATGCTGAATTCTACATATATTTATACATTTTTAATATTGCTACACACACAATTCGATACCAAAAAGTTTAAATTTGGGCGGGATAGATCGGTCAGTGAGAGACGACAGAAAAAGGTGAAACTTAAGATTCGAATACGAATCTTACTGTTTCACCACATTTCAATAACATGACATTATTATAACACCTATGCAACATAACTAGTATCCATTCTATTGGAAAAGCATCTATAAAATTTTTTATTTATACTAGTGGAAGAAACCAATTGATTGATTTTTTTTTCTTCTGATAATTTATCATTAAATAAAAGAAATTGCAAGGCGTGGTATAATAGCTTCTAAAAATTTATGAATAAACACTGTAAGTGTAAACATATCTTTACTTAAGTAAATGTAAGACAAATCCTTAAAATCCCTAGATATTTCACTATATCACATGACTAAGTTTTAAACTGAAATAAAAGCATACAAAAAAATTATTCTAATTTTGAGATTCTGAATGACACAAAGTAAAAACAAAATGGTTAGAATCAAATTAATTAAAATTGATTGCTATTTATCACATTGTGGCCCACAAAGTCAGGAGAGTTAATGTACAAATAAAAAGATAAAAATGTAAATAATTATAATTTTCTAATATTCTACTATTCTTTGGTTAAACAAAATTATATAAATTTCTTGTTTTAATTAACTAATTTTATTTTATGGGGGGGGGGGAGGTCTTTTTCACATGATAAAAGCATTTAGATATATAAAAAAATAAATAATTTTACTCCTAAATATAGATATATTAAAATTGCACAAATTAGTAATTCTAATATATAAATGATTGCTTATTTATTATAAATATGATTTGTTCAATTTTATTGAATCAATATTAAAGGAAATAAAACAGAATACATATAATGCAAAAAAAAATATATATATATATACTTTTTTTCTTATATATTTTATTGCAAATCCATTAATAACATCATCCCAATTTTATTAATTTTTTGCATATTCTGATTCAATACATAAAAATGCTAATGGAAGAGCTCATTTCACATTAAAGTGTGCAGAACATTCCGAAACATTTAGATAAACAACATAACTGAAAAATCTGCATTACCATATATTATTATTTCTACAATTGTATTAATTCTCATATGATATTCATTGTAGAACTTACAAATTAAAGAGGCAAAAAAAAATGTAATTTCATTTAGCATGTGATAAAATGTTTTAATTTTCACAAAAGACATAGATCAAGAAGATTCAGGGCCTTGATAAATGTGCGGTCATATGCCATCATAATGCACTTAGGCCCATAAGATTAGAGGGGGCAAATTTTATCTTGCTCAAAGATGCCTCACCCCCACATGATGAGCCTGGCTATAACTGCATGTTTCTCTTGAGACTAAACATATTTCTGTTTAATTAGGTTTGTAATAAATATGTTATTACTTACATTAAAGTTTTAATATTAATTATTCTGAATAATTAATATTATTAATATATGTATTAAATGTATATGTATTAAATGGATTATGACCTGTACATGAGCGGTCAGATTGGCCTTAGGTCAACATGGGTGTGATGAGAATCTCGGCCTTATGGTGGCCTTTGAGCATTCCATCATCAGATTTTCAATTGGATGGATGGTTGAAGAGTTGGAGAGTGAAGTAGATTGAAGCCTGTCCATTAAAGTATGAAGATTGGCTATCTTTATATATATCTGAGCACTTATGGCATATATGTGTAGAGATGGTAATCTGAACCAACTGATAATTGCTGGTTTAGCATGAAATACTTATATCGGTGATTATTTATCTTTTCGACATAAATGTATTCAAGGGTATCAATATTATGAGATAAGAGTGGAAAATGATGGGTCGTGTGAAAGTCTGTGCTCATATGCCCTATATATTCTGAATATGGTTAATTATTTTCTTGCTGATGCACATATACAATATGTTCTTTTAGTTAATTTGCATTCTAAGTTTTCTGCAGACAAAATATATAGAACTTGTCTCTGCAATACTAATATTTTCTGTTTTATTTTTCTTAAATATCAATATCACTACTGCATTTTTCTAATCATGTGGTAAATCTTTATCATTTACATATTTTTTGGTATATAGTTTAGCCAACCATCCGTAATAACTTCATTTTTTATGGTCTTAATGGCCTGCCTCATTTCTTCATTTAAAATACGTGACATTTTAAAAGATGTTATTACAGTAGCGGGTATTCACAGTTCCTTTTCCCTTCATATACTACAATCGAAAAAAAAAAAAAAACCAACGTAAAAGGCGATTTTTTTTTTTGTATTTTCACCTGAAAACTTAAATAAAAACATAAAATATATTTATTATTTATAATTAAGCGTTGACTAATAATTCCATAGTATATATTTTTTTGTAATATTATTTTTTAAAAAGTATATACTCAGATATATTCACACATATTTAAGCTGTTTTTCAAAAACGATATATATAAATACAACTAAAACACTATCATCACAAACTTTCATATAAAAAAGTTACTTTTTAGCAAGTTATATATATATAATAGCACATCGCAAAGCTCTATAATAATTTTTATTAATCATTCATTAGACTAATGGCAATCAAATATAGAAAAATACTATAGAAATATTATCGTAAAGCTTTTATTCAAAGAAAGATATGTAAACACAAAATATTATAAACATATATACTGACAATACCGGTAAATTAAATAGATTTGTTATTTTGCAGTATTTAAATGTTAAAATTTATTGTTTACAAAGTTTTCTACTGGTTATATAAGCAATCTTTTCCTATAAAGTTGCAATCAATTACAATAGCTGATAGTATGCTAACAAAATAATTTATTTATTTTTTCATTTTACAGTATTTTGATAAAATTAAGTCTTGAAAATCACGCGAGTATCAAAGAGAATAAAGAGGCGTGGCGAGTCCTAAATGCAGTGCCTCTAACGTTAATCTAGTGAAACATGATTTGGCGAGATTGAATCGCCTTGGCTAGTCTGTATGTATGTTGATCAGTAATCGTAAAATGTAGCGATGCTATAACGAAAAGGACGGCTTTATTAGCGGATTTATTATATCACAATATCTAGATATCTTCTCTACGTTTATAGGTAATAATATTTTTATTTTACCATATTATTGATGAATTATTAATTTCCGAAGTTGATTTTTTTTGTTTGTTCTTACTCGCTGTTATTAAGTGATGTTGGTGTATCCCATGCATATTTATTTACCGTTCACGTCCGATTATCAACGTTAGATAGTAGCGAAAAATAAAAGATGAAAAGTAGTTATATTTCTTCCTTACATCTTTGAAAATGTAAACTTATTTTAGAAAGAAAAATAATTAAAATGTTTACAAAACTGCAGTTTTTTTTCATTTACAATTGTTTTTTTTTTTTAATTTACAAAAAAATTTAATAATAGATCTTTGAAAATATTTTTTAAAAAGTGGGTATTTTCATATTATAATAAATTTTACATAAATAAATAAAAAATGATAAAAAATAAGATGTAGTTAAAATACTTTGTATCTACAATGTGAGTTGAAAAATCAGAATAATGATGAGTAGATGTTACTATTAAAAGATATTTTCTCTTCAAATATATGAATAAACGAAATTTTTATATGTGAAAATAATAATAATAAAACAAAATGATGAATTTATATTATTATTTTTACGTATGGATACAATTTACTTGTATAAATGCATAACACGTATAGTATATATATATACACACACACTTATGCTACGTATGCTACACTACTTATATGTTCATATGTAATATGTCTGTCGCTAATTCTTCAATAGTGTGAATAATATGCTTCCCACTCAATTAAATCGTGAAATATAATTATTTAAAAGAAATGTAAAGATTTAAAAAAAAAAAAATCAATACGTCACATAATTTAAATAAACTGTTCATTTTATTCCTAAACATAAAATATAAATAAAAAAATATAACAATAATAAATATTTTATTATTGAAACTAGTGTAACCTATCACAAAGTGTTGAGAGAAAAAAAGTTCATATTATCTCTAATATCACTGAAATTAATGATAAAAAGTAGTGTTGTATTTCAAAACTCTATACACTTAAGTTTTAAATTCAGAGTAGAAGTGTATTTTTTTTCTTTCAGGTAGCTGAAGAATTATCAGATAACTTCAGCATCAGATTGGTAATTGTTCTTATTTAGAAAGATAAGAGAGAACCAAACTGGGTTAGTTTCAAACAAGTGATACTGAAATATCATGTAATATTTACCCTGGTTAATAAAGTATATACTTTTTTGAAATTGGATATTTGGGAGAAATAACAGTAATTGTATGTTAAAAAAATATTAGTTTGGTTGTTTAAAATATTGTATACATTATAGCTTTATCTTTATTATGTGATTATTAATAAATTAGTATAATATTTAAAAAAAAGATTACATTTATTGCAATGATAAAATGAATATGCCTTAAATCCATTACAATCATTTTATAGTTTTATTTAATTAAAAATAACTCTTTGTTTTTTTTAATTTATTTCATTGCTTATTTATAATCACACTGCTAATAAAAATATTTTTAAAGCAAATTCTTAAACTAGATAATTTCAGTTTAAACCACAAGTTTAAAATAATAATAAAGAACAATATAGTAATTTATTAGATATTGATTTAATCAGTAAAAAAACTGTGAAATATACAAAGGAATTATTATAGCAAATGAAATTGCTTAACTCAAGTATTAATATTAAATTATTAACTTATTATTAAAAAAGTTTATTGTCCAGAAAAGTATTTACACAACATAATTCATTTTTTTTTTTTTACATTGAATGTCATTTGCTTCTGTTTATCAAAAACTTTTTTTATATATAATTATACTGTAGGCATTTTCTATATATTAATAGATAAATTATTAAAAACTGCTTTAAAAATCTAAATTAAGTAATTTTGTCCTCTTTTTAATTTGTTAATAAAAGATGAATTTTTTTTTTTTGTAAATTAGATTAGTTTTTAATTTTCTAATATTTTATAATCATTTTTTTAGTTATTAATTTGCCAATGCTCATTTTTAAAAAAAAAATTATGCCAATATGAACAAACAATTTCCATGCACAAGTTAAAATAATAAAAAAATTAAGTTCATTTAAATTTTTTTTGAAGTACATTCAAAAATTATATTTAAATAACTGCATTTTTAATAATAAAATTACAAATCTGCACTAAATAAAATCTCATTGCATTTGTGTTCCAGTTAATATAGGTAACATGTTCTCCAAAATTTAACATAACTTAAAAATCTTTTATTAAAACATAAGAAATTGTAATAGTTTTTTGGCAATTTTTTTTCACTCACACCACAGATTTAAAATGTACTATAAACTTTGAATAGACAAAAAGAATCTGTGATAATTGATAAATAAATTTTTAAAAATGACTAATTTCTGTGTAAATATAGTATATATGCTTGTTATTAATAAATATTAATACTGTTAATATGATTTTTTACTTTTAACCTTTTAGCTGCTCATACTTTTCTTGGCATATCCTATTATCCATTTACATAAAATTTCAAACTTTTTATTTTAACAAATAAACTTTTACTTTTTTATACTTCAACACATTTCAAATTATTTTTTAGAAGTATAAATTTCCAAATGAAAATCATTCTTAAAAATAATATTTCAACATTGCAAGTATAGAAAAAGCCAATAAACTGAAAAATGTAATTATAACTTTTGTTATGTTGATAATTGCTGATCAAAATATTTTACAAACAAAATAAAATTTGTTTTAATTCCATTTCTAAAACTGGAGCAAATTAGTAAGAACACATAAAGCAATGAAATTATAGTTTAAAATTTAACTCCAGTTATAATTTTTTTTTTAAATTGACAAAACAAAGGACAGTGAAATCATTTGTCAGCTAATTACAACTTCCTGCTTTAAATTATTATATTTCTTTTGATTTGTTGTCTTTAAAAATAAATATTTTTGATTAAAATCTAAATCTAATCATAATATTCTTGTCAAAAAATATTGTACAAATATTTTGCAAAAAAATTCAAAATGTAAACAAAAGAATGAGTGCTCAAAAGTTTTCATAAGCACTCTTATATTTGAAATCATAAAACTACCAATTAGCAACATAGTTGGCTTAAGTCAGTATTATTTTAGTTCCAGTTTTACTGACAAATGAAGTAAAACTGACAAACAAACACTAAAGATAACTACAATAGAGAGAATTTAAGTGGAAACAAAACCAAAGTTGATCATCAGTGTAAATGGGAAGTTTATTGAAATATTAATTTAAAAAATAATTTTAGACATTTTATAAAGTATGGATGCCATATTAAAGTGATTTTAAAGCTGGAATTTTAATGGATCATGATTCATTAAAGTAAAATAAAAGAAAAAAAACAATTAAAGTTTACATAATGTGCATTATTAATTTATTTATGATCCACATTATATATTATATTATCAATATTTTTTGCTATAAAACAAGGATATCACATTTTATCTAATGCTTATGAAAATACAATCTAATTAATTATAAATAATTTAATAAATCTATTTAAATGATATATGATAAATATTTTTCAACCTTATTTTAATAAAGTTTATTATTGTATGTGATCAACATTATTTTAATTACATAATGAATGAAACTTTTTTTAATGCAAATATTGGCAATCATGGTAAAAGACATTTTAGTCTTTAAAGACTTAACAATTTTATTAATATAATAACATTAAATAAAAATCAACTAAATACATCATATTTTAGTTAATATAATGTATAAAAATTTTAATTAACATATGTTAATTATGTAATGGATAATTTTTTGGCTAGAATATTTACATTTTTATCAGAAAACACTTTATATTAAATGGTAGTCATTCTATTATTATGAAATTAATAAATAAAAATTAGTTAAGTAAATTGTATAAAATATTTTTTTAAATTTATTTTTTAGATAATTTATTATTTAATGTGATTAACATTTTATTTTATTATAGAATAACATTTTTTTATTTGATGAAAATGATATATTTACAATAGAATATAGTTTGTTTTAAAGTTTTTACTGATAATTCTGCAAATTATGCATGTGTACAATGTCTGCAATTAACAGCTAAAATCCAGTTTTAACTTTTATAGATAAAACTATTAACTGAAATATGAGTTTTTGTGAATTAGTTCTTCTAATTATAATAGCTGAATATTAGAAGCTACTGGGGATCAAATTTTCAAAGAAAAGTAGTATTTTTAAACAATAAAAAGTAAATATGAAAGGATTTTAGCATGCTTCTGCTGCAGTGTCTCTTTATAATAATATAATAAAATATTAAGTTAGTATAAAATCTGTCTGAAAGTTTGTGATGATGTGATAATGTGTTGGAATATTTGCATCATCTATCAATAAATGTTGAATGTATAGAAAATTTTAAACTTTATTTAAACTTTTCAAATACAAACAATTTGTTAGTAATAACACACAAATAAACAATGTTGTTGTTAGTAATAATATACAAATAGATAATATTATGTCATTATTAACCTGTGTTATCTATTTGTGTGTTATTACTAATAACTTGTTTGTATTTTAAAAGTTTAAAATTTTCTATGCATTCAACATTTACTGATAAATGACAAAAATAGTCCAACATATTATCACATCTAGTATAAAATCTACTTATCTTTTTATTATTTATTTTTTATACTGTAATAAATTATCATTTCTAAACATGTCCATCCATTTACGTTTTAATTTGTTGAATTTTTGTAATTTTTTTAAAAAAAAAATAGCCAAATATAATTTAATGCCATTAGATACACCCTCTTAATAACTGCCCAAATTATTATTCTAATATTTCATTGATTTTCAATAATTTGAAGTTATCATAAGCTTTAGAAAGATATAAATAAAAAATATTAAATTTCTTAATGATCACTATTGATTCATTCTTAAATATCTTTATAGTTTATAGACTAAAGTGAAGTCTTTTGTTATTGACAATTTACTTTTGTTAGTTCTGTTTGAGAGTTACTTTTGTTTATTTTCAAAATTAATTGTTTGTTTTTTAGACTAATTCCATTTATTGAATTCATACTGAGAACAAAAATGTAAAAATTAAAGAATAAAAGTAAAAAATTAAACTTATTTCATTCTAACTATACAAAGAAAAAAAAACAAAAAATTAAAACTTCTTATATATACCAATGTATTGCTTTGAAACACATTGTGACACATTGTGTGAAAAGTTAAAAGACATAGAAATTTGATAATTATTAGGATTTTAAATAAAAATTAGGTAAATAAATTAGATTTTAGCTATGTATACATTTTTCAATTTATTTTTATTACTATTTGTTATTGCATGGAAACAAAGTTATTTTTTAAATGCTTTTATTGAAGTTGAAAAATCTGTTTGTTTGTTAACTCATTAGAGGGTGCTATAAAGATATGTTTTCTTTCAATTTAATGACATTTTTTTAACATTTTAAAATTAATATTTAATATATTTAAATTGAATATAGCATGTTGAAATGTAAAATAGGTTCTATTTTAACACAAATATAATCTAAATTTATCATTTATAATATAAATGTTTTTTTATATCAACTTTAATTTTATTATTTAAAGCTGCAATGCATGTCTCCTATGATCCATATGGCAAATAATTTAAATAATTCATTAACACTAGTTATTTGCTCAATAAATTTGATTTAAGTTTAAATGGAAATTATTAATATAATTATATAATATTAATTTACTAATTATGTATATAATATAATGAATATAATATTTTTTATATTATAAGTGTCCAGTCAATTTAAAGTACAATATAGTTTTATATTTTCATTTACTGTGCCAATAGTAAAAACATAAAAGTACTAAAGATAATTTTTTTAAAAATATTCAATGCTTTTATTGACCATGTACTAAAAAAAAATTGTTTCTTCAACCACAATTTGGTGTTTTTAGATTTAACTTGAAATAAAAGCATAGGATATTCTGGACCCCCCTTGTGATTAACTTAATTAATTTCTGGATCCCTCATGCTTTTATTTCAAGTTAAATCTAACAACCCCAATTGTGGTTGAAGAAATAATAATAATTATTTTTTTTAGTGCAGTCAATAAAAGCATTTAATATAAAAATTTTTTTATCTCTATTATTTTAATTGGATAATAAATAAAACTTTTACTTTATTTTCTTGGTATAAATCTTATTATTTTATTGCAAGTGAAGATAATACTGCTTTCATGACTTCAGCATCCTACTATTGCAATATGGTGAGCATTTGAAGAAAATGACCATCATCTTTGAAAAATTGCTGTAGCAAATGGTTGGTTGCTTTTCAAAGTAATAGGTAAAAGTTAATGATGATTGCTGTAACAAATCTTCACATAAATATGTCTCATATGAGGGAGTAAGAATGTATTATAAATACTTAGGCATACATTTAATATTTTAAATACCATTTCACTTTATTTTAGGGTAACTCTCTATCAAAGCATAAAAATTATTAGGTTCATGCTGGACCAGTGAAAATATCAACTAAATAAAAACAAATTGAAAAATAAACAGACTTGCTACTTTGCAATTCTAATTATTAAAGTAATGCTTTTGAAATACTTTCTGGAAAATGTAATAAATTCTAATAATAATGATGATGTTAATGATGATAATAATAATTGAATAGCTTTAGTGTTGAGTTTATAAAAACTGGATTTGAATCAAGGACTACAATCCAAAGTCTGAAACTCTACCATCACACTAAATCATACAAGTCACAATCTCTAAGAATTTTTGATAGAATATGGCAATTGAGCTGAATATTGATTGTTTAAAAAGTAAGCCCCTCAAAATAACAAGTGAATGGAAAATTCTTTACTGGTTTTACTAACTACTCATTGCAAACTGAAATTTTAGTAAGTTACATAGATAAATTCAGAAAATATAAATAAAACATTTTCTTTTTGAGAATTCATTAAGTCTAAAGTATTGTTTGGATAATTAAATTTTGAATTGCTTCACAATTTAACATTATATATCATTTGCATGTAAACATCTTTTTAAACCATTAAGCATCACATGATCACTATCTCTTATACTAGCAAATAATTGTTTATAAACAAAGCAAAACTCTCCATACAGTAGTGCCACCCAGTGCCAACCAGAGTAATCAATGAAATGCCAGAAGGCTTGTGCATAAAATCCCTATCTAATGCCTACTCATCCAATATCCCCAGACTAGTTTCTGGCTTGTGGGCATTTCATTGATTACTCTGGTTGGCACAGGGTGGCACTACTGTACGGAGAGTTTTGCTTTGTTTATAAACACCTTTTTAAACAACTTAAAAATAAATTTAAAGCAGTGTGATCTTTCTGATCCTGAATAATTCTTTTTAATATTTTTTTTAAAAATCCTTACTACATCTATGGAGATATTTATCCATGGTTAGCAGACTATAATAAGTTAAATGTTTAATTATAAATTAAATAAATTCCAATATTTCTAAACCATCCAAAATTTCAATTACTTAGTAAATTTGCTTCAGGAAGAAAAAGTTATTAGAGTATTTTTTTATTAAAAATTTTTTTTCAATTATAATTTTACTTTCATGTATTATGAAAATAATAATTTAAATGATGCCCAGAAATAGCTTAAGAGACTTGTGTTTAATAAAATAATCTAAGACTGAAAAAAAAGCTTATTAAGATAATTTTGTCATTTTTTACTATAGAGTGGATATTTCTGTCATTGAAGAAAAGGGATAATAAAATAATTATTTTCTCATGAAGTCATATGACATTCATATAGTAGAAATGGCAGTTTGAGTTTTGATTAAAAGATCACATGATCTTTTTTATGCTTACACCAGCTGATAAAACAGTAGCAAGCTTTTTTTCTCCACAATAGTGCCATTTACCATCTAGCATTTATTGATTATTAAATCTTGCACTAGGTGGCACTATATTCCACTCCTGCATTAAATCACATAGAGCAATAAAATTGGATTTTTTTTTCATATGTCATAGCATCGGCCGGGACGCGAACCCACAGCCGTCTGCAACCAACTACTTGCTTGCAAGGCAACTGCAATGACCTTCTGGCTAACAAAGCTTGACTAAATTTGTACAAAATTTCACTTTAAATTGAATCATGAGAAATTCAAAAGTCCAAAATCTATGTCGTATTATAAGAAAGAGATTTTGTATTTAGAGTATTATGTATATATATATATTTTGTTGTAGATCCTTGAAAATGACTGTAATGATAAAAAAAAAAACCAGTTGAAACATTGGAAAGTGAATAATATGGGAATTTACATATATGTTCATTAGTTAATATATGGAAATAAAGTTTTTGGAAAAAAATAAGTTTTTATGCATTTATTTATAATAATGGAAGACTATATAAATGATAACAATCAACCCTTAAAATATCAACAATCTCAACATGTTGGCAAGGCAACCTCTTTTAACTACATGTTGGGATTGTTGATAGCTTAAGGGTTGATTGTTACCATCTATATTTATAAACCTATTAAAGCCTTGAATTTAAGACTATGTAAAATGAAGTAAAAATAAAACCTTGTTCATTAAACATAATGTTGTGAATAAAGACAATAACAATATTACGCTTGTTGACAAGTTCCCATGAGAAAATGTAAGAAATATTAAAAAATCATTGTTAAGAAAACTGGTAACTTAATCATAAACAAAATTATCCATACAATACCCAAAATGTAAATGTTACAAATCTTCTATAACAATTATCATTTATCAGTTTGATACTAATTGTGAATGACAGGCTCTAGGAAGTAAGAAGTAAAAGACTGTATAGTTTAAAAATATAGCAGATTCATCAAGCATTGGTGACCTAGCGGTTAGCATAGCTGCCTTCCAAGCAGCTGGCCTGGGTTCGCTTCCCAGTCAATGCATTTGACATATGGAAAAAAATATATAGCAGTAGTAGATAAATTATACATACTGAATATCATTTAATGTATAGAAACAAATGCTTAGAAATTTTAAGCAAATGCTGTATGCATTGAACAAATCATTTGTAAAGGTACTAAATAATAAGTCATGTATGAAAAATATTCAACCATTAATTTATGGATTCATAATAGTCACACTCTTGTCTTTCAACCAAAGCAATAAGCAACCTTATTGAGCTTACTGACATACTGCATACTACTATATAATTTATGGAAGTTCAGAATTAAAGAAATAAAACAGATACTGATTGACAACATAGAATAATAAATGAAGACAAACTTCTTATAGTTGTAATAAAAAAAAACCCAAAATGTAACTATATAAGTCTCGATGGTGATAAATATATTTGTATTGTACTAAGTTTGCTATCACTGTATTGTTTTGAATAATAGAAAAAGTTCAATAGAAAGAATTGCCATATATAGGAGCAAAGAGTATTGAAAAATGATGATGCTATTAATGAATTATAATTTTTAATTAGACCAGTTTTTCAGAAACATCTGTTCTAAACATGAGAAAAGCATCAATAATAAATAATAGTGCTAGGTCAACATCCATACATATAATTTCTGACTATTGACCATTTTAATTTCAAGATATAGATAAAACTAATATACTTAACTAATAAATTACATTTCCTCATTGGATAATATTTTACTCAAACCATCAACACTTTTAAAACAGTATTACATACATTAATTGTGAATTTGATCTTGATTTTGCACTTGTATAGATTTTTGAGCTATTAAAACATTATATTATCACTTTTTTCTTATGCTTACACAAACTGTTAATAATAAATTTTTCTATACCATAGTGATACCTAGTGCAAGTTATACTAATTAATAGATACTAGAAGATTATGTCTTGTAATGCCTATTCAGTGCCTACTCATCCAATATCCCCAGATTAGTTTCTAGCTTATAGATTTCGTCAGTGAGTCTTGGATCTGGGAGTAGTGTACATGGATCTTTGGATGCAAAGCACCCCTCCAGCACTCATCTACATCTTTTTGATTAATTATAAAGCTATTAGCCCAAACTGAAAAAATAATAATAGTTTTCAACAAAACTAATCGATGTGTATAGTTACACAGATCTGAATTCAGTTCAATATCCACATATTTGAATGGTTTTGGTTTTTTTAATAATGACAGTTACCATCATCCTTTGACTGGAATTAGTATTAAACCATTAAAACATTACATGATAATCTATCTGTTTTCTTACACAATCTGTTAAAACAGAAACAAATTTTTCTACACTGTAATGACACTTATTGCAAGTGGTGGTAATCATTAGATGCTAGAAAGTATTGCATTATAATCCCTATCCAGTACCTATCTATCCCATATCTTCAGATTAGCTTCTAGTTTATGGCTTTGGATCCAAAGATCCAGGTGCATTGCTTCCTGATTTAAGACATCTCATTGGTGTAAGCCATAAGCTAGAAACTACTTTGAGAATATAGGCTGAATAGATACTGGATAGGAATTATACTGCCTAACCTTCTAGCTTTTTACAGTGTGCATTATTATGTGGAAAAAATTATTACTGTTTTAACAGCTTGCATAAACAAAAGAAAAAGATGAACAAATGATGTTTTAGTGGTTTAGCTACCAATTCTAGTCAAAAGATGACAGTGTCTATGGTTATTAAAAAACCAAAGAGACCAAAATATGTAGATACTGAATTGGATTCAGATCTGTATGACTATACAAGTGGATTAGCTTGCTAATAGATTTACAATTAACCAAGAAGGTATAAAATGATACTGAAAAGCTACATTGAATCCAAAGGTCCAGCTGCACTGCTACCAGATTCAAAGCTCGTCATTGATGAAAATTATAAGCTAGAAACTAGTTTGAGGATAATGGATAGGTAGGCATTGGATATAAATTATAATACCCAACTTTCTAGCATTTATACATTATTGCTGCTTATTCTAGATGACATTATTGTGCGAAAAATTTGCTACTGTTTTATACAGATTTTTTTTTCAGTGCTTGATCTTTTTGTTTCAAGAAAAAAAATCCATCTTAAGATTTTATATAGCTAATGAAAATTTTTATCTGCAAATAAAATTGTGCAAATAATCTTGATATTAAGGTTAATTTAAAACAAATGCATTTTTTTTATTCACAATTAGCCTTTAGATTAAAATTTATATAAAAACTATCTTTCATCACTCCTACATTAAAATTATAGTTAGTGAATTATATATCTTGATATGGTTGCTATGAAGCCAAGATATATCTTGCATTTGTTGTGTGGACTTTGCTAAGTGAAATCTTATTGTGAGGGTAATTATTGGTTTTCAGTTTCTTTTGTTATATTTATAAATAATTTATTTTATTTATAGTAATATATATTAAGGCTATATCCATAAGACCATGCACCTGAAAAACGACAGTAAGGACCTCTACAAATCTTGACGCAAGATTTATTTAAAGACAAGATTTGTAGAGGTCCCTACTGTCGTTTTTCAGGTGCATGGACTTATGGTTATAGCCTTAATATATATTATTTTACGTAATGAGTATGTACTTAACAAATTTAATTATTACAATTTTATTTATAGTGTAATTTATTTTGCAAATTTGAATATTTGTTCTAAGTCTTTGTGTTTAATATAATTGTTTTTAATCAACATTTTTATTTATTTATTTATTTTGTCATTATTGTAGATGTTTTTTGTCATTTATTAAAAGCTTTTTCTTAAACACAACAACAGCAACAAATATGTTATAAAACTCAAATGAATTATAAAAAATATTGTAAGTAAAAAAAAAAGAAATCTTATTAATTTAACTAAATGTTTTTGTTATAAAATGTGTCAATTAATTTTGTAAACTTCCCACATACAACACATAAATATATTATGTTGTAAATGAAAATATATAGACTTTTAATTCTAAAATCAAAATAGGCAGCAAAATGTAAAATTAAGTCTTTCCCCAGGATATAGAGGCAGTTTAAATTAGTAAACTAACTTATTTATATTTTAATTTTAAAATTCATACCATCACAAATTCTAATTTGGATTTAGTTTTTATTGTCTTTAAATATAAAGAAAATGCATACATTTTAATTAACAAAATTATATGAAGAACTGAAACAAGTGCTTTCAATGTAAAAGTTGTCCTGCCTACTTTAAATAAATATTGATCCAAATCTTTTGAAGAACTGCATTACAATTAAGAAATTTTATTAGATTCATTGTTATGAAATAACTGGTTAAAATTTTGACTAAAGAAGTTAAATACTGTACTAAATATTACAAAATTAAAAAGCATTGATTGTCATTTATTAAACATTTTTCAAAAATTAACTGAAAATTATGTCTGGCCATTTTTATCCTTCAAACTTATAGGAATATTATATTTTTTACCAAATGATAATTTATGAGACCTGAAAATAGATAAAAGGTACAGTTTTATAAATGGAAATAAATTTATTTCCAATTATGAGAAAAAGATTTTGAGTTGCCCAAATCATTGTAGAATTTGCATATGCAAAACATCACCAAACTTGATTCAGAAAATTTTACAAAATATGAAACAAAAGCAAAGCTGATGAATTTTACTGGCAAATATTTGACCAAAGCAAATTACTCAAATCGTTTACAAATTGTAATACTATGAATTTTGATTCAAAAAATATATTTTTAATAGATATGATTTAACCCAATCAATTAATTTTTCATAACGGTTACATTTTAATATTATTCCAAAGACTTATGATTAATGGGTTAAATGCAAATGTAAAATCAAATAAGTATCTCAACATTGTTACATATATATATATAATATTTTTAACTGGTTAATATAGATGTAAATTATTTAATAAATAGAAACTTCATTATATAAATGAAATGAAATTCACAGTCAAGATATATTGAAATGCAGCAACCAATCAAATCTGTTCTGCTGGCTGAAAGAAAATAATAGATTAATAATAGATTGGGCAGATTTGCTATTATTTTCTTTCAGCCAGCAGAACTGGTCAGATTGGTTGCTGCATTTCAATACACCTTGACTGCAGATTTAACTTGATTTATATAACGGGAATTTCTCTCTCTCTATATATATATAACGTGTAAATGGTATTGGATAATTTTTACTTCTAAATTCATGCTATAAATTGCAAAGTAAAGCACATTCTCTGTTATTACTGAAATGACTTATTGTCAAGCATTCTAGAAAATGTATATAAATGGAAATAAGTTAAAAACTATCAAATTAAATGTTTAATCAAAATCTGTTCGTATATTATAACTACATAAACATGTATGTAGTAATGCATAGATATAGATATGCAGTTTTATTGTATCACAGACCTGATTAAACTTTATTAAATTTATTCCTATGGGAATATGATTTCATCTTTCTACTAGCTAGTCCATTAGTAGTTTTATCTCTGAATTAATTAATTGTGAATTTCCTGAGTAAAGTAAAAAAAAAAAAATGCTTTTATTTAAATTCAAAATGGGGGGACGACGACTTGTAAAAATTTAATTAATTAATAACTAAATAAAATATCTACCTTTTCCATCAATTTCTAAGAAAATTAATTATAAAGAAATAAAAATTCTTGAGATATCCTATTTGTTAAAGTCTTCTTAAGGAATTAACCGAAAGTATTTCTGCGGATTGCAAAACTGAATATAATAGTTAATTACCATTATATTTATTATTTTTATAGTTATATATATATATATTATTTCAAAATTTCTTAAGAGTAGATTAAAAAAATATATTTTAAAAGATCTTATTTATTGGTTCTTAATATCTAAATACTACAAATAAAAATCTTTCATTTAATAATTTAAACTTACTTATGTTTATTTATGCAAGACGTCTATTAATAATAATATTTATATGTAATAAAAATAACTAAAAAATCCAGACAATCAACGTTTTGGTTAAATCAAACTTTTGAATTACTGAATAATTAAATGGGACATTAATATGAAGTAATTTCTTTACTTGAGTTATTTTAACTATGCCTTAGATTAATTTTCTCACAATGTAGTAAAATATAAAGTTTAAAGATTACGTCATATTTATTTCACATTTTAAAGTCAAACCAGACTTTCTTTTTTTTTTAAAAAAATTTCTTTTTAGTTTTGTTTAAAAATATTTAATTAATTGTATTAAATTAGCAAAACATTTTTAACAACTGCAAAAAAAGAGATTTTTATTATTTTCTTGGAATGAATTAGTCTCTTTTTCTTCTTAGACACTGCTGAGCACGACTTTCAGTGTGGAACACCAGATCATAGATCTCACTGATTGGGTAGATTTGCCATCCTATTTTAATTAAGGAATAATTGATGTAATTATTTAAATTATATTTTGTTTGTTTGGCTATAAAAATGTCTTCTTAATTTTTCTCTTTCTATCTTCTCATTCCATGCAAACTAGGACGACATTCTTCGGATTGAAATAGTGATGAATTGTTGTTCATGTTCCCAGAAGACTTTAATTTCATATTTAAAACATTCAAAACAAAGCAAAACTCTCCATATAGTAGTGCCATCTTGTGCTAACAAGAGCAATCAATGGATGCCAGAAGGCTTGTGCATAAAATCACTATCTAGTGCCTACTCATCCAATATCCCCAGACTAGTTTCTGGCTTGTGGCCTTCATCAATGAGGAGCCTTGGATCTGAGAGCACTGCACCTAGATCTTAGGATCTAATGCAACCCTCCAGCACCCACCTTTTAACTCTATTTAACTACAAAACTATGAGAATAAAATTGAAAACACAATTAATATTTTCAATCCAAGCTCAATAGCTTATATAGTCATATGGGTCTGAACTCAATTCAGCATCCTTACATTTTGATGTCTTTGGCTTTTTAACAACCATAGCCACCACAAGGCAGGATTGGTGTTAAACCACTAAACATCACATGATCACTATCTCATTCTAGCACATAATTGTTATTAAACAATTCAAAACAAAGCAAAAACTCTCCATATAGTAGTGCCATCTTGTGCTAACAAGAGCAATCAATGGATGCCAGAAGGCTTGTGCATAAAATCCCTATCTAGTGCCTACTCATCCAATATTCCCAGACTAGTTTCTGCCTTGTGACCTTCATCAGTGAGGAGCCTTGTATCTGAGAACACTGCACCTAGATCTTAGGATCTAATGCAACCCTCCAGCACCCACCTTTTAACTCTATTTAACTACAAAACTATGAGAATGAAATTGAAAACACAATTAATATTTTCAATCCAAGCTCAATAGCTTATATAGTCATATGGGTCTGAACTCAATTCAACACCCATACATTTTGGTGTCTTTGGCTCTTTAACAACCATAGCCCCACTATCCTATTAGGCAGGATTGGGGATATTGGATGAGTAGGCACTAGATAGGGATTTTATGCACAAGCCTTCTGGCATCCATTGATGCTCTTGTTAGCACAAGATGGCACTACTATATAGAGTTTTGCTTTATTTTGAATTGTTTAATAACAATTATGTGCTAGAATGAGATAGTGATCATGTGATGTTTAGTAATTTAATATTTATAGGTAAATGGAATTGCTGTTATAATGTAGGTAGGAAATAAGTAGCTCATAGGCATGTAAGCTCAAAATATACATCTTTTAATTTGCTTGGTTGAAATTTTGCATTATTCAACAATTTGAAAGCTTAATTTAACCTGCAAATTGATTAGCTGAATTGTTTAATGTTATTTAAAAAGTTGTTTGTTTGTTTTTTAGGTTTTTTTTCTCATTTAGCATAAGATATATTGGACATATCTAATAAAGTATAAGAATCATAAAGAAATAATTAATACCAATAAAATTTAAAATTTTGGAAAAATATAAAATAATAGTGATGATGCTTTCAGTAGAACCAGTATATGGGATTTTAAAAGAATACCAATGAATGGGAGTTAATTTACAAAAACACTCGAAAATTTGAGCAACATTTAGCTTTAAAAATAAATGGAAAAAAAATAATAAAATGTTATTTTAGCTTCTTTAATGTTGAAGATCATTTTATATCGAAGCTTTGGAAGAATGAAAGATGATATATATTGAAGCTATATATATATATGCTTCATATTCGCAAATTAAAAATCATGAAGTTTAAATTTAAAAGTTTTTAAATAATTTAGATAGATAAAAGTTATATAGATATTTTATATGCTCAGATAAATGTATATGGTATAGTAATTACAAAGTAATTTTGTTAAATCAAATTAAATACAATATTTTCTAAAAAGTTGTATAAGCTAAGTGATTTTAAATTTAGCTTAAAAGTAGGTTAAAAACAAAAGGTGTTTTCTTTAACAATAATTAAAAGTGGAAATGACATTCTAGGAAAAAGTAGTTAAAATGCTTGTAAATAGATCATAGATTAATTAAAGGGATAAATAATTGACATGGTTTAATCAAAATGGCTGTTATTCCTGTTGAATGATAAGAACTTGCAAATATGGTATTGGGAAAATAAGCTCAGACCACAATGGATTTTCTGGAGTTATCTATAACCAATAGATCAAAAAATCCAAAAGATGAGCAATGGATTTGAATTTTACAGATAAAACTAATTCTAGCAAATATAAATAGTGCTTGCAATTTATTCAGAGGATTATGCCATGATTCTTCAATTGTGATTCTTCTTCTATTATTCTTATGCTGCCGTTATTCTGCAAGTCAGTTATTAATCTGTTAGTTCCGTCCAGATCTACTATGCAATAGTAGGAAAATGGTCATCTGTTTCACTCTGTCAAGCAGGAAGATGGCAAGCTGGAAAACCCATCGTTGATTCCCAAAAAAGAGCTGTCAACAAGTGAAGAAAGTACACAAACATGTGTCCACTATGTATCCACCTGAGATGAGTAAAAGTCTGATGCCCAGTGCTACAGGAAGAACCAGCCACTAAACCAAGATGAAATCACGGTTGAAATCATTCTAATAAAGTCTGAATGGTTATTTAAACCTTCATTCATCATAGCTATGGTTTTAATAATAAACTCCACCAAAATAAACCAATGCCTAAAGACTGAACATAAACTTTTGATGCTGAAAATATAAGTATGAACTTTAAACTAATCTTTGGTTAATTATTATTTATCTTGTATCTAATAAAATATGTTAGTAAATAGTTATTTATTTAACTTGTTTATGAGCAGGTATGGCAAGAAACTCCAATTTTTTCTATTCATCATGCCACAATTTAGCCAATGATAATTGTATAAAATTATTTTATAAAAGGCAATTAGAGAATCACAATATGTTGCCATGCTATTAAACATCTGTATGTTAATTAGATTGGTTATTTTCACTTTAAAAGAAAATATCAATAATATGTTAAATCATCAAGTCAATAAATTATGAATGGATTTCAATCATGTTGCATAGACAAGCTAGATTAATGTTATATTAAATAGATGTCAGTTTGAGTGAACTATTCTTGTGTTTTGAGGTGATATAATTGATAGAAATACAAGGCTGTTAATCCATCAATTCAGGTTATGCTTGTTACATCTGAAACTTATTTTTATGTAACATATTAATATTAAATGATTGTAAAACCATTTGTGAATTGCTGGTTAAGTATTTTCATTATTCATTTAAGGCAGAGATGTGTGGTAGATGAAAAATTCCTATAATATATTATTTGCTTTATTTCATATGTCTTGTAGTCATACATTTGTGACTGGTGGTGACTCATATGTTGTACCAAATACTCTTAAGAAGTAGTACATAGTAGAAATTAATACCTACCATATGCATATAATTTACACATGTATTGGTTCTTGTCAGAAACTATTATAGTATAAATGTGATTTCCTGTATTCTTCAATTATTTTTATTGTTTTAATTGCTTGCTAATATCACAACTTGAAACTGAGCACACTGTCAATTAATTAAATTATTCTTCATTGATAATTTTGTATTAGTCTTATTTGGCAGGATCATTTAATTCTAGAATAGTGATAATGAGAGGTGCAAGCAGTTAGATGTCTACGCAGTATATTGAAATTCATTAAAAACATCTAATGATAATAAGACCTTAAATCAGAAATTATCAAATCTCAATTGTTTAAAGACATTTAAGCTACTGGACACTATATCTGTGCATAAATTAAAATAATATTAATAAGATTTAGAAAGGTTGAGTTACCTTTAATTAATTTATAAAGCAATTAAGTAAAGTGCTGCCAATGTGTGTTATTTTGTGTATACATAAATAAATTGTGTTTGTCTCATTATTTTTTTGGCAGTTTGTCATCATTATTTGTAATCACTAACTTAAATAAAATAGTTAAAAGTTTCTTGTTTCTTTCTGATATTGGTGGGCTGTAGAAGAAATAATGGTTAGTCTGTGGCAACAGAATGGGAAATGCATATATGGGTTGCCTTCAGGTGATTTTCATATGGGCTGTGTGATTCCACCAGTTACAATATCAAAAGTTTTATTATTTTCAGTTTTCTTATTAGATGAAATTAAAAAAAATTCTGCCATAGCCATTTCATTTGCCTTCTTATTTAATGAAACTAAGGGAGTGAATTTGGAGTGATCTTGATACTCTTTCCATGGATCATCATTTGGTTCTCATCTATCAAGTTCTTTGAATCAGATATAACATTGAACTAAATCTGGTTCCCAGTCTGTAGGGCAATGAAAAATCCTGCTTCAGTCATCTTCAATGAATTCCAAAAACACATTTTACCAAATGGCCAATCTTTAAAAGTTTCCAAATGGCATTTAATTGTGTTTAGTAAAAATGTCTTACTTTTTTCAATGTTATTGACATTTTCATTGCCTGCTCACTTGTTTGCATAATTAAAAAAAGATTTAATTAATTATAATTTTTCTGAGTAGCCTGAATTTATTTTTCTCTCTTTCTTTAATATTTTATTAATATTTATTTTATTTACTTAATGTATGGATTTTTTGCAAACAACTTTTCAGATTGATTTCCAAAAAAAAAAAAAAAAAAAATTGTTTCTAGAAATTTGAATCAAGAGATGGATTTTCTCATGGATTTATTAGATCATTCAATTCTCCATTATATATACAAATTTGATAATCATTATCTATGTAATCCATTGTTTGTATTTGTAATCCTACATAATTGAAAGATTACTAAGTTCTATTTTGAAGGAGATAGAATGTTATGTTCAGTCCTGATCTTATTGATGAGAATACCAAATTCAGACAGTTTTATTATTGGAATTTAAACTACATTTGTTTAATATATACCACATGAAGTCTTGCACATGCATAATTGTTACATAAATTAGGTATTTTTTTAAAGCAATTTTATTTAACATAGAAACTCTGTTGTTTGTTTAGGATAAATTTTGTAATCAATTTATAATATACTTCTATCAAATGAATTTCCTTCAAATTTGTTTTATGTGTTAGAAATTGATGACAAGGAAATATGACAATGAGGTATTTCAGGGTTGTCCAATCATTTAATTGATATATCAGTGTTGGCAGACAAAATTCCAAACATGTTTTTATCAGTTCAGTAAGTTTTTGGTAATGCACATAAAAAGATGGTACAATTTTTAAATGCTTTTATTTATTTTTTTTTAAAAAACTTAAGTTAAAAAGTGTTATTAATCATTTACAATAGAAATAAAAACAAATCATAATTTCTCTTAAATATAAAAGTTGCTTTTTAAAGAAGAAATGAAATTTTATTTTCTTTTGAATGTAAAAGTTTCTTTTTTTAAATTTCTTCTTTCATAGACAAAATAATATTGGAATTGATTTTAACCTTTTAACCGCTAATTATATTATTGGTTGTATGAGGTAAAAATCAAATCTTTTAATTGGCCAACTCACAAACTGAAGACAAAGCCTATTGTTAAAACATATTCACCTATAATATTAAATTCAACTCAGATACGTTTATAAAAAGTATATTACTAATTTTTCAGGTTATGAAGAGAACGAAAGTTCTTTCAAAAATAAATTGCTATTTATTTATTCTAAAATATTCAATTTTGGCAACATAAAAGCTATAATATAAACAAAAAGGTCGACTTTTACGTTATAGAAAAGTAAATATTTCTTTTTACTAAATCTTTAATATTTTTACTAAAATCTTCAATATTTTTCGAAAATAATTTTGTTTTTTTAGTATTCTCTCTGAAAATCATTTGTAATTACTGAATATATACTTAATATTCTTTAAAATTATATTTGAAATGAAAATCTCAGCGTTTTTCTTTATTTTCTTTGATCAGGTGGTTTCTTTGTTCTTTCCAGCCAATCAGAATGTCTTTTTCGGCTGAGAGCTCACTAACAACCAATTACAACCGATGTTCTTTCTTTGTTTAGGTTTAAATGCATTTTTTTTATTTTTTACTTGTAAAATAATTCGGAAGAGGGCACCATCTTACAGAACTTTTAAAAACCTATTCAAAACCTATCAAACAAATATTTTAGCATAAGAACTGGCAGAGTTAGAGTGATGTCAGATGTTGACGAGGAGCTTCGTAAGAGGCGGGAAAAGGGTTAATGCACATAAACTTCATTTACACAGACTGAAACATTGTTTTTATTCTCTGTTTTAAATAGGAATAATTAAAAAACTATCTGAATACTAAAGAGTTAAAACTAATATATATAAATAATATTTTATAATAAATGCTTTTAATTATTGTGTGAATACTAAAAAGTTAAGAATAATATATAAATATTTTATAATAAATGCTTTTATTTCCCCTAGTTGTAAAAATTAATGATTGAATTTATTAATTTCTGGATACCTAATGTCTTTATGACAAGTTAAATATAAAAAGACCAATTGGGATTGAAAAAAAAAAAACAATTATTTTTTGGCTTTTTAGTGCATAGTAAATAAAGCTATTTAATATAAAATATATATTATTTACTTATGAATGTTTATAGAGATAAACTGGCATATTAGTATTATTATACAAAATAGATTAAAAATTATGCTAAGATCATATTATTAATAGTTATATTTAGTTTATCATAATTACATGTTTATAAAATTAAATTATTATTTTAAAAAAATAATATTATTATATTAAAGTAACTAAATAAAAATTATTAAAAACTAATTTTGTGATATGTAAGAAAAAATAATAAAATATTTTAAAAATAATGTACTTTTTAAAAAATATATATATTGCATTAAAGTAATTTTTGATATTAATAGATTCTGTCAGAATTATGATTATAAAGATTGCTTAATATTTTAAAGATGCAGCTCTGATTAGCTTTAAAATTCTTATCAGCAGTTCCTCCTCTCTATCAACTTTTATAGAATTAAATAAACTTAGAGCCTTGATATGGATAATAAGTTAAAGAAAATTACAACTTGTTTTATCTTCAATCCATGTCAATATAAAATTTTCCATTTCTATAGTAATGTTATCACATTTTCTAATTATTTAAGTGGTCACAAGAATATCATATTTAATTTTCTTTTAGTAATTTCTTTTTATTATTGATGATGGACCTAATTGAAAAACCAGTCATGTCTTGCTTACACAATTCAATCATTTTTGATTTGTCATTTAAAATAAGACATCTAATTCTAAGCAAGGAGAGTGATACTTTGGATATAGGTATATCATATTTAAGCAATAATTAAACATTAAATTACATTTACTAATAATACAATATATAGTAGTTCATAATACACACTTTGGAATTTAAAATTTTTATGAATCACTTAATACCTTAAAAACCATTGGTAATGGCAACTCATAATATCTGATCTATTGAATGAAATTTTATGGTTGCTGATAGTAAATATAATTTAATTATATATTTATAAAAAAATATTTCACATGAAATGTGAAGTGAAGTTGGACGGACATATTGCTAGAAGAGATGATAATAGATGGACAATTGAAATTTTAAACTGGATTCCAAGAGATTGTAAAAGACCCAGAAAGAGACCACATGTGAGATGGATGGATGAAATAAGAAAGTGTGCAGGGGTGATGTGGATAAGAGAAGCTAAAGATCGAAGAAGGATTAAACTTGGAGAGACCTTCATCCTGCAGTGGATTGATAATGGTTGATAATGATGATGATGATTGGCATCTGAAAAAGACATATGTGTGAATTAGATATAAAGGAAATTATTTCTCATTTTGAAAGCATGAAATAAAAAAAAATGAAAATTTTTTCAAATAAGTACCAAATAAAATTATGTAAGTATTTATATATCTTAATAATCTATTCATATTAACATGCAATGTATTTTTTATGACTTTTTAAATAAAGAAATGCTTATAGGTATTTTACAAATTGACATTGAGGAACTTAGCAACACCCTTTCCATGATTCTTCTTTTTAACAAAAGATTAATATAGAAATATTGTTTAACACAAAATATTAGATAATAAAAATATGAAGCACAATATTTAATAACTTTATGCAATATAGAAAATCATCAAAGATAAAATATCAATGTTATAAAAGACTGATACATAATGGTGATAATATACATTATGCATAATCTAGATTACAGTGGTCTTCAACCCCCGGGCCATGGACCAGTACTGGGCCACAGAAGTTTTGTGCTGGTCTGCAGCTAGACTGGCAAGAAAGTTTCTAATAACAAAATAATACAATTTTAAACTTTTAATTAATATGAACAATTTTTATTTATTTTTTCATCGCATTTTTTCCCCGATTAAAAAAAAAGAAACAGAACAAAAACAAAATCTAATCGATCATACATAAATTAATTTGTTTTTCTATTTATCACAGGTGTTTATAAGGGGGGAGGGTTATTATACAAACTCCGGTTGTCTTTTGATAGCCAATCACGGCTGCTTGTCAGCATTGTTAAAACAATAAAATATAACATGATTTTTTTTGATCTCTTAAATTTTTTCTACTCTCTCTTTTAATATTTCATTTTTAGTGTTTTTTTTTGGCTTTAAGTTTTAATTTGAAAATCAATTTTTATTACCGTTTTTTAAAAATAAAAACCACAAAATAAGTTCTGTCTCTAACATTGACAATGTATTTCTCAATATATCCCCACCACCCCCAAAATAAAGTAAGATCAAAACTTTTGACTTTTTCAAGCTTTGTTTTTTTTTTTGTTTAAAAATACGCCCACTTTTTTTTTGGCCTATAAGGCAATATTTTTTTTGGCTTTATTTGTATCCTGCTAAAATACTAAAACTTTTATTTTTAAAACCAATTTCTGTACCTTTTTTTAAAAATAAAAACAAACAAAAAATAACTTTGGTATCTATCTTCTGTCTCAGTTGATGACAAAGTATTTTTCAACCCCATTCCCCCCCCCCCCAAAAAAAAATAAGATCAAAACTTTTGACTTTTTCAACATTCAGGTGAATAACATTTTATTCTTGCACATTTTAACAATGAAATAATAAACGTAAAATGCAAGCACATTAATGAGAATGATTGTTATTGTATGTTTTCTGTAGCAGTATGACTGCGCAACTTGAGAAAGAGTGTTCAGCATGTGAAGGTAAGCAACACCATTACTATACACATTAACTAGTGTACTGTTTAGGTCAGTTATAACAATTATGCTTATCTAAGGCTAAGCAGGTTACATCTTTAAGAAAATTTATCTGTAAACTTCTGCCAGTCCATGAAATCTTATCCTTATTTTTACCAGGCCGCAGGGGTGAAAAGGTTGAAGAGCACTGATATAGAAGCATTGCTACTGTAATAAAATGTCATTAAATGGGACTATTATTGTGACTTTCTACTATAATAAATATTTATCAGTGAGTTTTATCTTTGTATATGTATAAACTCCAAACAAAAGAACTTATAGTTTAATGGAGTAAACCTGTTTAGCCTTGAATTGTCAATTTGTAGTAAGTAATAGTTTCCTGACAACATCAAAAGATAATGTTATCTCTGTTTACATGGTTATAATCTCTTAATTTCCATTCTTTATTAAACTAAAAAACTCCATGAGAATATATAGCACAACATATACAACTTTCTGAAAAAGATTGTTATTTGCTAAATGTCAAGGAAGATACTAGTCTTTGTATTCTCACATCTATAAAAAATCTTTTTAGTTTAAATTCTTGTAAAAATTTGGGATTGACATGAAAGAAGACCCATTTTACTCCAATAAACTCCAACCAAAAGAGCTATTATTAGTTAATGGAGAAAATTTGTTTAGTCTTAGGTGGATTGTCAATTAATAGTAATTGATAGTTTTATGGCAACATCAAAAGGTAATGTTATCTCTGTTTATATGGATATAATCTCTTAATTTCCATTCTTTATCAAACTAAGAAACTTCATGAGAATATATAATACAACATATACAACTTTCTGGAGAAAATTAATTTTTATTTGCTGGATACCAAGGAAGATACTGTTCTGTATTCTCACATCTATAAAAATATCTTTCTAGTTTAAATCCTATAAGAACTTGAGTTTGATGTAAAAAAAGTCCCTTTTTACTTTAATAAACTCCAAACAAAAAAACTATTTTAGGTTAATGGAGAAAACTTGTTTAATCCTCAGGAGGACTGCCAATTAGTAAAAAAAACTGATAGTTTCCTAGAAACATCAAAAGGTAATGTATTTCTGTTTGCATAGATATAATCCTTTAATTTACATTTTTTATCAAAATAAAAACTTCATGAGAATATATAACACAACCTATGCAAGTTTCTGGAGAAGATTAATTGTTATTTGCTGGATGCCAAGAAAGATACTATTCTTCTGTATTCTCACATCTATAAAAAAAACCTTTGTAATTTAAATCATTATAAGAACTTGGGTTTGATATGAAAGACTCCTTTTACTTCAATAAAGAGAGCTATTATATATTTATGAACAAAACTTGTTTAAGCCTTGGGAGGATTTAGAAAAACTTATAGTTTCCTGGCAACATCAAAAGGTAATGTTATATCTGCTTACATGGATATAATTTTTTAATTTCAATTTTATTATCAAACTAAAAAAATCCATGAAAATACATAATTCAACATATATATGAACTTTAGAATTAACTGTACAGTTTTCAATGCATTAATAAATAAATACCAAAAGTTATAAAACTAATTCCAGTGTTTTGTTTTATTACTATATAATAGAAAGCTATATGTAGATATTATAATTATTTTATCATATCAGATAATTCAGAGGTTTAAGATATTTGTAGAAGAGTAAATAATCATTGGGCTATGGATACATTTTCAAGTTTTTTATTTTTTATCAATGCAACCCTCAACTCCACTATATTACAACCATAGTGTAGAAATTAGCCTCTCTTGTTATGTGTGCATTTTATGAATGAGGTTTATATATCACAGGAGCTAAATATATTTAAACATCTGGATTCCAAAACCATATGGATAACTTGATATTTTAATATTACATCATTCTCATGCAATGTAAGTTAGATATGAAGTCCATAAATAATTTAAGAAAATATTATCAATTTTAGATTTAAAAAATGATTATTAGTAATTAATATAAAGTGGGGTAATAATAATATTATGTGTATATATGCATTTTGTTAAAAAATCACTTATTATTTGAACTGACATAACATTCATTAGATAAAGAATTATGGCTAAAACCATTCTGTTATGCAAATGGCATGAGATATCTTTATGAGATTGGTTCATTTCACATGAATCATAGAATTTGTTTACATTTTTCAATACAAAGCATTAATGATTGTAATGTTATATATAAAACACATGAAGAAAATGTATCAATATGTAATTTAAAATTTTATGCATTGATCTATATCAGATATATTTAATCTTTAATGTAAAATTAGGATATATATCTGGATTAAAAAATATTAATAATTTCAGACCTCAAAAAGGATTACTAATGATTAGTGTGTAATAATGTAGTAAAGATATTATCTATTCACATATGTGTGTATTCTGCTAAATAAACACTTGTAATTTGATAATTATGACATTAATTAGTCAATAAAAAACAATGACTTGCAACATTAGAATGCATGAAGAACTTAGGTCTTCTAACAGAAATGGTTAAATCAAAAATCAATATAGAAATTGTTTATATTTTTCTACTGTCTTGTTTAAGAATTACATAAATATAAACACAATGTAAAAACCTTTCTTAAGATAATATTTGTTTTAAAGAATATTTAACACTTGCTTTTGCTTCAATTAAGAATGATTCTATTAAAGTAATATGTTTCAAGAATGCAGCCTTTTATTAAGTAAAATGTTCAGCATATTAAAGGATTTAAATGTTACATCTATGTACATGCTTAAAACAAATCAATTCCTATAACTCATAAAATATGAACATTAATTGAAGCAAGTGTAACAGAAAGTTTTTTTTTTGCATTTCCTAATTTCTTCTAATATAGAATTAATTAATTAATGCACATAAACCTTGGATTATTTTATTATTCAATTAAACCTAGGAATTTTTAATATTTTTTTCAAAAAACTTATATTAGCTGCTTGCATAAATGAATTATAATAACAATAATTAAAAGAGTTTTTGTAAACCATGTATGAACTTAATTACAAAATGCTACTTAGTTTACTAAAAAGCTGTTATTTGTTTTGTCAGAATATATCAAGTATATGGAAAGTTTTTTGGAAAAAAGAATAACTAGATCTTAAAATACGGTGACTAGAAAAGTTGAAAAGATAGATTCATTCTATCTTCTCACAAAGATTTTATTTTGTGTTTGGAAAGTGGGAGTATTCATTTATATAGTTAAATCTACAAAGTGCATGTGCTTTAAATTATTGGCTTATTAATATTACAGTTTATAAAAACATTGCGCTATATAAAATAAATGCATTATTAAATAGATTATGATACTTGCTAGATTTTTAACACGTTTTTCATTTCAATTTTAGTGATACATCGTAAATCTTTAGGAAAACTAAAGCTTCCTGAATAAACCATCTTTATCTTTACATCCATCTATTTTTAATATTAAACTAATTGTCCACCTTAGTGTAAAATATAATTATATTTGTTTATATTATGAATATCCCAAACAATTTCTAAAATTAATATTATGCAATAGTTACACATATTTATTCATATTTAATGAATTAAATAACATTTTAATGCTTGGCATTATATATTTAATAAGTTTAACATCTATTTATTATGCACATTGAATAGATAATTATAAGGCAATATGTAGCTTCTTATACTGAATGTTTTTTATATATGTAAGTAGAGGTATTTGAACTCAGGATTTTTCTGTCTAGTCATCCTCCACTCCACTCAATAAACCAATATATGTGATGACACCCATGCAAAAAAAATATGTGATCATCAGTATACATATTTTATGCAGAAACAACATTCAACAGTTGGGTCAGGTCATAATCTCCCAAACATATACAATTAGTGCTTGGTTTATATTAAGATAGCAATTCCTCAAACTTTAATGGAAAGGCTCTAATCTTCTCAATCTCTCAACTATTCAATTGTTCGTTTCATTGAAAAACCAATGATGGAATGTTCAAAGCATTTATTGAATTTGATATTGTAGTCATACACATGTAGATATTATATCAATTGAACTCCTCATATTAATGGACCATTATTAATAGGAGAGGTTGGGCTGAATTTATACTAAGATGTAATCTATTTTTCAAGCAATTTAATTCTAGTCAATATGTAACTTGTTTATATTGAATGTTTTATATATATATATATATACTTACACTTGTTCGGCGGTTTTGGTATAGTGCCATCTTTTGGACATAAATAACAAGTGATAGCAGGTTACGTGATTAACTTGTATTTGTTTTTTCATAAATGTACCTTTAGAGTTTTCTTGCAATGATATATATTGCAGAGACTTTGATTATATGGTGATTCTGAACTGAGATCAGACCCATATAAATATCTAGCTTGCTAGGCTGGGTTTGAAGACTTTACCGGTCTGAAAAATTCACGCTTGCAATCTGATAGAAACGTTTTGCATAAACACTTGAGAGTCAGTGTTTTAGATCTAGTTTCTATACTCTATCTCCCACTGAGGATAGCAAACCAGCTTGAAATCAGCTGATCTGGGAGTGAGCAAATGAAAGAGGTAGTTAATTTCTGACTCTTTTTTCGTTTGTGTAAAACAAATCTTACACTTGTTCGGCGGTTTTGGTATAGCGCCATCTTTTGGACATAAATAACAAGTGATAGCAGGTTACGTGATTAACTTGTATTTGTTTTTTCATAAATGTACCTTTAGAGTTTTCTTGCAATGATATATATTGCAGAGACTTTGATTATATGGTGATTCTGAACTGAGATCAGACCCATATAAATATCTAGCTTGCTAGGCTGGGTTTGAAGACTTTACCGGTCTGAAAAATTCACGCTTGCAATCTGATAGAAACGTTTTGCATAAACACTTGAGAGTCAGTGTTTTAGATCTAGTTTCTATACTCTATCTCCCACTGAGGATAGCAAACCAGCTTGAAATCAGCTGATCTGGGAGTGAGCAAATGAAAGAGGTAGTTAATTTCTGACTCTTTTTTCGTTTATGTAAAACAAATCTTACACTTGTTCGGCGGTTTTGGTATAGCGCCATCTTTTGGACATAAATAACAAGTGATAGCAGGTTACGTGATTAACTTGTATTTGTTTTTTCATATATATATATAAGTTACATACTGCCTTAGATTTACATATTGCTTGGAAAATAATTTACATTATAAGCTCAGCCCGTTCCTCTCCTATTAATATATATGAATGAATAATGATCTGATAATATGAGGGTTAGATTGATGTAATGTCTACATGGATATGATTACAATATATTCCATTGTCAGTTTTTCAATGAAATGGATGATTGAAGAGTTAGAAGGGTGAGAAGATTGAAGCCTATTCATTAAAGTTTGAGGAATTGCCATCTTATTACAAACTGAGCACTGATTGTATATATGTGGTAGGTTATAATCTGACCAAACTGATGAGTGCTGGTTCCGCACAAAAGATGCATAATGATGATGAAGTATTTTTTTTGTATGGGTGTGGGCATGTGTGTCAGTTGCTTGAAATGGAGTGAAGGATGAATAGACTGAAATATCCTGAGTTAAATTCTTCTACTTACATAATTAAATAGATAAATAATTAACATATAGAAAGTCATATGATGTTTGAATCTCTTGTGGCTGATTGGATGTTTAATATGGTTGCTCAGATGAGAATCAGTTCTGGAAGCTTCAGTTTTTAATCAAACATTCCATTAGTGCATTTACCAATAAGATTTACAAAGAAAGCAAATTGATTAACATATTTGCCTATTAATTGTAGTAAATAAAAACTTCACAATTAATAGTAAGCATTTAAATCTTGCACACATTGAAAAAAAAGTATACCTTCTGTCTTGTATATCTTTATATGCAAAAAAATGAATAAATTTAGTTTCCATTTTTCTAAAAGTATATTTTTTATTAAATTTTTATTCATAATAAAAAGTGGCATATGTAACACATGTGTGTACATGAATGTCCGTTCTTCATGACTGATTGGTTCCAAAGGGAATAAAGGAAAAATTGAACTTATGATGAGTGGACTAAAATTCCAATAATAATAATAATTATTATTATTATTATAATAATGTTTAATTTTTACCAAAAATACAGTTGGAATAAATACTTTTAATTCAATAAATAGTGAAGGTCCATTATACAGGAAAAATTAAAAATTATAATTGTTTTATTGCTGCTTTGCTAAGCAGTAAAACAATTAGAATTTTTAATCTTTATGTGGAGTGGACCTTCCCTATTTATTGAAATGCAAATGAATAAAAAAAAGAAATTAAACTTATTGAGTTAAATAATTACTTTTGTATTTCAACAATAATGCATGTGCATATTACATAATTATTAATATTTTACTTTACTGAACATAAATAAAGATGCAGATTAAATAATCACAATCATTAAGTTTTTATGTGGAAAAAAGATAAAAATAAATTATGAATTTAAGAAAACATAAAATTAGCATTAGTCTCTTTCTCCCCCCCCCCCTATGTAATTTTACAATTAGTAATTTTATCTTCAAATTTAATGCACACTTATAAAATGAATTATTTTCTTTAGAAATCTAAATAATTAGTTATAAAGACTTGATATATTTCATAATTTTTATTTTAAAAATTTAAATTGGCAGCTACTTCTTTATACAGACAAACTCAGTTGTGTAATTTTTTTTTCTTTAGTTTTCATCTTGACATTAATATTAAAAATTTATAATCAGAAATTTAATTTATCTGGATAAACTTTTGATAAATTTTTATTTGTGCTGTATTTATTTATTTTTAGATTTTACAGCTTTAAATGGAATTGTTTGATTTCCTGATTTCAGTTGATCACTAAATATTTTTTACCATAAGATTTATTAGCAGGTTCAAATCATTTATTTTCAAATGGCAAGTTATATACTTTAATTTTATATTTGGTAAATTATGCTTTTACATTGAAACTGAAGTATACAATTTTCACCTAAGTCTAAAAAATATTGATATACTATAATTATAAAAAAGTACATTGTGATAACTGTTCTAAAAATACCTAATAATATAATATGGGTAATAGCTATCATATTTTTAAATCACATATATTTTTTGAGCTTGTACATTGGTAAACAATTTTATTTCGTTAATTTCTAGTCCACAAATATCTGTTCATGAAACAGAAAAATCTTTTATTACTTTGTATTATAAATAGTGAAATTGCATCTTTCATATTTTAAGTAAGATAATTGATAAATATCTTAAATAAATAAAATTCTGATAGTTTCTTGAATGTAATTAGTAAAAGTGAAGAGAAAATTATTTTGCATGAAGAATTACTATATTATGTATTTATGTTTCATATTTTATTTGTTCAAAGACAGACAGTTATATAGCATCTGATAAATTTTAGTTTCATATTTATTTAAGAGGAAGCCTTCTTTATAAATATGTAAATATTAAAATATAAGGTGAATAATTTTATGTCATAATCTAGATAAAATTTCAGTTATGATGCAACCTGATAACAAACAATTAAAATTTGTAATACAAAATGATGACAGATTTTACTATATAGTTAGTTTGTACAAATTTAAAATATCTTTTACTAAATACATTATGCTTATTTAATTAAAACATGATATTTAAATTGAACATTTATTACAATATATAAAGTTTTTGTATATCTTTTTATATATTATTTTGGATGTGAATAGTTTCACAAATTATAATTACATATGATATAAAGCTGATCTTTTCAAATGCTATGTTAATAAATTATTTTTGAAATGAAAGACGTTGATATTTTTGCAAATTTGCTTAAATGTTTTGTGTTAATTTTTTTTTTTAAAGAAAAGTCTGGAAATGAGAAAAGAAATTAGTAAATGTATTTTATTCTTTATGCATTGCATAAATATGATTTAATCAAGATTCTGTGGAATTATCCAAAGAAAATATTAGTTGTTTTAAGTCAAATTTTAAGCAATTGATGTCTTCAGTGATTAATAAGAATAATGATAATTTAATGTTTCCCTAACTTTTTATTGCTCAATTTAATACAACAATACCAATTCTTAGTTTTTTTCACTTTTTCAAGCAATTTTTTTTTTTTTCATTCTAATTGCTTTAGACAAATATATAATCTTCATCAGAGATCTGTAAATATTTTATATTTTACTCTATTACATTGTATTATAAGATGTTAAATAACAACTGCAGTTTTACTTCTGCATTTCATATAATTATAATTGGCCACACAAGCTTTGCTACATTCATTTTTACATATATACATGTTTTTATAATTATATTATAGGATTATTTACGTATAATACTCTTTCACAACCATATAATTTAATACATTTTATTAAATATAATTATCTAAAATAAACAGTAGATAGATTTGGGATTATATAAAAAAATATATGATTATAAATAGTGTTATATATTTAAAATAGTTATACAATTAAGTGATATGTGATAACATTATAGAGAGGAAGCAAATTAGTTTTTTATTGTAAATCAGAATATGATTTAAAGATGTTTCATGTTTATTTTGAGCTTTAAACAAATTACTTAAAACATTAAAACCACCTACTATTAAAATGCAGCATACATTTTTTGACCATCTCTATGCCACCTACTATAATTTTTAGTAACTAATAGATTCCAGACAATAGGGCTTAATAAATCCCTTTACTGTGTTGTTCTACTCTATATTCCCAGGCTGGTTTTAAACTTATTTCTTTAATCAATGAAGAGCTTTGGAACAGGGCACCAGAATCTTTAAGTTCTAATGCACTTTTTTTCTAGAAATCATGATTTACTTCTCTTTTATATTATCAAACTATTAGTCCAACACGTAAGTCATGTAGATTTGAAACCAATTCAGTTTATATATATTATGGTACCTTTAGTATTTTAACAACTATAAGCACCTCTATCTTATGGTAAGAATTTGGTATAAATTAATAAAATATCACATGACTCTATAGCATAATGTAGAGATGATTGGAAACAAATGTATGTTGCTAAAACAGCAATATAGAAGCTGAAATAATGTGATATTTTATTAGTTTATATTATTGAAATACCAAATATAGATTTTACTTTCAGTATTTAAAATTGTCATTTCTGATTTGATTTTTCTATCATTATTGTTTCTTTTTTAATTAATTGATTTCAGTGATCCAGATGATTTTGTCAATAATCACCTATACAACATATATTGATGGACTCATTCACTTACTATTGTAACAATTCTAATATATATATATATATACTAATATAAAATATACATAATATGAAATAAAGAGCAGATCAAAATATTTTTACCATACTGATATATGGTAAATTTATTTAAAATATTTTTAATAGCACTTAAGTCACAATAGAAAATTTATTGGACTATACTAAATAAGTTCTTTAGGGCAAGCACTTTGAACTACTATAATGTTAGCAGTGTCATAATTTTATGCAATCAACTTCATAAAATTACTTTCATGAGAAGAAAAAATAATAATATGTTTGAGCTATTGTCTTATCACGGTAGCAAAAAGTTGTATAATTTTTTTTATTCTGAATGCATCTAATTCAATTGGTTGTTTTCTCAAGACAAAGATGTGGCAATGTAAGAAAATGTTATTGTAGCACATCAGTTTGTAATATTCAAAGCAAAACTATAATAAATGCTTGATTTTGTCATTTTTATAAAACCAAAACTTGTGAATTTTATGAAATATGAAAATGTTATGTAAAAGAGATGCAATTATTAAATGGAAGCATATCTGGATAGCCTTGATATAATTATAAGTAACATGTAGGTATGTAAAAATAAATGTAGAGATATACATATATGAGAAAAAAATCAAGTCAGATGTTACATGCCTTAATTTAATAAAGCTTGTATTTACAAATGTTATATATAGAGCTCGCAAAATAAGCTCTTAACAAACTTTAATAATATCCTCAACCCCAGATCGGTTTCTGCTTCTGGCATCGTCAATGAGGTGCCAGGATATAAGCATTAGTATGTATGTATATATACATGTATATATATATATTGTAACCTTTTAAATGATGGAAAAGAAAAGAATTGAGAAGGAAAAGAAATGGGGAAAAGGTAATAGAAATGATATATATAATGGAGAGAGAGAAGAAATGAGATGATGGGAAAGATATAAAATAGAGATGTAAGAAGAAGATGAAATAAAGGAGAGAGAAATGAAATGCGATGATAGAAAGAAATGACATGAAAAGAAATAGAATAAAATTGAAATGAAATGAAATAAAATATAAATTAGAGACTCTAAACGACTCAGCTCAGTGAGGTTACAATAAATTTAAAGAAAAGAGATGATGATTCAGAGATGTATAATCAAATAAAGGTTAAATCCAATACTTATTAACTATAACTACTACAGCTTATTGATATTTTAATAAACCATATAAAAGATTATCTAAATCACTACTCAATGTTTACCATATTAGTTCTTCCAATAAATCATACACTCTCTGAATAAGACCTATGATGCTTTATTTTATAATATTATCTTACAGAATTATATTTACTAAAACAACAAGAGTAAATAATCTCAGGGATTTTAAAACTAACACTCTTGTGTAAAATTAAAGTTTAAGTTAAGTTGCCTAGTAAAGAATTATTATAATTAATAAATAAATAAGTGACATCTTAACTGACCATAAAATAATTATAATATGTTCAATCTTAAAATAATAAACAAAACGAATATTAATTCACAAAATTTAATGAATCAATTTAAATTTAAACTAATAATGGCCTATTATTTAAGATATTACTTGAGCAAAGAAAAGAGCAAAGGTACTTTTAATGCCTTTCTATACTCACAGACAACCACTAAAGACCTCAAATGCAAATGGATTAGAATTCTTTAAATGTATAAGATTTAAGATGATGATAGATATGCAGTGAATATAAGATAATGTGCAGCTTTTAAAATAATATTAATTAAAATATTCGTCTGAAGTACTAATATTGTTAATGTGATATTGCATAATTTGTAATCTGAAAGATATACCGATAATTTAAAGAAAATAAACTTTTAACTAAATATTTAATTATGTATCTGCTATAATGCACTTATCTGTATTTGTGATTCAATATAAGAATCATTTACTTTAACATAGCTTTTTAATTTTTAAGACAATATCAACTATATTTAATTAACTTAGAATATATTTGTAAATGACTGAATTGAAGATTGATTAAATTTAAAAATTTAAGACTTTGTGAACATGGAACCCAAGACAATAATATATTTTCATATAAAAGTAAAACAAACATAAATATATATAAAAAAAGCTTGTTTAGAGCTATTAGCACCTCTTAATTTTACATATTTGTAAGTGCAAGCTATATATAAGTCATGTGACATCTGACTTGTTATTATTACTATTAAAACAAACAAACAAAACTTTTGAAATAATAATAATTTAATTTATTAATAATGAGAAGAAATGTTTATAAAAGTAGAATACAAACAGTGCCAATACCGCACTAAGATTTTATATAATTATTTGGACTAATTAATAACATTATTGTGTCAGCTACTAATCAGAATAACACTCAGAACTATGTTTATATCGAAAACCCTAAGCTTAATTTTATACTCCTCAACTTAACAAACGCTAAGTTGGAGTAAGCATATTCAACAATACTTTTTAAAAATATCATCACTATTTCACGGATATAACTAATATCACAGCTAGATGTAGGTTTAAATCAGATTAAGTTAACATTAAAATTAAACTAACTTAAATGTATGGGACAGTCATTCATCAGAGATCAGTTATACTTTTTCTTAAATAAATCTAGTCCACATAAAATTATTCGCTCAATGTTTTAAACATAATGATATACAGACTTACAAATCCAGCGACGAAATTCTGGACGAAAATATTAAATTATTATGTGTGAATTGCCACTTATACCATATATATATTTAATATACTTTAAAATAAATATAACTTATTGTTGGTTAGCTTGTGCATGATAAAACTATCATAGCAACACAATTCAAACATTGATATACCTATGAGCCTTAAATTAGCTACAACTACCTGAAGAAATACATTTTCTCAAACAAGCATATCTTGTCATCACAAATCTAAAACAAATGCAACATCACCTACTGTGGTGGAATTAGCATTAAGTCATCATGAATGATAGGCAAAAAATATAAAATACTAGGCTCCTCAGAGCTGGAAAAGAATATGGTGGCTTCCAAAAATACCTAACTTCGAGGCAAAACAAAGATGTCTGGTATTCATCTTCAGTACATCTGGGAATAGGAACACCCACCAGAAAAGCACAATCCTCTCATGGGATTTCCAATGCTTATAAATGTGATCATCATCACTGAAAAATACAATACAATACCCTCTTTTTGGGGATAAGCACTATCAAATCATGGAAATACAATACAATAAGGATGGAGGATTTTTCTCGACTCCATAAGGCATATTCAAAAATTATAAACTAAGCCTAACTCTTGAGGCTAACAAATTCTAACTAATAGCAAGATATATACTTCACTTAAACTAACTAAGTTATTTTCCAAGAAATTTATGAAATACAAAACGTATATCCAATGTTCTAACCAACAAAGCAAACTACGTGTCAACTGACTACTGTAGAAAATACTTTAAACTTAAATGCATATAAAATTCTAGCAAGGCACAATGCACAGATAACAAAATATTAAATGCTAAAAATATAGTAACTAGTGGACTTTTGAAATGGTAAATTAAATGCAAGAAAAATATTTGTAATTATTCTTAATATAACATTCATAAAACAAATGAATGGATATACTCTGATAAACTACTTTAGTAAATTTAAAATAACAATTTAGTAAAACATCCCATTTATATGAAAATAAGACTGTGATATTTAAGTCTCTATAACTAAAATTATTAAATAGAAACTAGCTAGTGTAATGCTTGATAAATAAACTAAATCTACTTAAGAATGGCAAGAAACATTTGCTCATTCAATAAACTTATTTCGTTTTAAAATTATAACTCTAGTTTACTTGTATATTTATGCAAAAAGTGTTACATAAAAATTTAGTAGCATAAATATTTTTATGGTTTCTTTTTTTTTAAATCAATAAAGCAGACCATAAAAAAAAATAATAATACATTAATTCAAGTTCATATTTTCAGCTCCGTGATGATTTTTCCATTTCATAATGTGTAGACAATTTATCCAGGTTAAGATATCCATTTAAATTCAAAGCTTCAACTAATACATTTATATACATGGCAATCATTTCCAAATGAAAATGTTCAGTAGTTCTTTATATAAACACTTCCACTTTCTTTTATCTTTAAAGATAATTTTAAATATTAGAATAATAAAACATCATAAGCATAAACATAAGTTGGCACTGGAAAATAAATTATTCAGCTGAGTAGCATAAGTATAATAAGCATAAGTATAAGTATAATAAGCCGGCATTGAAAAAAATAAATTCTTCAGCTGAGTACATGTTTTTATATTTATAATCCTAGGTTCAAACGCGGAATAATTATAATATATATTTTTAGTTAACTTTCACTGTTCTTCTTTAGATAAATGCATTTTTTTTTTTAAATAGAGCTCTTTTTTAAAAACGTTTCTTAATATTTAAAAATGTATTTCCTTTTTTTTTTTTAAACAAATTTCCTTTTATTTATTTTTAAACATAAGAGTAGACTTTGTTTATAATTAAGGACGCTCCTTGGTTTATGTGCTACGATCAACGGTCATAAAGTTACTTATAAGTACTGGCAATCATAACAAAACATTATGCATTTGATAGAGAGAAGTTCATTAATAATATTTTTAAATTCTTTTAAAGTTTTGCTCTCAAACAAATTCTTTTCATACTACTAGCATAAACGAGAATTAGTATTTTAAACTACATATTGTCCACAGAAACATTATTCTGTGAAGAGCATATTTAAATGTATATATCATTTATTAAGTAATAAAGTATTAAATTTAATGGCACTTCTAATTTATAAAGACGCTAACGCATTTCCATTTTAATATTTTAAAATGTTTGAATGTCTTTTTTTTTAAATTTCTTTTTCACGTGTATTTTTAATTTAATAGGAAATATACTATATTTTAGTGCAATAAAGTCTTTAGCCATAACAATACTTAATAATTTAAGTTTTACTTCTAAATAAAGAAAAATGAATATATCAAAAGTAAATGAAATATGAGACGCTGTATTTTTTTCTTCAAACATTTTACCGTAAATTTTAATGTCTCAATTGTAATGAAAAACTGTCAGAAAACGGATTACCTTTCTTTTTTAGCTCTTCTTCATTATAAGATGATTTAAAATAATGGTTTTAAAAACATACTTTTATTTTTTTAGAAAATATAAAGTTTTTTAAAAATTACTTTTTATTAAGAACTTTTAAGATTCAGCTACAGGTAGAATTAAAACAGATCAGCAACTCAACTACCCCTAGATGTCCATTTTATCTCACAATTTTTCATTCCCCTACAGTTTATTTAAAAACCAATAAAAACTATTTTTTATTAAATTTTAATATTCCAACAAATCAGCTATGAAATCAATCTACTGACGTAATCAATATAATTTTCCCATACCACGTGACTTCAGCTGTAAAGTCAAACTTTTATTATTAACAATATTGTGCAATATTTTTTTTTAAATGATATTTTATCCAACCATAGTAATAAATATAAAATTTAAAGTTATACTCTTTATTAAACCCATAAATATTTCATTGAAATAATTTTATCCACACATTTGTTTTATTTATTTATGTTAAACAATATTGGAATTAAATTATTATTATTTTTTTATGTTTCCATGTCAATGCATGCACATTCTCACATACGAATGCAAGTTAATTGTTTAAAAGTTATTTTTAAAACTACAACAATAGAATGTTAATGAATATTTAATCTAAATAATTTTTATACCTGAATGTTAAACTACAAAACTAATAACAAATATTCTTATTTTTTAATAAAAACTTATATATCATTTTTTTAAAAATTATTCCGACTTATTTATAATATCTAATTATTATTCTTTAGACATTAAAATGGATTACACAATAATACATTTAATATTACTTACAAACTGACAACTATTTCTGATATCTTTCTTTTTTTTAAAACTCAAATTATTATTTAGCATCTCTTACCAACCTAACTCATATATATATATTTTAAATACTTAGACATAATTCCATAATACAATAATGATTACAATCAATACAAGATTATCCTATTTTAGTCATTAACTAATTTAATTTTCATTTTTATCATTATTATTTTTTTTAAAAAAATCAAACAATTTCAAACCAAAAGGTTAAGCTAAGATAACCTTTGGCTGCTTTTGGAACTAAGTGAAACTTCAGTTAGGTACAATATATATATATATAAGGTTTTATGTTTTTTTCTTTAAATTGTTAATTGTTATAATATATTCAGTAATTATTTACATACAAATGTATGAATATGTATGGAAAAACAAGAAAGAAAAAGATTAGAAAGAATAAAAGTATAGCTTTGGAGAATATTAATTAGAATGAGTTAGATGGAGAAGATTAATGATTAAATATTATTAGAACTTGGAATAAAAAGAGAACTACTAATTTTGATAAAAATGAGAAATATTAAGTTTTTAGGTCATATTTTAAGACATGATAGATTTTTGACAAATATTTTGGGGTGCAAAATTTTAGGAAGAAAACTGAGAGACAGACCAAAAATATTGTATATTAAAAATGTGATCAGTGAAATTAAATGTTTTTCATATATAGATAGGAAATGAATTGTTGAAGATAGAATGATGTGGCAGCAATGACAAGGCTCTCAGCCACCATTCTCAGAGTAACATGTTAATCACTTTATCTTCCCTTTCCATTCACTACCCTAACTTTTTCCCATATTCTTTTCTATCCTGCTCCATTCTATTTCCATAACATCATCTTTATCCACTCTATGGCCTTTATATTTAGATCCCCCTTATTTTTTTCCAAACCCAGTATAAAAACCAATAACCCACTTTCTGTATAATCATTTTGTTTATATTTATTCTCCCACAATTCATTATTTCTACCCTTTTTGCTTGTAAGCATTTACATTCAATTAACAAATGCCTAATTTTTTCCATGTCTTCCTTACATAACTTGCAGACTAAATCACCCACATTCCTCCATTTATGTGTATATTCACTAGTTATGAATGATTCTGTTTGAGCCTTAAATAGTAAATTATTTTCCTTACCATTATCATAAATTATTTTCCTTACCATTATCATAAATTAACTCCCACACAATATTCTGTTTATTTCTCTATATATTTAAACTCTTTTTACTCTCCATATTAGTTGTCCATTTCTCCAACTCCCTATTTTTTTTATTAATGCATCTATTTTTTTATCTCATTCTTTGGCACTATAACTCTCAAAAATTCTCCTAACACAATCATCTCATCGTTTGCATAAGTATACTATCATGAAGTCTTTATCCAAATCATCTGTTTACCATACTAGCTTTCTCACCCATCTTGTTGCCTGTCCTTTACTTGTAATCCAAATAAATACTATTTTGGCTATTCTCTTACTATCCATAAATTTGCAATCTACCAGACATTTTCATTTTGCTTTTTGTGATATGATGTGATGCACTGTGACTTCTCCTTATATGGAATCAGAAAACTCTCAGCAACTATGCCCAGAGAAACCTGTTAGCCACTTTACCTTCCCTTTTCATTCCCACCCTACATTTTACCATATCTTGCTCCATTCCATTTTCAAACATAATATTTATCAACTCCATAGCCTTTATATCTAAATTATCCTTATATTTTCCCAAACCCAGCATAAAAATCAATAACCCACTTTCTGTATAATCACTTTGCTTATATTTATTCTTCCACAACTTTATTATTTGTACTTTTTCTGCTTTCAGGCATTTACATTCAATTAACTGATACCTAATATTTTCTATGCCTTTCTTACACAACTTGAAGACTAAATCACCAACATTTTTCCATTTACATATATATTTCCTTGTTGCTAAAGATCCTGTTTGAACCTTAAACAGTGAACTACTTTCCTTGCTATTATCACAAATTAACTCACACCTAATATTCTGTTTACTTCTATATATATTTAAACTCTTTTTACTCTCCATACTAGTTTTTCCTCTCTTCAACTCCCTATTCTTTATTAATGCATCTATTTTTCTATCCCATTCCTTGCCACCATAATACTCAACAATTCTCCTAATGGAATCATCCCACTTTTTGTACAAGTATACTGACACAAATTCTTTATCCAAATCTTCTGCATACCACATTACCTTTTTCACCCATCATGTTACCTGCTCTTTATTCATAACCCAATTAAATACTATTTTGACTATTCTTTTATTATCCATAAACTGCAATCTATCGAACATTTTCATTTCTTTGCACATCTCTCATATGAACACTTAACCATCTCATTTCTCCTTGAATTGCCCCCTTTGTCATCCACACTTATGAATCTAATGCATGTTTTCTTATTTTTCTTTGTACTTTTTCCAAGTAATCTAATACCCTTTTACTAACACATAACGCACCATTACCTGCTACCGCCACTCCCTTCCATACAATTCTAGCTACATCATATTTATTATATGAAAACACTGTTAATTTCTTTATCAATCTCTTTCTTTTCTTTGCTTCATTTATCAATTTTTTTTCCCCATTCATCCAAGCAATTTTTCTGATTACTTAAGACGATTCCCAAATAATTATATCTATTCACTACACTTAACTTTATATCCCCCAATAAAAATTCTTTGTCTTCTCTTTCCCCAATATTTTGATGATGTGATGTGATGTATTATGGCTTCTCCTTAAACGAAGTTAAGAATATCTTAGCAATTATGCCCAGATAAACCTGTTAGCCACTTTATTTTACATTCCCCACTCTAAATTTACCTATAATTTGCTATATCCCATTTCCACAACATAATCTTTGTCAACTCTATAACCTTTATATCTAAATCCACCTGGTGTCAATTTGTCGTACTGATTTTGTTTTTATAAATAACGAAAGTGATAAAACTAATTATTTTTTCGATTATATATTTTCCATATCAAGAAGTTCAATAATAATTTCTTTTTTTTTTAAAAAAAAATTATTCATAGCCATTTATAATTTTGTTTTGCTTTTGATTATTACGAAGTATTTGTTTGATCTTATGTTGATGCTTTAAATCCAATTCTGCATTTGCATATATAATCATGCTTTATAAATACTGTATCTTCCTAATTTTTTATCATTAAATGTGTTGCTTTACATATATGCAGTGCAAAATTAAAAAAAAAAAAGTCAAATAAATTGAAGAGTTCTATAAAATTTTGATATATAATTTTCATTATTCGTCTTTTGGCCAATTATTTTTCATATTTTGCAGTAATGTTGAAACTTCAATCTTCTTTTTAACAATCATAATAATAGATTGTCATTTTTATATTTCTTTTATTTTAATTGGCTGAAGGAATCAATAGTTATTTGCACAGTTATAAGAGAAATATTAAGATACTTTGAATTATTCAAAATATGTTTTTTTTATCTTATAACTTATTTCCCTCTCCCCATTTCTTCAATCTTTTTTTAAAAATGTAATTTAAGTTTAGATAGAGAGAGAAAAAATCTTTTACAAAAATATTGTTCCTTTTTTTTTTTCAGTTCATTTGTTAGGAAGTTTTCCTAAAGTAAATATTCTCATGATTTCATTAAGCAGAGATGGTTTTTAATATTCTAAATTGAAGATTTATATAAAATATTACACACACATCCCACTTACATACATTTACATATAGATAATTATTAAAAAATATACGCACGCACTTATACATATATATTGCAATAGTACGGAAATGGTAATGGTGATAAAAAAGGCTTTGTCATCCTACAGATTTATTTACATTAACCCGTAATTGTTACCACATAAGATTCTCTTTAAGTACCCAGAGATTTACAACGTCAAAGTATAATGAAACAAAACGTTTACAATGCTAAAATTAAAACAGAACAGTATATACAAGATATAACTTATCTAATATACCCCTCAACTTTTACCAAATTATAATGATCTAAAGAGTTAAAGTCAGTACTTCAAATGGCCTTACGAATTACAATATCCAAATCATGACAACATAAAACAGATAAAAGATTCTCATTTAATACCCTTACGAGTATAGCCTATGTTTACTTTGAATAAATTAAAATAATTATATCTTATAAATTATAAAACTAGCTCAAATATCATCCAAAATAACTTTTATATATAACCATTAAAATAACTATGATAATCTTCTAATCAATTTCCAAACATCTAGCTATAATAAGTTGCTTAATCTATTATCATATAAAACATTGTATTAAACAGTGAGTATTGCCAATTCCTCTACAAGCTTTATGATAAATGCTTAGCCAGAGCCAGCACTTAAAATATCTCTGTCAGGAACCCCTCCCCAAACCCCTGACCATGGTTTCGTGCTTTGGCACTCCTCAGAAAGGTGTCAGGGTAGGTTCAGACACTAGATCTAAAAATACCAACCCAAAGCCAAGCACTTATCTAAAAGTTATCTATTGAGTGGAAAATCTGAAATTTTCAGACATCTACATGTCTTCAAACCCAGCTATCCAACTCAAATAGCTATATGGGGCTGATAGATCTTCAGCCATACCATATATTAGTAGTCATAGCAATATAAAATTGCATAAGACTTACTTGGAAGAGACTATACACGATCAAAATAAGAGTCATAGATCACATGACCCTATCTCTTAAGCTTGTAAGATATAAACAGTGAGGATTGCCAATTCCTCTACAAGCTTTATGATAAATGCTTAGCCAGAGCCAGCACTTAAAATATCTCTGTCAGGAACTCCTCCCCAAACCCCTGACCATGGTTTCATGCTTTGGCACTCCTCAGAGAGGTGTCAGGGTAGGTTTAGACACTAGATATTTGAGTTGGAAGAGCTGGGTTGAAGACATGTAGATGTCTAAAAATTTCAGATTTTCCACTCAATAGATAACTTTTAGATAAGTGCTTGGCTTTGAGTTGGTATTTTTAGATCTAGTGTCTGAACTATCCTGACACCTCTCTGAGGAGTGCCAAAGCACGAAACCATGGTCAGGAGTTTAAGGAGGGGTTCCTGATGGAGATATTTTAAGTGCTGGCTCTGGCTGAGCATTTATCATAAAGCAAATTGGCAATCCTCACTGTTTATATCTTACAAGCTTAAGAGATAGGGTCAATGTGATCTATGACTCTTATTTTAAAACATTGTATTGTTTTAAATTACCAAATATTAATTTGTTATATTAATTACACATAGCTCAAATAATAATTTATAGGAAAGGAAATAAAACATAATATATGAATTACCAATCCTATTACTACATTCTTGAACTATTTTATAATTATTTACTGTAAAAAATGTAGGTGTAATCACTACATATTAATATATTATTAGTCAATAGGTTTGCATAATTAATGAAATGATCACTGCATCAGGTTTACTTGTTTAACTGAATTTTTATTTATTAATAATAAATATAAAAAAAGATAAATAAATAATAAAACATTTTATTGTAAACATTCCCATTAAATATCATGAAGTATATCCTTAGTCTGAATTAATATTAATAAATTAAGTATTTATATGCATAGATTCATCTAATTTATGTCTATTATATATAATGTTGATGCACACATGCAAAATTAAAATACAAGAAAACTAATGACAATTACTTAATATTTATAATATAATTTATTAAAACAAATTACAATAATAAGTACATTTATTTGCTTACTTCATTTACATAATGTAATATCAATAAATATTTGTTATACTATAATCATTCAAGTTCTCCAATACTCGCATGATGTGTATTGAAAGTGATATATGGTTAACGAATAAACATATAATATTTTCACATTAAAATTTTAATCATTAAAATTTAGAATATAATTTTAAATTTAAAATAAGATTTAACTTCCTTCTATTTTTATGTATATATAAATGAATAATGAACAATTTATTATCTTATATTAATCAATAAGGTTAATAAGATATAATACAAATAAATAAGTCAATAAAATACACATTCATATATGATTTGAATATATATCCCCCTTACATATTTACTTAAAAAAAACATAATAATTCAAATGTTTATCCCATGAGCTCCAAATAATTCCATGGTATTCATTAATCTAATCCATAAAAATATATATTATTAATAGTTATTTGTAATAAAATATGTTGCCAAATTCCAGTATATTCAAAGAATTATTTTATCATCCTTTGTACAATGAAACACTTTGTATTACAATAATGTTATATATAAGCAGTCCATGTCTTCCATTTACAATGCAGGCATAAACATAAACAAGTTGGTTCAAATCCTGTGGTAAAATAACCTATCACCAGTATAAAATGATAACCTTAAATATAAATAATTTACATATATAGCAGCATATTATCAATTTCAATATTTCATACTTAAAATGTTTTGCTTATCTGTAACAATCATTTTTCAACAGAGAAATATTAAAATAAATTCAAATGCTGGAAATTTTATTTCACCTTCTTTTGACAAGAATTTAGGAGTCCAATCCAGTCTTATAAACAAATATATTCCTTTTTATTCCATTATTTTGTAATTACCAAATAAATACTTATAAAACAGAAAATAAAATATATGAAAATATTTAGATTTTCAGCAATGAGAATCAAAATGTTAGAGAATGAATTTGAATTAGTCAGTCTTATTTATACTTTCACAATTAATGACATCACATTCGTCATTAAAAACAAGATTACATTCATTCATCATTAAAATATTAAATTTAAATTCATTCTATTCCAAAAACAAAATTTCTTTTACAACAATAAAAATTTTTTTTATAATGATTACAAAAAAAAAAATTTACACTTTACAAACACATACAATATTCTTCAATTTAATAGAAACCCAAACAATTTAAACTACACTGTCACAATATTACATTGTAAATATATACTTTATATATATCACCTCAACTTAGATACTACACATATAATGTAAACATACAAATATACACATTTAAAATATTAAATATTTGTTTGTAATGTTTATGCAATTCTAATTATGATTGCAGTAAATAAAGATATAAAAATCCAAAAATATTAATGAATTTTATTAAACTAATACATTTTATTATTTATGTGTATTTTTCAAATGAATAAAATTAATTTATTATGTAATAATAATAATACATTCCTTTCTTTAATATTTTATTGTCATAGTAACTATTTCAATACACTCATTTTAATGCATTACTATTTTAAAACTATTTAGAAAATAATAAAAAAAACTTTTTTATGCTTGATCCTATACTATACACTGAAATTAAACTCAATTTTGGTAGATACAATATATAGGAAAAACTATATTTTTTTGTCACTGTTTCTTCCAGTCTATTTTTCAAACTATCATATGAGACCTTTTTTCTTCATTCTAATTTCTTTATTTTTTAAGTTACTGATAATCTAATCTTTTTTTAAGATAATTATACCATGAAAATTGTTTTCATATGATATCAGCAATAATTTTTATAAATTTTCATCTTCTTTGTTATGATAATTTTGATAATCTTTTTTATTATTATTATTATTATTATTATTATTATTATTATTATTATTATTATTATTATTATTATTATTATTATTATTATTATTATTATTATTATTATTATTATTATTATTATTATTATTATTATTATTATTATTATTATTATTATTATTATTATTATTATTATTATTATTATTATTATTATTATTATTATTATTATTATTATTATTATTATTATTATTATTATTATTATTATTATTATTATTATTATTATTATTATTATTATTATTATTATTATTATTATTATTATTATTATTATTATTATTATTATTATTATTATTATTATTATTATTATTATTATTATTATTATCATCATCTTTTTTAGTTAACTTTTTTAATTCTGAGCATCTTTCCATATTATTTTAAGTATATTTTAAATACTGATCCATGTTTGTGCTAATGTATAAATTAGTCATATATATATATATATTATTTAAATACATGCATATTATAGACTTAGAATCAACATGGATATAACAATAATATTGGCATCAACAAAGGCTTTTGAGTGTTTTATCTTTGGATTTTCAGTGATATGGATGGTTGAAGAGTTGGAGGGGAGAGAATATTTGAAGCTTATCCATTAAAGTTTGAAGATTTGCTATCTTAATATAAACTGAGCATTGATTGTATATATGTCTGGGAGATGGTGATCTGAATGAATGCTGGTTCAGCATGAAGTATGTATATTGAAGATCATTTATCTTTTTCACATGTGGTCATGTGTATCAGTTATTTAAGATGGAGTGGATAGCTATGGTGCACTTGAAAGTCTGAGTTCAAGTCCTTACAATTATATATAAGTATCAATTATAGTATTATTACAATTTATTCTATAGGTATTAAATTGATTGAACTTATACATTCAATAACATCCTATTTAAATAAATACGTTAATAATTATTATTAATCGTTTATTAAACTAGAGATTACTATACCATTTTTAGCCAGATACAAACTTTAAACATTAAATCTCTATACAATAGAGATGTAGCTAATAATTTAAATAAGGTTATAAATAGACAATGTATTTTAAATATTTAATACTGGGAACACATATTTTATGAAAAAACAACTCTAAATGGACATACCATAATATTTATTTTACAAGCAGACCCATTAAAGTTATTTTAATAAATGCTCACTTTCTTGTTATGAATGAATTTATTATTTAGACAAAAATGAACCAATTTAAAATATGAAAAGTTATTTAATTAAAATTTGTTTCTAATATAAATGGATATGTAGGTGTATTTAGGTTAAGTAATAGAAGCTTTTAAATAAAAGTTTTGATGTGGGTTTGTATTGTTATATGTATCTATTATTAATATATAAAAGAAAAAAAACCATTGTATTTTGTTACGAATTGGATGAGATGTAAACAAATAATTTTTTAATATTTACTCTGTTTTCTTACATATTCAAATAACATGCTATTATGAAAAATTAGGAAATGAAAAACCATTAAATTTTAGCATTTAAAAAAATCAATACAAAGTTTAATGAAAGTTACTATTTGAAAAAGTTATACACATTTTATTAATATTAATTTTAAAGATGTAGTATATATAAAACTGTGTTCATGCTATATATTTTTGAAGTGTGAATATAAATTAGCACACAATCACAATTTTATATTGTGTTCAAATCTGTTAATCATTATTGAATTCTTATGTATTATTAAACTCTTGCTATGTAAGACAGGGACTTATTTCAGACCTTACATGCATTAGAATACTAAACTAATTATGTCCATCAATTTTGGCAGCTTATTTAAAAAGTTTAAAATGATCGACTGAACTAAATAAAAATAATAATATTTATTATAAAGAATAGAAATGAGGAGATAATACCATGTAAATAGAAATAACTAAACAAAAGAACTATTATAGGTTTAATAAAAAATTGATTTGGGCTCAGGGATTGTCAGATAGTAGTATTTGATGTTTTTTTTTGGGACATCAGAGATTAAAGGTTAATCTTATTTACATGGATATCATATCCTCATTTTTATTCTTTATTATAATAACAATCCATGAAAATATTTAATTATATATTGAACCGCGTTCGAATATGTGTATTCGTACCACCGGCCTCTTAGGCAGAGAAGAACATACTCGGAGAGTATGTATGCCCAAACGATAGCTATAAAGTATATAACTAATGTTACATTTCCAGGACATAACTTCTTCTCGACTGTTGAGTTCAACACCAAGTTCAAAGCACTTTTTTTGTTTGTGTATAAACACGGGCGCCAGCTGCTTATTCTAAAAGAATAGACAACGCACTTTGAATAGTGGCAACTAACCCAACGCCTAAATCCACGACTAGCTCAGCTGTTTTTAATCACTAATAGATTATACTTAATTAGTAATTAAAAGAATTAATAAAAGAATTTGTTAAAAAGAATTGATAAAAAGAATTGAGCGACAAATATAGTTTAATTTTAAAGATAATTTATTAACTAACATTTATTTACTAAATTTAAACATTTTATAATTCCAATAAAACACACGCATATGTTAAATTAACATTTCTAAATAGTTTAAACATTCCTATAGATTTAATAACAAAACATTCTAATTTAACTAATAAATATTGATATAATGACCACGCACATATTAACTCATGCACACACATAATAATATTAAAGTATTACATAGCATTTGAAATTTAATCACACACATCAATAGTTCATTTATGTATGATATCGAGTTCATATAATTAGACTCTTGGAGGATTCGCACGAATTAATGAAATGCAATGGCTATTACAGTATAACGAAAATAAGCAAATGTTTTACCTAGGATTTTGAATGTTGACGTAGAATTTTGTTCTTTGGAGGCTGCTTTCGGTGAGGATATTTCCATTATAAATGCTTACCAGCCGGCTGGGACGTTTCCTTGCTGAGTTTCCTGATTTTCACGATTATTGCTATCGGAGACAAATAGATACTGACGGAGATTTTCTAAGATGTTAAGCTGACATTATTTCACAGGCAGATCTGCTGTTTTCTCGGACATCTGGGCTGGAGGTGAACGTGCGTTCCAAAATATTCTCAGCACTGCATTTTGTTTCTTAACTGACTCAATTAATTTCCGAACTGCACTCTCTCAATAACTTTGTGAACTGATTGTCTCAACTCAATTAATTTGTGGAATGAATGACTGTCCGATAAAAAAGGTCTATTTATATCTGCAACGTGTTGTCTTTCTGATATCTCCGGCAAAGATCTGTTGTCAAATTCCTTATCAATTAATCCATTGATAAACGTGTTTTGAAAGATTGCTTAATTAGTAATAGCCATGCAAAAACGTATTGTTTTATATTAATTAATATCTAATAGCCATTGCCGTGTTTTTCAATGATAATCTTCCCTAACTTTCACATACATTTTATATATTTACAAATGTACATATATACGCACATATATTTTTAATACAATTTACTATTTAGTTTTAACATTATTTTTTCTTTAATTAAAATTGAATGAAAAGAGATTTGCATGTCTTAACTTTCTCAAATTATATTTTTATGAATACTAACAAAAACTCTTTACTTCCTTTTACAACCCTTAGTTTCATCTCTCAAACCAAGACTCTCCCTCCTCCCTTTTGACCAATTAATTGTAGCTTTTTTATTTCAAAAACTAACGCTAGAAAACTATTTAATTCTTATCCTTTTCAAAAACAAGCTGCAATAAATTCTTCAACATTTAATTTTATGTTTTTCTTTTATGAAAGATTACTTTAATAATAATTTTAGATAAAAATTATATGTGCCTATATCAATATAGGTACAATATATATAACAGCTCATTTCGGTGATTCTTTCAATTCAGCACTGAAGGCTGTTGCCTTGCCACTTTATCTAGGAAATCAAACATATAGAGTCATTAAAAAATAAATGTGCATTTTATAATATCTATACTAATTTGTCAGTTAAATTAAAAATAGCACTTTTATATAACAATTATATTCTTCTAAATGATGGATAAATCGATTATTAATATTTGAAAAAAATGCAATTTAAATTAGTGGTGATTTTTGCAATTTATTAATCAAACCAACTTATGGTTTCAAATAATATAGAAAATGTGAATACAAATAATTATGATCAGTCTTTAAATAAATTACAACTATTAAATGTAAGTTATTGATAATATATAATCTAATTTATGGAGCAATTAAGTTTGAATAAGATACCATAACAACAATTCACAAGAGCCATTTTAACAAATTTGTAAATAATGCCTAGATTTGCATATCAATGCTAATTTACCAGTTAAACAAAATATAGCACCTTCTATTTCAAATTTAAATTTTAATATCATTAATTATCAAAAACATGAAACTAATTATATACCCAGTGTACCAATGAAAAGGTACCTGGCTCTTTCTCCAAGCTATCTGTAAGTAGCATCCCTGAATCAACACATGTATTGCATAGTAACATAAATTAAGCTACTTATCATAAAATTTTTTAAGATACTAACATTCTATAATGAGTTACAACATTAAATGTGATAATATGTGGAATTTACATCTTCATAAAAAACCTTCATTACTTTAAATTGGATAAAACAACTATTTAATTCTTTTTCATATAATTTTCAGAAATCCATCATTCAATTCTATTAAGTGAATCATTTTCTATATTTTCAAGTTACCTTTTTTTTTTATATACTTTGTCTTGCCTTAGTTGAAAAATTTTCTGGCAAATTTCTGCTTTATTGTATTGAATATCTATGTATATGAACTTACTAAAGTAAATTTAGTCAGCCATTAAATTCATCAGAATATTTCTGATGATCAGAAATATCAACTATTAATATTATGTTTTGTAATGGCTATAGATTTTTTTTTAGCTTTGCATTAATATTTTATACTTTCTGCCCTAGATATATTAAGTATAATACTGTCTTGAATACATATTTTCAGTTATCAAAATATAATACAACTCAGCTGCTTTCATGTCTATTTTTACTTTGAATTTTTGTCAAAAAAAAAAAAAATTTAATGTAGATTTTCTTTTCTTCTTTCATTTCTGTTTCTGCATCTCAACTTTCCCACATCAATTTTATCTTTCATTTATTTCAAATTCTAGCATTGAAATCTCCCATGATTTAAAAATGTTATTTATTCTGATTAAAAGCATTATTTATAGAGGTCCCTACTGTCACATTTTAGGCGCATAATCTTAAGGTTATAGCCTTAATATATATTACTTACATAATGAGTATGTGCTTTACAAATTATTAATTATAACTTTAAATTGTTTTAAAAGGTTTCTAATTATAAGAACTTCATACTGACTCATTGTAAATCAAAAGATTTCACATACATTAGTTTGTATAGAAATTGTGGACATAATCAGTGAAGTCTCAGATCAAAATGTTTTAGATTCACCTATATATTTAGAAATTAGGTCTAAGATAAGATACCTTTTTGTCTTTTAAAGCCATTAATCTTGTTTTTAGATTTGTAGAGGTCCTTACTGTCACATTTTAGGTGCATAGTCTTAAGATTATAGTCTTAGTATATATTACTTATATACATCTAAATAGAAATTCTTTGTTTTTTTATCAAAATGAGAATTTCTTGGGGCATAAAACTAAATTATTTGAATTTTCCATCTTCCATTAAGTTGAATAACTAATCTTGTTACTTTGACTGTTATTCCACCAATCTCTGCAATGTTGTTCTTCCATTTTTATTTATAATAAATTGCAATATATTTATATTTCTAATATTGTTTTTTGTAGTAACATACATATGTACTTTTCAAATTATTTATGTTTACCTTTTCTTCTAATTTTACAAAGTCTAGCAATGTTCCATTTAATATTAAATAATCATCCTTTCAATTCATGTAATGTTTCTTCATTTTGAAAATAATATACAATTATAGACAGCTGAATGAAAAATCACCATTGAGTGGCAATCTAAATCCATGATCAGGATTTTCAACACCCGATATGTTGGCTCCTTAGTTGATGACTTTATTATCACATAGAAATGGAGGAATGTTTAGTTTTGATTATCATGATTACACACATTCATTCTGCCTTTAAGAAAAGATAACTGATGTATCCATTAAAAACTATCAAGAAACTAAGAAAAAGTTTATAATGTTCATTGTCTTAGATTCAGTGATAAGAGTCAATAAATTTACCACACTGACTGATGCGATATAAATAATCAGCCAATAATAGCAGATACAGTGACAAAAATATATTAAATGGATATTATTATTTACTAAGACAATAAACCTCAAATCATGTGCTCTTTTCTTCCAAGGCATAAGCTTGTGGTTAAGATCTGTAGAGGTCCCTATCTTCACATTTTCAAGTGCACATGATTTGAGATTTATTGCCTTAATAAATATTACTTACGTAATCAATGTGCTTAAATAAATTTATAATTACAACTTTAAATGGATATTAGGAATTTGTCCTACATGGTTTCTTTAAGACCTCAAAGAAAAATCAAATTCTTTTAGCAAAATTCTTTCTATAGCCAAGTGAGAATTATAGACTTTATGTGTCAGCAAGTGATGAATTTAGATTTGTGTGGCAAGATACTCTCAAAAATAATCTAGATAATAACATTTAGATTGGAAAATTACAATAGTGAGAGAAAGTGCAATTAATAGAATAGAATTTTATTTCATTGGAGAAAATGTCCAAATTCCTTTCTCAAGTGAAATTAAGGATGTTTATTAATTACTGTTTGAGAAAATAATGTTTAAGTACAGCATTCTTTTATTTTCATCTTTTTTTATAACAATTTACAAACTTATTAAAACAGGCAAAACTCTCTATACGTATTGCCACTCAATGCAAGCCCAGTAATCAATGGATGCCAGAAGGTTTGTGCATAAAATTTCCATCTAGTGCCTACGCATCCGATACCCCCAGACCAGTTTCTGGCTTGTGGGTTTCATCAGTGAGGGGCCTTGGATCTGAGAAATGGTGATCATGTGATGTTTATTGGCTTATTAATTTACAAACTTTATAACCCTTTTACATTCTTTGTATGATGTAACGAATGTACAATTTTATTTTATTTCTGCATCTCCTATTTATTTATTTCTTGAAATTTTTTTTATATATATAAAGTAATAAACGATTAAAATAAAAAAAAAGAATTTGAAATTCTAAAAATTTTAGACTTTTTTTTTTTTTTTCAAAGTATTTTGTGCTTTTTTTTTTAAAAAAAAAAAAGACAAAAAGAAAGAAAAATTGCAATTCTCATTTTATTGAAGTCCTCTCCTTTCTTATATAATATTAAAGTCACTACCTTCATAATTTATTTTTGTAAAGTGTAAAAGTCGCTCTGTAATGGCCTTCTTATGATCCTGATTAAATATTAAGTATAAATGTGATCATTTATCTTTCAGTATTTGAAAATGGGTTTTATTTATAATAAAATACAAATCCTTTCTAAGTCAACTCTTATCTTCAATAATGATGAAGTTTAATAAAAGCTTTGTGCTATGAATAATTTATATTTCTGTCTCCAGGTAATGTTTATCATACTTGGATGTTTAAATCTACTTGTCTTTTTACTTCTGCATTTCCCTAAATATATATAAAAAAGTAAGAATTGTAAAGCATTGTATTGCTTAATGATTTGATGCTAAAACTAAGTTTAGTTCCGTCAATTGCCACTGGACTTAAATACGTAGTATATTTTCTTTCTTTCTTTCTTTTTTTTTTTATGAAACTCAGAGTAAGTAAAATTCTAAACATTTTTTTAGATTATATATCAGCCTCCCCCCCTCCCCCATATTTATTAATTTTTTCCGTTTAAAAGATTTTTAAATAATACAGTGCGAATGATTTCTTCTAGTTTTGAATTTTTTTTTTTTTATCAAGAATGTTTATTACTTGTATATACAGAGGTTATTCAAAGGATATATCAGTATATCTGTTAATAATTTTTATATCTATTTTGTATATGGCTATGCATTAAAAAAAAAACAAAACAACAGTCTAAATCTTGTTGCGTTGCCTCATGTTTTTAAATGTCCTGTGATGACTTTATGCGGTCCGTAGTTTTGAATTTCAGGACGTATGTATATAAATGTAAAGTTACCCTGCATGTTTTAGTACAGTCGTAGAATGGCAGATTTAAGATCTAAAGGTTTTTGAATCAATTGGATCAACTGAAGGAAAAATGTGCTTAATCTGTCGTTTGTATGGCTATCATATGATCTAAGCAGTTAATCTTAGGGTTATTTAATTTAAACATGTTTCAATATTTTCTTACTAATGTTTATTTTGAAATCACTTATCAGTTTAATAAATAGAAAATAAAATCAATAATCATATAATAAAGTCTTTGTTTTTATTTTTATTTTATGAATATTGTAATAATTTACTTTAGGATATGTAAAAGATGTCATAGTTTATATATATAAACTGATACCCTAAATACTAAATGCAAATTTAAATGAGTGAAATGTATACTATCAAGTTATTACAAAACTGTTTGGTTGGGAAGGGGGGGGTCAACTTTTTTCACAGGTTATAAGTACAGGTGAAGCATGAACTCAGTACCTGTAGCAATGTATCGTTTCATATTATTTTTAGTTATGTTTTATAATAAAACAGTGCTGTTCTGACAATTCCAGATTAATCTGGAATTATCATCGACTAACAAGTGATAATGGATGGCAAGTTGAGTTGGATATGGATTAACTACTTGAAAAATTCTAAACTTGCTTAGGAGATTGTTAATGAGCTGAATGCCAGATCATGATAATGGTTAGCAAATATAGGAATCACTTCAGTTTAAGGGTCATTATAGTGCTCCCTATCATCTTTATGAAAAGAGTTAGAAGATTTGAAAAGCTAGAAAGTATTGTAAGATATTTCCAGCCTACATTTTAAATAAGAAAATGATAAATTTAATTATTACTATTAGCAGTTTCTAATGATTATACAAATCAATTCCTGAACTGTAAATATATCCACACATATCCTGTAATACTTTTTAGCCTGTTTTTTTTTTTATATATATTTTGTGATGCTATCTCTTCTTTTATTATGATATAAAATTCATTTCTGAAAGGCTTCAACACTTTGCCTAATTGAAGCTCTTTGTTAAATTCTATCTTCACACATACTCCCCCAATCAAAACAATCAATAGTGCACTTTTCTAAAATGTTTTTTGAGATATTTTTTACATTGTAAAAGTTATTATATTTTTTATAAAATCATGCTTGAATTTTACTGTAAAATATATATTTTTCAAATCTTTTATTATTCATTTATTTTATATGTCCAATCTAATGAAGCTGCATTTCTAGATTCAGTATCATCACATCCAGCAAGTCAAAAAACAAATTGATTAGTTATGTGATCTGGACATTTTATTATTAAAATACTATATTGAAATTTTTCCAAAACTTTATACCATGGTAAGATGTCATTATCTTACGTTTTTAACAAAAAAAAAAAGTGAATATTGGCAGCCTTATATACTTGTCATTTAACTGGAATTATATCATTATGATGGAATGTCTATCCTTTAGTTTGTTAAGCAAAGAAATGATAGTCTTTATAGCATTTCATTATCCAAGCCTATGTTTCTATCTAAAAATTTACTAAGTATTTCTATTGTTATATGTTCACAAAATGATAATAATTCATCTCTGTCTAATAAGATATCTAAATTTATTGAATATTAATTAATAAGTCAAAGTATTTATAAATTGAATTCAATTCAAATTAAAAACTTTCCTATTAAAACTATATATTATCTTTATACATATTTCCTGAAACTATTTCTAAACTATTGTAAAGACTACTATCAAAAGTATAGATACAAAGTAAACACTAGTATATAGAAGCTTGTTTGATGTCAGTTTTCAACTGAGTCATATTTTTCACCATTCATAGCCATCTAAGGAAAGATTAAATAATATAAATAAATTTCATAGAATAGCAATGTAATTTCAAATATTTTCACAAATATGTTTGATTACAGAATCAAATGTCTTATTTAAATCAATAACAGCAAGATATAAATTTAGTATAATTTTAATGGTTGCTCTAGATCTTGTATAGTTTATTTGTCAATAGCAATCTAGTAGTTCTAAAAGATAGTATCAAACCATTTATTTAAAAACTCCTGTTTTGATTCTCTAAAATTATACTAAGTCTCTGTTAATAATTCACCTATTATTGGAAACAATCTATTCAATAAAATTTTTCAAAGTACCTTTACTATAATCAATATTATGGTATTTGATTTATTGTTTTTATTTTTTACAAATTGAAATAATAAAAGTATGTGTAAAGTCAGATGGCATAATTTTATAAATCCAGTTATTTCTAAATAATTGCTTAGTATCATATTTTAAAATTTAACTAAATATCTCACAAATGATCTGTAGTTTTTCCATTTTTAAGATTGTAGAGAACTATTTCAAGTTCATCAAAGTGGACATGCTTAGCCAAAATCTAATAATAGATTAGATATATCATTAAACACCACAACCTTCATTCTTGAATTATTATTCAAAATATGGTCAAAATACTTCCTCTATTTAAAATATCACAGTTATCATATGAAAAAGTGTTATTCAATATTTTAGTAGGATGATATTTTTCAATTCCATTGGTTACTTTCAATAAATTAAAAAGTGATTCAAAAACACTCTTGTTAGTTGCTAAAGTTCTGGTAAAAATTTCTAGCTCATTTATTAAATTTCATAATCATTTAATTTTTGAAAAATAAAAATTGAACAAATTAACAGCAATAAAAAAAGCAATAAAATAAAATAAAATAATAAATACTGTACACAAAATTACATAAAAGGTTTAACACAATAAGTTTGTAAAATGATCAATTATCACCATATTAACAATTATGCAAAAAAAGAGTATAATCTTGGATCTTGAATTTTCATCCAATTAATAACATCTTTCATTAATTTTTAATTATATTCAATTTTATTAAATAATGGTATTTCAAAAATTTTAAATATTACTAATAAAAGAAACAAATAAACAAGAAAGAAAAAAAACACAAAATTCTTTCAATAATTATCTCTAACTTAATCAAAGCAGATGATAAAAAAAATCTAATAGGCCTTTTCAGATGTAAAATATTAATTTATTTAGAGATTATAATGACAGTTGAATAAAAGTTTGGGATATAATGATATTAAAAAATAAAAAATAGAGTCATATATGGGGTGGTTTTCAGATAGAGATATTTTAAATGCTTTTTCTTGATAAGCATTTATCTCAAAGCTTGTTGAGCAATTAATAAAGCTCTTTGTTTATTTTTTACAAACTTAAAAAAAAGAAGTGGGATCATGTGATATATGACTATTTTTTATTGACTATTTATAGTTTTTGCTTTAAGTCTTAAACAATGTTATATTGCTAAGACTTCTAATATATCGTTTGGCTGAAGATATCTCAGCTCCATATAGCTATTTGAGTTAGATATCTGGGTGTGAAGATATTTAAGTGTCTGAAAATTGCAGACTTTCTATTCAATGATCAGCTCTTAGATAAATGCTGGCTTTGGGTTGATATTTTTAGATCTAGTGTCTGAAATTACCCTAGTGCCTCTCTGAGGATGCCAAAAGCATGAAACCATTGGTCAGGGGATTGGGGGTGGTTTTCAGATAGGCATATTTTAAATGCTTTCTCGTGCTAAGCATTTATCTCAAAGCTTGTTGAGCAATTAGCAAAGCTCTTTGTTTATAATGAGAGTAAGGTTGTAATTTTTTATTTTTGATATCTATTTATTAATAATCTTGCATATATATATATATATTTACATATTCTTATAGATTCTTAAATGATTTAAATCCAAATTGCAGTCTGATAAAAATTATTTCAGATGCCACATTAATTATATATATGTAATCATTAAAATCAGTCAACACTTAAACAATCCCAATATTAATAACAATCAACAATTTCAATGTGTTGTCAAGGTGACCTACATACTTAAAATTTTCAGCATGATTTACCCTTTAGTATCAAATATAATGTTTTTTTTTTATATTGTTAATTTGAATCTTTTAGTCATGGAAATAAATCATTAATTTATTTTGATTCACTAGAAATCAGTAAGCTGTTTGTGGAGCTGCTTCTAGCCAAGTCAACATTGTTAAGAAGAGCTACAGTACTTAATCTTTTTATAATGCATACTAACTAAATTCTGTAAATTATCCAATAAGAATTAAATTCATTAAAACCTGAATAAAGTTGTCATTTGTAATTATCAATTTCTACTTGAATTGAATATGGTTATCTATCATTGCTATCAAATATAAAAACAAGTTTAGGTGCTTAGGTATTAGACCTGCTACCAAGCCTTTTCACATTCGTATCAATCCACTGATAACTTTCTAATCTTGTGATCTGACCAAATAACATATACACTTGGATTTTGTACAAACATAAAGTGATAAATTCATCAAAACAAACCATGTATACATGATATTTTTTTCAAGATTCACAAAGTTATTGACAGTCTGAATACATATGTGAAAAGGCATAACAGTTCTAATATGTGACAATGACTGTCATTGCACAAGATTAAATCTAACAGTACTAAAAAAATTTAATTTCTAGCAATAATAAAAATATGAAGTTCACACAAAAATAAATCTGAGAAAGTTTTATGCAATTCTCAAATGTTATTTTAAATATGGTCAAAACAATCACTAAATTACAAAATGCTTAAAATATACACATACAATAGTTATGTGTAATATATAACAGGAATTGTCATGATAAAACAATCAATTCACCTGTTCTACTTTATTTTAAGCAGATAAAATTTTGTTTCAAAATGGAGACTAAAAGTAAAATTTTTTATTTTTTCCGAAATGGAGGCTTACTTAACACATGATTGTGCAATATAATGCCTGCACGGATCTCCACCAGAAATGTTAATAAGCAATAAATGTATTTTTTTTAAAATCAAAAAAAAATTAAGTTGCATTTTTATTATTTTTTCAATGTGGTGGACTAATTTTTTTGATATCCAGTATGACTCATGTGAAAATGGTCAGTAACCAGCAGATCATTGTTCAGCAGTTTTATAGGCTTTCCAACAGTCTGAATAAATTGACGATTTCTTTCTCACATTTTGTTTGATGGTTTCCATCAGAGTTGCCACTGTTCACTCATCAGTCTCCCTGCATAAGCTACCAAAAATTCACTGTTCTGGAAGGATTCATCCAGTTTGTTTTGTCTTTTTGTGCAAAAGGTACTCGTCAATTTCAACGGTTTGTTAGGGCCTCCAATTTTACATTTTGTCTGCTAAACCAAACTCTGTTTCCCCCCATTCTACGGATGTTAATTTGCAAGCCCAGCTGTAAATAAATTGGATCACTGTCAAAATTGGATTTCTGGAACCCTCCAACCATGTTCCCTTATGAAAGCCTATTTTATTATTATATCCTCAAATGTTTCAACACCATTGTTTGTCTGAAGTGTGGATGTACTCAACCACAATGAGCTCAGTAGTAGATAAAATGTGCATCATTTTATACTACGCTCGGGTCTCATTTAATGCGGATTTATTTAATGCGCTATTGAAGTTATGCATTTCATGTTTCTTCTTAATATTTTTGTATGCGGTCTTTTATGCGATAAAAATTATTAGATCAGAAGTCGAGCTCTGATAATGTGCTATTACTTTAAATATTATAAATTTCGCACACTCACATTATATTTAAAGTAATAGCGCATTATCGGAGTTTGACTTCCATCTAATAATTTCAATATTTTCAGCGCTTTATAATAGTACTGTAATAGATTTTATGCAATAAAGAAGTTCATAATTCACTTAAAATCATGATTTCCCCATTTTATATACACACATTAAATTTTACAGAAGTATAATGTAAATCTGTTCAAATGTTATAGATGCCTACACTATGTATTGAAGCTGTGAATATATATACAATGATATATATGCTGGCTTCACCATTCACTGTGGGCTAACTAAGACCCTAAGTCCAACCGCAGTGAATGTATGTTTTTTCTCAAACTTAAAGAATGACCTGCATCAACAGTTTTGTATTATTTTAAGGAAAATTATTTTAAGAGAGGGAAAAGCTAATGAAATAAAATATAAAAAAATAAAAGAATTTTTTTTAAGATTTTTCTTTAATTTTAAAATATGATGCCAGAAAGAGATAAGATAAATTTTCGTAATTAAACATAACCCATTAAAGAATGCAATTATTTTATGAAAGATTTTAATTAAAAGAAAATAGATAACAGGGAAAAATTTGAAACAATAGGCTACTAATAAGTAGTTTAATTAAAAACACAAGTTTGTAAGAAAAAAAAAATATTCATCTTATTAGAACATAATCATAAATAAATCCCTACAGGAAGAATAGAGATTTATCCCAGGTGAATAATAATGAAAATAAATATTTTATTAATTAATCAAGCCATCAATATCACTTACAAAGTACAGTATTTCATAAATTCCATCTACACTACCACAACTTTGTAATAAATATTCAATCTTGTGTGAAATGTAGGATTATAAGCCAATTTTACACTTATCTATTAAGAGAAGCATATGATTTTAATCATGACCTTTAAAATTTATTCACTATTGATTAGGTGAAATCCTAATGTCTTACTTCTCTATAGATTATCTTGCATCGATTTAAATGACATTTATTACTCATTAAAAGCAGTGCAGTAATGGATGTTTATACCTTTTGCATTTCCTCCACAACTCAATGATGGTCGGTCATGTTACTTTAGTACTGTGAAGAAAATTCAAGTATTGTTTGATAGCTGGTCGTACAAGAGATTCAATTAGATCAAAGCCATTTGAATATATATATCGCCATCTATTTTGAAGATATTGATAACTGTAATTTCTAAATGTTTTCAATTAAGTAGTAGAGTTTTTATTTTGTTTGAACCATAAAGTTAGTGGAATGTGGTTGTGTCAAATGACTGTGATTAATATATAAACTATAAATGTAAATATATAGCATGGATGATAATTTTGAATCTAACTCCCTATAACTCTTTTTGTTTTTTAAACAGACAAAATTTTTAATTTATGTAATGTTAACCTTTTTTTAAAATTAATTTACATTGTCTTGTCAGTAATCATATTGGTTTTTAAATTACCGCATCATAATATTACTTTCTTGTGATATTTAAAGAAAAACTTTTAAATCTCCATTAAGATTTTGACATGAAAGGTAATCGATTTTTCTCTGAAAGTTAATAGTTAATTGTTTTATTTGGGTTCACTTAGTTTTGATAAATTGTTTTTATTTTTATTTTTTTGTAAGCTGAATTGTTTTATAATAGAATCGAATTTTATAATATCATTTAGAATGAAAAATAAAATCGAGTTTGTGATTTATGACAATTTCAATTGAAATTGATTATATTTAGATTTTTATTGTTGTTGTTTTATTTGGTAGCTTAATGCCTGTTAGATGATTAATTATAAATAATATTGTTTAAAAAAAAAATCAAAGTTTTTAATATACTTTAGCAAATGAATTATCTATAAACATTACATATATATGAAATGAATAAATAAAAATAAAACAAAATTTATAATAATATGAGCATACTGATAAGGAATACCTCTGTCAAGTATGTACGATGCTAATGAAGATGTTTTCCTTGAGGATAGTGAGATGAGAAGAGATAAAGAAATTTTTATTTAATTATCATGAGTCTGAATGAAAACTTAATTTAGTTAGGCGAGGTGGTGGTGGTAGTGAGCGGGGGGGGGGGGTAGATTTGAACTACGAACAATTTTAAATGTATTTAATAAGGGAGGTGTATTGTACTTAACTTGAAAAGACCTATGTGTATTGATAAAACCATGTCATGGTGTTTGTTGTCGATAGTTTAATTAGTATTGTTAATGTTAATTCCTGCAATTTATTTTATATATATATAAAACATGAAACTAGCCTAGCTTAATCGACATCTAATTAAAGTAAACTTTTGTATGTTTAGCAGGGATTAAAAATAGAATGGCGCTATCTATTCTTTAAACTTTTTTTTTTTTTGTTTGTATTTGGAAAGTTTAAATAAAGTTTAAAATGATCTATACATTCAACATTCACTAGTTAAACATATCACATCTAATAAACAGAATATAACTTCTAATAATTTTTTTTAAAGTAATCAAGCAGAAGTTAATAATTGTAAATATGAAATCACAATTTACTAATATAAATATAATTAAAGTGAACTAATTATGCTTTCTTAGGCTATGAATAAACAGGATTGTATATGTTTAGCAAGGCTCATGAAGAGAATTAACTCAATGAACTCATATATTTCTTAAGCTTTTGGTGTTTATAATTTACCCTTGCCAACACTGAGTGGAAATTTAGAATGAATATATTTTATTTTACAATATAAAATTAATATTTTCATTTAATTGAAATTAAATGAAAATATGGCATTAATAATTATTAAATTAACAATCAGTTAGAGAATGATGTAGTTAGGATCTAACTTTTAATAATCTTCTTTTAACAATCAAGCAGAAGTTAATAATTATAGATTAAGAAGAGCTGATCAGACACCCTTAAGCTATGAATAAATAATACCATGTTTATACTGCTTGATTATTTTTTTAAAAATTAAAAGTTAGATTGTGTCTTTATCCAACTCTAACTAATAATTAGTTTAGTTATTAATGCCATGGTTTCATTTGGCTGATGTATCATTTTTTTTTTAAACCCTACCAAATTTTGCTATTTCTGATGATTTTTTTTGTCTCACATATCAACATAAAATATATGATAAAATGATTATTACTTATCAGAAAAAAATAAATTTGACTTCATTTGATAGATATTTTTGTTTACTACTGAAATAAATTTTAAATGTTCACATTTTGTTTCTGTAAATATTAAAAAAATGAGGATGTAATAAAAACAAAGACTTTACATGTCATTGTTTCTAGAAAGATTATTTTCAGTTTATAAAATCAACAAAATATTTTTTAATTCTCATTATTTTTACACATCAAAACAAATAATTATTTATTTCTCTTATATCTAATGAATTATGCTTTAAAAGTTTAAATTTTTTGAATATTTATTGCAAAATTGCAATATTTTCTTACTTGTAAATATAAAGTAGATTATTTATGTCATATCTAAAATCTTCTAATTTGCTTCAGGCCATATTTATGTTAGCTGCTAATATAACATTATATTTTTGAAAATAAAGTATTTCAAGTCAAAATAAGTTATTAATAATTTATATTTCTTGATATCTAATAAATATAGTGCAAATTATTTTTAAAAAAAATCTAAAACCGTAATAAATTCACAAATAAACATGTTTTTGAGTCATTGGAAACTACAATGTCAAAATGCCAAATGTTTTACAGCCTTGGCAACAGACAATGGCTGAACATGTCAGAGCAGGGCTTATGTCTATTGTAAGAGTGGGAATTTTGAATTTTATGCCTTTTAGTGCAAAATCTTTGGGAAAAAAATTTATTATAATGAAATATACCATTTTACATGCATTTTAACATATAATATTTACAAAAAAATTTACCAATGAATGAATTCGCCAAAAGATGTTTCTTTGTCATCCAAAATATGAATGGCTTAAGTTCCACCAGTGTTGTCAAGGGTATGCTTATAAATATCAAAAGTTTAAAGAATAGGCGAGTCTATTATATTCTTAATCCTTGCTAAACATATACTGTTATTTATTCATAGCTGATGGAGAGTGATATGCCCTCTTAACCTCCACATACATTATATGCATTTCTTTATACAATGGATGGTGTTGTTGTCACTGGCTTTCTTTAACTCTTTTGTGGTTATCTATAGTGCTAGTTTGCTAGTTTTGTGTTTATTTGATGACAAAAATGGAAACAAATATATATTGATTTATTAGTTTTTTTTTAAATTTAAAGATGTCACTATTGTACAAAGAAACTTATACAAATGAGCAATCAGAATGGCTGATTGGTAGATTTCTTCTTTTCAGGCATTGGGAGTGCTTGTGAGGATATTTGCAAAAACTCTCTTTTTATGTTACTTCACAAAAAAGTTGTATATTGGCCATAGTTTATTTAAATATTTATGATTATTTTTGCAAAACATTTGTGTAGTATTTATTTAAAACAAAATATTCATGATTACCCTTAGACTTTATTTAAAAATGTTTTTAAGATGACAAGTCAAAATAAAAAAGAAGCTATAATAATAATAAAAATTACAATTGATTAATTTCCAAACACCATAGTAGGATTTCATCATTTTTTAATAATTATAAATGCAATTTTCATTGCATTATAATAATTTAACAATTTTGTTCAGATTTCAGGAATGGAATTTTTATTGCAATACATTAATCATCCAATAAAAAAGTTATTGTTCTGATTATATATTTTCTTTTATTATTTTTAATCTATATTTTCTAAATTGGAATATTATTTTTAAGACTGATTGTCATTTATAAACTTTTATTTCTTATAAATCAATTATATTTTGTCAATATACATTATTATGGAATAATGATTTATAATGAAATATAACCCAAATAGTTGCTAGGGAATGATGCAGTAAATGTTAAAGAGTTAACTACATAAACATTATGCTCTACTATTTTCAGGTTTGCAATTATTGCTTTTTGCTTTACTATCAAAAGAAAGTTATCAAAAATTAGATTCCACCTCTAATTGTTTATTAGTTTAGTTATTATTAATGCTTTTTTCCATTTTACTGATATATTAATTTTTTTACATTCTGCTAACATTCTGACATTTCTTTATTCTCACTAGATTTAAGCTTTCAACTTTCACTTTAATATTAAACCATTATTATTTATCAGAATATAATAAATTTGATCTCATTTGATATTTTTGTTTAGAAATTAAATAAATTTGTAAAAATCACATTTGAATTCATTTTAAAAATTAGATTTTAATCAAAACAAAGTGCTGTCACATCATCAAATTTCAGGTAGAGCAGATTCAATTTGCAAAATAAATGAAATCTTTTTTGTTTGGTATTTGTTTTAAAAATCTGAATGGATTATTTTTAATACCTAGTAAATTTATTGTTTTATGCTTTAAAAGTTTAAAATTTTTTCATAATTTTTACAATATCATTAAATATTATAACAGTCTGATGAATGACATCACTTCTAGACAATTGTGTTTTTTTGTGACTGTAATCTTTATGGTAACAATATTTAGAACATATTTTTTTATATTTAGAAATAAAACATTTCTATAAAAAATTAATATTTAATAATATATATTTTTGATTTCTAATAATTATTACATAATTATGATACAAAAATAATCATAAATTTTCCAAAAAATCAAGTTTTTAGACCATTGTAATATTTTCTCAAAGTAATCTCACAGTGTTTGAGATCTCAAAATATATAAAAGATACCCATCATCGTGGGGCTTACAAAACTTCAAAGACCTGAATATTTGATTTTCCTGCCATCTTTTGAATTTTTTTGAAATTAAAATATAAAAGATATATATGTGATTGTTAAAGCTTTAAAAAAAAAACCTTCCCAAAATTTCTCAACAGAGGGCAAAAAATGCAAATTCAGTTTCTTGACTTCTGGCTGAGAAAATTTCATAATTTTAATCCGAAAGGTTAATTTCATTCCAAATTTCCACTAATGCTGGCCAAGATATCTTTATAAATATCAAAAGTTTAAAAAATAACTGTGCCATTCTGATCTTGTTTTTTCCTAAATATATTATTTATTCTTAGCCCGAGTGAGAGTGATTTGCTCACCTTACTTATATATATATATATATATATATATATATATATATATATAATATAGCAATTTATACACATGAAATATAGTGACAAGAAACTACTTTTTATGCATGTGTTATCAAATAGATGCATACTCTCTCATAAATAAATGTTTTAAAAGCTTCACCTATGCTTAGAGATTATTCTTTAAATAAACCAACATTTATTGACCATGCTGAATTTAAGTCTTGATTTTCTTGATAGCTTGAATTTTAAATTGGCATATTATTTGCACAAGTTCAGATTATATATCACCGAGAATATATTTTTATTTTAATAACCTGTGATATTTAACCATAAGTATATAATGTTTCTGATGATGTATATCATGTTAAAAGCCAAAGAAAACTTTTATAGACTTAAATTTTTTTATATACAGTGGGCTGTGATGTTTGTTTTTATTGTTGTTCCAAGTTCTTCTCTCACATGCATTCTATATTACATATAATCACAGTTTATCAATAAGCTTTAATTCCAATACATCAAGTACATAATATTTTTCTCTGCATATATGTTTAATGTATTTGCTTTTTTTGTGGGTATAGTATGCATATATAAATTAAGATTATAATATAAACAAAATTAAAAAAAATTAATAATAATAATAATAATAGTAATTTATCTATTTATTAAAACAAACAATAAGCATATAATATAGTGATATAAATTTTATACAAGAAACATCTTGAGTGAGAAATTTAAATATAACAGCTAAAAATATTATAATATATTAAAATCACAAAGAAATTGCATTTGGCATAATTTAATTGGTATAATAAATAACTACAATATAACAAACAATATGAACAATAAATAAAAGTAATGTATAGTATAATATATCCAATGTCGTAAATGCTTTTTAAAGACCAAATGACTGGTGTTCATTAAATTCACAGAACAATCTTGTCTAAACATATTAAATAATTTGGAACCAATAAAATTAAATTGATTCCTACTAGAAGTCTCATTGATATTTAGTAGATAAATGAGTATTTACATTAGAAGATTTAGTATCTAAGTGAATTTTCTTACAGTAAATATCAAGAATCACTCTATACTGATATAAATGAAAAACATCTAATATATTATAAGTTTCATAAATATCTCTAATAGATGTGGTACATGATCTACCAAAAATAATGCACATTGTATAATTCTGTAAAACAGATAAAGTAGTCATTGCAAAAGTATCACAGTTCCCCCAAACTGATATATTATGATAAAATAATAGCAAGACATATATGGAGTAATCAAAAAAAGCTGACCAAGAAAAAAATTAGAAAAGTAGAAAAACATATAATTTAATTTACATAAGCAAGAGCCAAAAAAGTCAATATGATTTAACCAGGATATTCTAGAATCAATAAAAACATCTAAATAGCAAACATTATCAATAAATGAAATATTAGCACAAATACAAGTGCTATTACAATGCCAAAAGTGCTTATTACAAGTAATGATGTCAAGTGAATGTATATTAGACTTATAAGAAAAACGAATCACTTTTGTTTTATCAGATTAATTGATAAACCTTAAAAGTTAACCATTTTTAATTAGAATTAAATCATCATTAATTATTTTTTCATGAAAATTATATGAAACTGCATCATTATATAAAGCAATATCATCTGCAAAACCATAAATCTTAAATTCTAAGTGTAAAGAAAATATATCATTTATGTAAATTATAAATAAAACGGGACCCAGAACTAAACTTTGTGGCATATTATGATTAATTATTATAAAAGAGCTAGCGTACAATATCAGAAATGTTTGTTGCTTGTTATCTATCCTTTAAGTAACTTGAAAACCATGAAATAAATACACTATGAAAAATGTGTGAATATAAACACTTAAGTAGTAATAATAGCAGTAGCAATAGTAATGTAGTTACTAATAATAAATTGAAGAAACATCAATAATATAAATTTATTATGTATCTTCACTCATTCACATTCACTCAAAAAATAATAAAAACTTACTTTACTGTACCTTTATTTTTAAATAAAATAATAGTGAATTGTTAGACTTCTATTACAATTAAACACTCTGGATATTTTTTTCATCAGTACCTTTTTTCTCTTATAGAAATGCTATAACAGTTTCATTATCAGCAAATTCTGCTTCTCAAACTGTTTTGATATTTTAAAATCTACATTGACTTTGGAATTCTATTTACCTCTACTTGCTATTATTCATTTAAAATTCTCTGTTAAATTCTTCAAACTTCAAGTTTTTGGACATTATTCAAGAATGTATTATATATATATATGATTTCATATTATTATTTTCAGGATATTCCGTGTAGCAAAATAGCTGACGTTTCAGTATAATAACAAGTATCTTCCTCAGAGCATCCTCTTTCTCAAATCTGAAAATAATAATAATATCAAATCATCATTTATCTGTGAAAATATTAGAATTAACACACACACACACACATATATATATTTGCCATCAACAAATTCTAGTTTTCATTTTATTGCTTGAAAATATATGAATTTTTATAACTTAGAAAATATTTTATTTCACAAAAGAAAATATTTTATTTCACAAAATATTGTACCACATCAAAATTTGAAAAGAATTAAATATTCTTTCACGTAACTCAAGTAATTATATTAATAAATGTTATCATGTATGACACTTTAAGATGAAAAAATAGTTGTTGTCTTATTATAAAAAATATTAAATTTACAATTTTTTTTTGTGTGTGGCTTCACAATATGTATTTTTAACTACCATGATGTAGTGTAAAATATTTGCAGTTACCTGTTCTGAACCTTGTCTATTATATTCATGTATTATATGTAAAGATTTTCTATGAGACCAGAACTAGAAGAAATCATAAATTAGGAAATTACAATGCTGCTCTAGATAAACAATAATAGCATAAATTATTTTGAGAATTGTGCATAATGAATAATTAATCTAAAATTAATAATAATAATTTTTTTTTACATAGAATTTAATATATATGTAATTTTATTATTTGTAAATTTTTATATAATAATATGAAGAGACTAGATGTTAATACTATCTCAATCATAATAAGATATATTAGTAATATAATAATGTCAGTTTAAGTAAGCACACTCAAATCAGGTTTGTTATATGATTTGTGTAAGAATAAGTCATTTAATCTTTTATTTATAATTAAGTTAATATTTATATCTAAATATAATAAAAATATAACTACCTTCCCAATTATTGCCTACATGATATACATATCCTGATCAATGTAGTGTTATGGATAATAATTATCTAATAATCTATTGCATATTGAAGCATTTACAATGTCTTGATCACCATCTATATATATATATATATATATATGTAAAAATTAGTCACATGTCACATGACTTATATAGCTTGCATTACCATGATGTAATATATAAAGAGCCTGCTAATAGCTCTAAACAAGCTTATTTGTTTTATTTTATTATAAATGCTACAAGAGAAAATATCTGAAGCCTTTATCTATGACAGTCCCCACCCCCAGACCAGTTTCGAGCTATGGCTCTCGTCAGTGAGGAGCTAGGACATTAGATTCAAAATACTAACTCAAGCCAAGTATTTATCTAATTCTTAAATATTAAGAAAAAGATATAAATCTTCAGACACCTACATGTCTTCAAATTCAGCTTTTTAACTAAAGAAACTATATGGGTCTAAACTAAATTCAGTGATCCCATATATATTAGGTGACTGAAGATTTAGATCTTTTTCTTAATATTTAAGAATTATATAAATGCTTGACTTGCATTAGTATTTTGAATCTAATGTCCTAGGTCCTCACTGATGAGAGCCATAGCTCAAAACTGCTCTGGGGATGGGGACCATCATAAATAAAGGCTTCAGGTATTTTCTCTTGTAGCATTTATCATAAAAAATAAAATAAATAAGCTTGTTTAGAGATATTAGCAGGCTCTTTATATATATATATTGTACCCATCAGGGTCATCCTTGGCAACCATCAGCTGATTAAAATATGGCTAACACATTGAAAGTAAAACATTAACTAATATAGCTCTTATGCTGCTCTAAAACAACTCACCTGATCAAGAGTTATAATACTCTCAGATTAATCTTCTAAAGCAGATTCACATACAATCAGGTTATTATAAAAAAAATATTATTTCAAATAAATCTCTCTTAATCAAATCTCAAGGTTCTTACTTAAAAAAAATTTTCTAATAAAGAAATATAATCATATTCTTCATTTCAGATTCTTATCCGAACAATGAATGTGATCCTTGTAAATAATAATAATATATGATCCAATATTTGGGTAATATCCTAGTACAATAAATAAAATTTAATTTAATCATGAAATTCTTAGATTAAAATTATTATATAGCAACATAGAATAACATTTGTGATACTATGAGTAGAAAAGGGATTTTGTTGCTATCCATATATCACACAAAAAGGATCTCTTATAATATTAATCAAAATAAAATAGTATAATATGCTAACCAAGGATGTTACTGAAAAACATCAACAATACAAATTTTAATAAAGTGACTTTTATAATCTTCTTGTACTCTTATGTTTTAGTATTGAAATATATGTGTGATTTTGGATTATTTGATAATACAGATGATGATACAGATACAAATTCAGAAGTAATAATTAAATCAATATTTTATTAATATTAATAAATATGTCAAGGATAAATCATTAATATTTTAATAAGATCAGAATTAAATAATTATTAACTATGAATACAAAAGAATTAAATAATTATTAACTATGAATACAAAAGCTCTTATGTTTATTTATTAATCCAGCTTTCATCTCATATATCATAGTATGAAATATATTTAATTATATTAAAAAATATATTACCAGCAATATAATAGTGTTGAATTTTGAAAATGTATAATTTCATAGTCACATAAAAATAATTATAAATTTAATCATAAAATATTTTTTCAAGGTCTTTAACACATCATTTATGCACACTAGGCATATCCATAGTATTGGATTGCTTAACTGCTCTGATCATATCAAGAGCAAAAATGAAGACATGGTCAGCATCACACTTGACTTTAAAAATTTTCATCAAGATAAACATCAAGAAGTACAAAAGGTATTATACTGGAATAGATTCAAAATAAACACTTATCCAAAAGAGTACACAAATAATTAGGACCTTGTTTCTAATCTTAACAAATATACTAAGAACAAACCATCATAAAAGATTGGGAAAAATATAGCATTATTAGTTACCTGTCACCTAAGACAGACCACATCTCAAAAGCATAAGAATAATATATGAAAATTGTGTTAATTCTACTTTCTCATATAGCAATAACAAATATATGATATAAAAACTGAAAAAAATATAATAATTAAAGTAAAACATAACTAAGTATATGAATTGTGGCTTAGCAATTTAATAAAAAAAATTTACATCTACTCCACTAATCTCCATTTATTTATACATGCTGTAAAAAATTCCATATAGGCTGTATATGTTACTTTTGATTATATTTCAAGACAGTAATATTCTGAGAACTCCCATAGTTAAAATAATACAAATAATACATGAATAATAAATATACAATATCATAAATATAATACACATATAAGTAAAACTTACATCTAAATATTTATAACCCTTTTACCATTTAATAGTTCATAAGTCATTGAATTGATTTCAATGCCGTTTTGTAGCACAATAGTTCAAATAATGATTCATTGCACATATTGAAGATATCTGGATGATATGAATATTAAATATTAGCAAAACAATTTATCAGAAATCTGAGGTGCTTAAAATAAATAAGCACTAACATAATTTTAAAAAGCCATTCAAGATAAAGAACAAAATATATGTTGAAATAATATGAAGATAAGAATATAATTTCCTTTGAAACAATTCAGATGTAAAACAATGAAAAAGTAATAAGTGTAATATTTATTTCAAGCATTTACTTTTGAAAAACAACTCATAGATTCATGCAAGGAAACATTTATAAAAAGCATAATATACTCTCCATTAAAATAATGTAAAGTTTTACACAGAAATAAATCATTTATCAGGAGCATAGCAATCCTTTAAAAGCAATACACATTATAAAACAATAAGCAGATTGTAAATGCACAGAACATATTTTAATGTCATATTTTATATTTAATCAGCAACAAAATATTTCAGGGCAATAAAATACATTCAAGCATTAATGTTTATTTTGTATTTCCAGAACAAGGCAAAATATTTCCTTAATTAAAATGCAATATTTTAACAGCACATATTTAATATAAGATAAATTCCTGGAAAAACAGTCTTTCTATTCCATAATTTTATAAATGTTAAAATAAACATTTTAACTATTTCAAAACAACATTATAATGATTTTTATGGATATCATTTTAAATTATGAAGAGATAATAATAGAATAATTTACTTTCACAACAAAGCAAAAGTAATTATACTTTGATAGTTATTATTCCACAACTGTTCTTATCATTTACAATATCCTGCCAGTTTAGTAAAAGTTCTAAGTGACTATAATATTAAATCAAGCTTAATGAGAAATTTTCACAAATAATAATAAAGTTCACCATTACCAAATATACTACAGTATATAATTCATTGTAGAATAAAGCATAATAAACTTAGATTAATGTTATGCAAAGTTCTAGTATTCAATATTTTTAGAAGTTTTAATTCCATATAAATTTAATATGAATAAACAAGCAATTGAATATTAATAAAATTCAAGCAATATAATTATACCTTCCATAAAAATTCCCGTTATCACAGAGCATTGTGACAGTATATTATTTCATGCATAACTAAGCTTTTTGAATAGTATATAAGTTGAGGGGATTCTGTAAAATTATGTATAAACCAGAGCTAGAGGCCCAAGCAGATAATTATTCTAGCCATTCATAGTATTACTTTATAAAATAATAAGCAATTATAAAAATTACACTTAATGAGCTGATGAAAAAAAATGATAAAGTGTGTAGATAAACATGATCAGTTACTTAAATATGATATGTCAGGTGATAGATGATTAAATTAATGATTGACAATTATAGTATTAATTAACTAGTTAATTTATGTGGCCCAATTCAGTAGTCGAAGTTAGATATTTTAAAAATGAGTTTTTTAAAATTAGATTATATAAATTTTAGACAAAACAATAAATTAATATTGCATTATCTTGTTGCATTATACATTTACAAATTATTATTTAATAAATGAAATTATATTCTAATAAATAATACATTTATTGAAATATATTTTCTTTTTTAAAAATTCTCAAAACATTAACTTAAATACAATATCTTTAAAGTATTCACAGGACAAGCCTTGGAACTAACTAGTGATGAAGCTGTCATTTGGAACACATGTTGTTGAACAATATCAAATAGAAATACGTAGGACCAAAACAAGTGACTAGACAGTCCAGTTTCAGGCTGCCCAGTCTAATTTAGTTTATTTGAAGACTTAATTCAAGGAACCGTGTTGAAGTGATCCAATGCTGGGGAAAAAATGCTGATTAAAGCTGTTTTCCACCATAACATGGATAGTCATATCATGATGTCTGTTTTACAGGATTTTCCAATACCCCAGTTATAATAGAAAGTATGATGGTTTTATCTATCAGGAAACTATCTACTATGTGTGGCTAGATAACAAATAATCATATTAGCAAAAAATACCTGGAAAATTCAATCAAATCCAGAAACTAATGCTAAAGTTTGCAAAACTACCCAGTGCCTGCATTAATAATGTTATGAAGAAAGTGGACAGTGCCATAAGAATGACCAAGACCTATTGATAATATGTGTTGTGTAATATTACAAGTGCTACTGTATTTCCTCTCAAATGTTACCAATGGCCAAAAAAGAAGAACTACCATCTTTGGTGGAATTAATGAAGACAACTGTAAATATATAAAAAAGAATATTTGCAGAAAACAATGTTTTGGAACTCCTAATTATTTAACATAATAAGGTATTATCATTATAGATATTATAAAGCCTTAAACTTAAATTAAAAATATATTTTATTATTATAGACATTTTATATGTGTAGTAATAATTGCAAGTATATACATAACAGTTTTATATATTCTGTGTTAATAAAATTATTATTATTATTAATCCATTTAGTTTGTTTTTGCTTATTAAACATATTCCAAACATAATGCTTTTAATATCCAATATGCTTGTAATATCCACAATGCTGAGAAATCATGCAGTTCACTGGGGGATGATGATCATGCATTAATAAGTTTTCCAAAAGTAAACTTTCTCTTTAGAAGATTTGGTACCTGAGAATTTATTTATTTATTTATTAAAACTAGAAAAACAAATTAAAAATACTTTTGGAAGGATTTGTATGTAGGTTTTAAATAATCGCCATCATTATCATTGGTTAATATTATTATATATCTAAACTGAATCATTTTTATTCGAATTTTATTAACCATTCAGCAATCATCTAATATAAATATATATTTGAATCAAGATTTACAGTGCATATTAAATATATCATTGTATATCTTTGTATGTCTTGGTTCAAACCCATTTACTGTGGAATATTTGAAGTCAAAGTTTACTGTTCTGCCTATAGAACATTGTTAGATATTTTTGCTAATATATATAAAAAAATTTTTTACATAGTTTATTTTCTGTTAAATAAATTCCATTACAATGCTATCATTTAATAAGTTATGTCATTGATTTATAAATAATGTTATGAAGTATTATTATTTATGACGAATGTAAATAAACGAATTTAGGTAATTTAACTTAGCAATTGATCTTATCTTATAATCGTAGGTGTTATAAAACTATAAAGTCAGTATTTAAATATATATCATACCCTTAATGTATTGTAGTTTAAAGATGTAATTATATTCTTAATTGAATTATTACAAATAATTAGTAAGTTACAGCAGCTTTGAGTATGAGAGCAAGAAGTCTCTTGAAAGCTCTTAGCTAAAATAAATCAATATTCTTATATTTAAAGTAAATTAATATCGTACGTCTAATTATATATATTTACTAACTTCATTATCTGTGCATACAGCATATAGTAGTTTAAATAATTTCAATAATGCTTTATTGATTTATTATAATTCATTTTAAAAAGTATAGTTCTAATTGCTACTTTAATAATAGTCTATCCTTTTATAGATATTAATAATAAGCAAATGGTTTTAAATTAATTATTTCTAAGTCATATTTTAAATATCTTGAATTGTATATATGTGTAATTTGTTTCAATTTAAAGCTAACATTTAAAAAAAAAAAAGATTATATAGCAACTTCATTGGCTGGAAAATGCTCATTGTGTAATGTTTTGCTCATAAAAAATATTTGTTTTAAAATATCATGTTTTTGGAAAACATTTTCTTTATTCCCTTCACAACATGTTGTGGAAACAAATTTACAGATATTATATTATGATTTGATACATAATTAATGATTTAGGAATACAAATCATTGCTGACATTTATATTTTAAATGATAACTTTTAAAATATTATTAATTCCAAAATTTTAATATTATTTCGAAATTTAGTATAAAAATGTGGAAAATTTTGTTTAAAACTCCATTTAAAAAAAGGCAAATACAAAAGGTATAAAATGCTTCAAATTTTTATAAATTATGCAATTCAAACTTTCTCACATATTACAAAGTAAATAATAATATGATCAAATACATTAACTAATCTTTCTTGTCAAGCAGCATTGGTGGTCGAGAGGTCAGCGACAGCAGCTTTACAAGCAATTGTCCCGGGATAGCGGGTTCACTTCCTGGCTGATGCTATGACACATGAGAAAAAAAAAACTAATCTTTCTTTTAATTTTATTTTTATGATAGTTCAAATATTTATTATTCAATTGCAGTGATGAGATTTTTTATTAAACAATTTTTTTTTCATATAGGCTTGTAATATAACTATTAGAGCTGCTATTGATTTGTTATTGTTACAATATATATGCTAGTATGGACACTTTCATGGGTTACAGATAAAATGATTTATGTCTCAGGTTAATTCATGTATGATTTTTATTAGCTTGATCATACAATCGCCAACTGAGTGATAAATGGAATACTATAAAAATGGTTGTAGAGGTACTGTAAACATTGATTTATTCTAATGTTAATGTTCCATCAATAAAAAAATTGCTTATAAAATTCAAAAATCAAATCAAATTAATGTGTTTTTTTAAATTCAAAACATTATTATAAATCAGTATATACAACGCTTCTACAACCATTTTTATATTATTCTATTCATCATGCAGTGATGTCTTGTGTGATAAAGCTTAAATATCAGTATATTTATAATAGAAATCATAGACTGATGAACCTCCAAAAACACACACACCCATATATATATATATATCATTAAAAACCAGTCTACACTTAGAAAATCCCAATATCAATAACAATCAACAATTTCAAACTGCTGTCAAGGCAACCTTCTTTTAACAATAAAAATGGAATCCCATTTTTATTAATGGTCTAATATACTTGTATAGACACTAAAGATTGTAACTTGACCAGAGATTGAAATTATTGATACAAAGAAGTTTAAATAAACTTCTTATATAAACTTCTTTAAACAGGTAAATATAATCTATTCTGAATGCAGACTAATAAATAATCAATTATAACATTACAAACTGCAATTATAAATTTCAAATTGCACCCAAAGTATTACCTTAATAATAAGTGTAATAATGTTCAAAGCTAAATGGGTTTGTAAGTAATAATTAAAAACCAGTCAACACTTAGACAATCCCAATATCAATAACAATCAACAATTTCAAACTGTTGTCAAGGAAACCCTTTTAGCAATAAAAGTGAAATCTTATCTTTATTAATGGTCTAATATACTTGTATAGACACTAAAGATTGCAACTTGACCACAGAGATTGAAATTATTGGTACAAAGAAGTTTAAATAAACCTCTTTAAACAGATAAATATAATATATTTTTAATGCAGACTAATAAATAGTCATATATAAATGGTCAATTATAATATTACAAACTGCAATTATAAATTTCAAATTGCATCCAAAGTAATAAAATGGGAATTTACCTGGTATGATAATAGGTTAGCTAGGTCATCACAGTGAGTAAAAGAGTCTGTCTAGGATCCCTGTGCCTATATATCCACATAAACTTTAACTTCATTCCTGGAAGATGAAGGGATATGTGTTAAATGACATAGTTTTTAATTTAAACATTTATATATATATATTTAACAAATATATTTACAATAAGCAACATTTTAATAACAAAACCTATAACAAAATATATATTTAATTTAACATCTATGATTACTCTTTGATTATAATTTATTTCAATTATTATTCCAAACCCTTATCTCCCATAAAGAATAATCTAATTTCCTATCCTATTTGTCCTTTAAAATTTTTAATTGTTTGATTTACTGAAGTATTACTGTTTCTATTTAATTCAATATGCTAGTATGATTTTCTAAAAAAATTTCAATACTGTTTTATTTTGCTTTATTTCGGTTTTCATCAAGTTTTGTTTCAATATATATATATATAAATAAAGATACAAACATATATTAAATGAATGTTTGCCAAACCACATGCAAAGGCATATAAATATATACGTATAAATATACAAGCTTTAAGTTCATTAACTACTCTCTATTGTAAAATAACAGATCAATCGCTTTATATTAGGTGTAATAGATAATTTTCAAGGGTGTCAAAAATTTAAACACTTGCCAACAAAACTAAAATATAGGCCGAAATTTCTAATATATTTTTAAATGATTTGTTATCAAAGTGTGAACATAAAACAATCACGTTCTCACTGTGTTTAAATCAATAATGTCACACATGCATCATGCAAGACAGAAATAATTATAATCTCATGCACAATCTTACATAAAATAATAAATATTGCTTACCACTACATTAATATGTAATAACTACTAAAGACAATTAGAATATTTGTAAATAAACAATAAGTAGATGGTGCTTTAAAGTTTGTCTGTTATTTATTTATAAATATTCTAATTGTATTTAATATTTATTATATATAATTATGGCTGCAGAAAGGAGTTTGCTATTAACTGAAAGGAGATCCTTTGATTCCTCTTGGAGGGCTTAAAGGAACAAAGCAGGGCAAATTCCTAATGTCCACTCCATATGTTCTTGTCATTGCAGCTGTTATTACTATGTGGTTATTCATATAGCATAAGAACATGGATGGGCTGCTCACCAGCATGCATTAACCAGCATGGTGAGTTTATTGGTTTTTTACCTCTGAGTTTAAGATCAAAAAACACCATGATCTTTCTTTTCAGCTGTCTGATAAGGTAGAATAAATGTATGTGTAAATGATAAATTTTTTTCATGACAGACAAAAATAAATCATGGTCCTTATTCCCAGGAGGCTGTAAAGTCACCAACCAAGACAGCGGTTGGTGTCCAAAAGCAAAGGGTACTAAGAATCCCCTGATTGTGGACCCAGGCTGCCATTTGATGATGATTTTTATTTAGGTACTTAAACTGCAGATCACTTTCAAGTGAAGGAAGATTGCAAGAATTAGAAGAAGAACTGTCTTATGTTAAATGAGACATTATTGGACTTTGTGAAGTTAGAAGAAAAGGTGAAGAGGCAATTGATTTAAATAAGTGGACATGTCCCCAACTATAAAGGCACAAATATTGGAAATACAAGTGGAGTAGAATTTATTATAAATAAAAAGTCAAAGAACAACATTGTGGAGATTGATGGTGTATCGGACAGAATGGCAAGATTAGTTATACAACTTAATAGCAGATACCAACTACAGATAATTCAGGTTTATGCCCCAACAAGTTCTCATAGTGATGAAGTAGTAGAAAATTTTTATATGGATGTATAAAAGGCTTTTGATCAGAGTAAACAACATTTTAAAATTGTTATGGGAGACTTTAATGCTAGAATTGGTAAACAAATAAAAGATGAAAGTGCTGTAGGTAATTTTGGTTATGGTAATGGAAATGAAAGAGGACATAGACTTATGGAGTTTACAGAAAAAGAAAAGCTTTATATTATGAATTATTTTTTTGAGAAAAATGTTAAAGGGAAATGGACATGGAAGCATCCAAATGAAGGTACAGCAGAATTGGATTATATTTTGACTAACAGAAAATACATATTTCAAGGTTGTAATGTTCTTAGTAAATTTAACACAGGAAGTGATTATTGATTGGTAAGATGTAAGACACAAAACTAGAGAGACAAAAATTATTAAGAAAAACAATATTTACAGTTGATATTCCTAATCTTAAGAAACATTCTAATGAATTTAAATTAGAACTTACAAATTGGGTTTAAGTATTAGTAGATTTTGAACATGATTCAGATTTGAATGAAATTAATAGGAAAATAACTGATACACTTTTGAAAACTGCAACAAAGATAGCTGGTAGAAAAAAGAAGAAATTGACCAATAAAATTTCTATTGGGACTAGAGAATTTATGAAGAAAAGAAGGAATATGAAGATATGCAAAAATGATGCATTAAAGGGATTGACTATCTCAAATTTTGTAAAATGATGAGGAAACGAGTTGAAAATGATATAAGAAAGTATAACTGTGAACTAGCAAGAAAAGCTGTAGAAAATAATAAAAGTCTCAAGAGTGTAAAACAACATTTTGGTATTGGTAGGAAATTTATATCTGCAATAAGAAAAAAAGATGGAATTATTACTAAAAACAGAGTAATACAGAACAAGTACTTCTTATATCTATTATATTTTTTGAATTGCCCAGAATTTTAAATGAAGAAGTGAGACATGCAATTAAATTTATGAAGAAAGAAAAACCTCCAAGTAATGATGGAATAATAATTGATATATCAAAAGAAGCAGGTGAAGAAATAAATTTTTTTTTAGCAAAGTTATATACCAAATGTCTATGTGATAAAGATGTACCAGATGATTGGAAGAATGCAGTATTAATATTAATATTTTAAAAAGTTGATAAAGAAGATATTAGAAATTACAGATCTATCAGCCTTTTATCAGTTTTATACAAAATTTTTACCAAGATAATTACAACTCGTCTACAGAGAACACTGGATTTTTACCAACCAAGAGAACAAGCTGGATTTAAAAGTGGTTTTAGTACAGTAGATCATATCCAGGTATTGAGAGAAGTTATAGAAAGAACAAATGAATGTGAGTTGCCATTATGTTTTGGATTTGTAGATTATGAAAAGGCATTTGATTCTATAAACATTTCTTCAGTGATTAAAGCATTGGACCATCAAGGTATAGATCCAGGATATTGTCATATTTTAAAAAATATTTATAAAAATGCAACAGTAACAATTAGATTACATAATGATACTGGGAAAGTCAACATTGAGAAAGGTGTAAGACAAGGTGACTCCATATCTCCAAAACTTTTTATAGCAGTACTGCAAGAAGTATTTTGTGGATTAAAATGGGAAGCTAAAGGAGTGAAAGTAAATGGAGATTATTTAAGTCATTTAGATTTTGCAGATGTTATAGTTGTTTTTGCAAATAATGCGTTAGAGCTACAGGAAATGTTGTAGGAAGTTATCAGATGAAAGTAGGACTAAAGATAAATGTTAAAAAGACTAAAGTAATGTTCAATTGATTTTCTCAAAATATGAAAATAAAAATTGATTATGAGGAGTTAGAAGTTAATAGATACAAATACCTTAGTCAGATTATTAATACAGATGGAAACATAATGGATGAAATTAATTATAGAATTAAACTTGATTGGAGTGATTTTGGTAGAAATAACTTGATACTAAAAGGAAATATGCCTATATGTTTGAAAGGGAAGGTTTTTAATAAATGTGTTTTACCAATTCTTACTTATGGATCTGAGACTTGGACACTTAATAGAAGAGCAATACAAAGTTTTCACACCACTGAAAGAAGTATGGAGAGATGCATGTTAGAGGTAACAAGAAGAGATCAAAAATGCAATATAGGGGTAAGAGAACCAATAAGTGTTACTGATCTCATTGAAAAAATTAAAAGACTGAAGTGGAGTTGGGTTGGACATATTTCTAGAAGAGATGATAATACATGGACAATTAAAATCTTAAACTGAATTCCACGAGATTGTAAAAGACCCAGCAAGAGACCACATGTGAGATGGATGGATGAAATAAGAATGTGTGCAGGGGTGATGTGGAGGAGAGAAACTAAAGATTAGAGAACATGGATTGATCTTGGAGAGACCTTCATCCTGCAGTGGACTGATAATCATTGACGATGATGATGATATAGAATTATTTAAAATATTTATGTAACAGATTATTTATTGTTTTTTTAAGCAAATATTATATTTGTTAAATTTATTTTTTCAAATGTTCAAACATTAACAATTTATTTTTTCTTCTAAGTGCAAATACAGGGTATCCATAAAGTCCATGTGCAATTAAAAAAATTATAACTATTGTATTAAATGGAGGGGGCAGGAAAAAATATTTTTTATCAATTAATTGTCAATTTACATATACCATTTTCAACCTTCTTATACACTTAACAATACTATTTTACACCAAAACTTTACTCTTACAGTTTCAACTGTTTTTGAAAATAGGATTATAAAGATCTCTGATAATGACTACAGGACAGTTGAAACTGTAAGACTAAAGTTTTGGTGTAAAAAATAGTATTGTTAAGTGTATAAGAAAGTTGAAAATGGTATGATATGTAAATATAGACATCAATACATAAGAAAAGGAGAAAGAAGAAAATTGTATTACTAACTGTAGATAAATATGTATGTCAAGCTATAGTTTTATTGGCTGCATTTCTTTCAAACATATGTTAGGTAAAGGTGGAATATGGATTAACATCTGCCTCAATTATGAAACACATATTAAAAAAGTGATTCATAGAATTGTGTAGTCATTTATTATTTATACTAATCAGAAAAAAAAAAATTGTATGGTTGTTTTAGAAAATAAGGCATCAGAACTGTGGCAAATATTAATAAATGTTATCAGATAAGAATAATAAAGGACTATAGATAAAACCTAATAAGAATAAAATAATATCCACTAGATTTTTTTAAAAGGACGCTCTATGTGATTTGATGTTGTTGTTAGAGCATCTGAGTTGGGATCGAGAGGTTCCAGGATTGATTCTGGCACTCGCAGTTTTGGTGTTTGAACTTCTTATGAACTTCCAAGTAATAAAGGTATTAGCTGTTTTTTTTTAAAAAAAGAACAAAATAAAGATTGTTAAAAGTAATTTAGAAAAAGTTAAAAACAAAGCATTGGTTTGATTAAATCATTACTACTGATTGAAACATCATAGATGAAATGAAAGATTTATCTTTATTGTTAAAGGAGGTTGCCTTGACTACAGGTTGAGATTGTTGATAGTTTAAGAGTTGATTGTTACTATATGAAATACTTTAATAGAAATAACAATAATAAAATGAAATTTTCCTGTGTAGTTAAAAATTCTCAATAAATATACTGTAACAATGGTTGCTAATAACTATTAGTCTTGAATACTTTTAGAGAATAATATAAAAATTACAGACCACTTAATTAATTATAGAGAAATATATATAAGGATTGATATGAAAGTGTCAAAAATAAAGTAAATAAGTGGTAAAAAAAAACATTATCAAAAACATTCTTTAAAAAATTAAAATGTGGAAATGAAATGAGGACTTACATTAATACAAGAGACAACAATAGATACTAACTGGAATTCATAACTAGATTCAAAGAAATTTCGAAGAAATCATATGCAACATAGATAAGTAGGAGTAACACAATTTGGTGGATTGATGTGGGAAAGAAAAACTATTAACAGAAATACTGGAATAAACTAGGAGATATATTTATTCTGTAGTAGATTGATAATTGTTGATGATGATACAGATGTTCAGTCTAAAATTATTTCATGCTATGCAAAGTATTGAATAATATTTTATATTAGGTAACATATTAGTTTAATATTTGCTCAATTATTACATATTTCAAGATATAATTTAAATTGAATCTAAATTTAATGTTTAGCTGTAATAAAAATAGATACATTAGTTTTTAATTGGGTTTAAAATTTATATCTGGTCTAAAAATAATATAATCTCTAACTTAATACATGATTAGTTAATAATCATAAAAATATTATCTAAATTAAATAGTATCAAATTTATGAACGCTATAAATTTGGTGTGTAAATTTATTGTAATAATATATATATGAAATTTCTTGTGATTCAAAAAAAATGAAATTGCTTTTCAATTTTATATCTTTAATTAATAAGAAGTAACTAAACACGTGAATACTGTAAAGCAAAACGTTAATTTTTCAACATTACCTAACTTAAAAGGTATACATTACGTTTGATTAGAAAGCCGTAAAAGTGTTAATTATTGTGTGTAAATTAATTGTAATAATATATATATGAAATTTCTTGTGATTCAAAAAAAATGAAATTGCTTTTCAATTTTATATCTTTAATTAATAAGAAGTAACTAAACACGTGAATACTGTAAAGCAAAACGTTAATTTTTCAACATTACCTAACTTAAAAGATATACATTACGTTTGATTAGAAAGCCGTAAAAGTGTTAATTATTGAAGCCAAATGCATATTCTCAAATATACCTTCAACTCTTTTACTTTCAGATAGTAATAATAGGAACTACAGTCTCCTGTTATTATTACATGATTTCTTAATACATGATTTTTAAGATAAATGGTAATGACAACTGTTTTTCTGCTGAAAAGAAATTTTCTCTCGGGGGATCTCTAAGCAGCTACTAATTCCACACTAAAGCTATTGTAATTTTTTCTTCATTTACCCTTTAATTAATTTTTATTTTGCTCTGTGACAAACATTTAACAAAATCTTTATTCTCAAAATAATAAACCATTTTAAACGTTCATAGCACCCAGTTGTGTTCAATTGCATTTCAACAATTCTTGTCTCTATACATTTATCTTTTCACTTAGTATTGATTATTTTTTGAATATAAATCTTAAATCAATTATTATAAAAACTAAACAGTCGACTGCTGGAGCTAAAGAAATTTTTCATAAGTGAAATGTTGCGGAATCATTACTATTTATTCAAATGAATCTGCTGAAAAAAAAAATTTTTTTTTACATTGAATTGGGAAAAATATATATACAGAATTTATTAACAGATTTACGCAACGTTCTGTTGAACTTTTTAAAAAACATAATAAATAAATGTAAATGATAATAAGAATTATTTCCCTACTTCAACGATGGGTAACTAAACCGTATTTATATGTTTTGAGTGTAAATAAATAGACTACTAGAGTCTGACGTCCAAAATATATATTAAAATACTCATCATTTAAATAAATAAATAATAAATGATTGTTTCTTGAAATACCGTATGACATTTAAGGTCCAGAAATGATAAAGTTGAACTATGATCCATGAATCAAAACTGCTACTCCATATGGTTTAATGGATTAATCCATTAAACCACACGAAGCATTGCCATCTCAAAGATAAAAATACAATCCAAAATAATTTTCTTAGTGTAATGCCATGTCCACAATGTATGTTGAGATCCTGGATGAATTTGATAGATTTTATAGATAGCTGAGATTTCCTGAGCAATAGTATTTTTTTTATATTAAAAAACAAACCTCAACTTTCAATATCAGATATGTAGGTATCTAATATTAATCTTATGTAAATAAGAAATTAATTTATGAAATAAAGAAAGAATAAAGTGATAAATGTCAAATTATAATTATTCTGGTTATATAAAAAAAAACAATTAGAAGAGTCATGCACCTATAGTCACTAAGTCCTTGAGTTCTTTATTTTTCATGGCACGTAGATCCTTTATCCTGAAAAAAAAAAAGCCCCATTGAATTGTGCATATATATCTAAATCAAACACTGCCTAATGGTATACTACTACTAATAATAAATAGCATAAAAATCATGTAACATTAAAATACTAGTAAAATAACAAATTTATATTAAAATTTTATTACGACTATGGTTTTACCTATTGTACAAATAGACTTTCTGAAGTGAAAATCAACAAAATATAATATTTATATATAACAGACTAACTGTTCCTATAATTTGTTTTAAATATCAAATATCCTTATTCTCAAAGTAAGTTTGCATAAGATTAATGGTGTGCAATCTTATGAAAACTTACTTTGATATTAAAGATTGTAGGCATTTAAAAATAAATTGTGGTAATGGATAATCTGTTATATGTAACTGTTGTTATAGTCAAACCCGTAGTCATCATAGAATATCAATAGTCAAGTCTGTTATTTTGTTAGTATTTTAATGTTATATATTTTCTATTTTAAATATATATATCTAAGTATATGACATTCATAGTTTAATGCCATTCTAGAATTATGGACTCAAAATTAAGGGTTTACAAATTGCAGTTCGATTCTGTCACTTTTAGTACCTGAACATTAAATGATTTTTCAAGCTCCATACCATTCAATTGCTTTTCTTACGACAAAACCTAATTTAATAAATACTGCCTAATAGAAAGTATAAAGATGTTATTTTTCAAAATAAAAATACATTTTTCTTTTCAAATAATGGTTTGATTTTAGTGCATGTCAGAATAGATTTATTAAATAGTTTTCTTTAATAAAAATATATTTAAAATGAATAAATGATTGGATTATATTAAAGTATACTTGGTTCTTTTTTCATTTATTTTATTATCAGTCTATTACTTGTGAGGTCATGTGATAATAATAGTAAACTAATGGTTTATTGCTTGGAAAGCTGCTATGATTCGCGAATCTTAACCTGTAGAGTCTGCAATTCAATGACTGCACCAAACCACAAAGGAAGGGTCAAAGTTCAAATACAAAGTGTAGCAATAATTCTAGTTAAATGGTTACTCTCTTTTTTAATTAGTCTGTTTTTTTTAAAAAAAGGTTTTACAAAAAATAAAAAGACTTACTAATACGGTAATATATATATATATGAAGTAAGTTGTTAGTGAATAATTAATAACATAAAATACCGGATTCTGATTAATAATATTTTTTACCATAATCAAACATTCGGAATAAACAAATGATTAGGAATTATCACCTGACCAGTGACAATATAGTCGAACTTAATATCTTTAGATTCTCGAATACCGAATTTTAAGGCAACACTCTAACCAACTGAGCCTTTGACAGAATTAGGAATCATGATTCATAACAATAGAGAGATAGTGACCCGAGCCAACTGATGAGCACTGGTTCAGCACGAAATGCATCTTGGGGGTCGTTTGTTTTTTATTATATCTTTATTTATATGAATTTGAAAAGAATGGGAAAGTGTGGCTGTGTTTATTATATCTATAAAGATATTACATATGGGACAGAGAAAGGTGAATAACTCCGTGTGTGTAAATTTGAAAAATCAGATATATTAATCTTTAACTGAGGTTTAAAGTTTATATCTATGCTAGTGATAATCTCTAGTTTCGAAAATGCTTAGTAATAATCATTAGTGTATTTATCTGAAATGGTTGGCGTCAAAGTTGTAAGTGGAGGAAGTTTGACAACGGTAAATGAAAATGTAACAAGATAATAACTAGCAGTCTCCAAAAACTAATTTATAAAATACAACTGAACAAAATTTTTAAAATATATTCAATATTTTAATTACCATGTTATAAACAAATAAATATTCCTATCATTATATAGATATAAAATGTTATGTATACACTAAGATTGCAATTAAATTTATACATTGTTGAAATATATATAAACATATATAAAGTTCGAAATTAAATCCAAAAGGAACTGTAACTATTACTAATTGATATGAAGCTATCAAAACATCTCATGATCATCATTTCATATGAAAGACACAAGCTAGAAACTAATCTGGGGACAGTGGATGAGTAATCACTAGATAGGGATTTTATGCACAAACCTTCCTGTATTCAGTGATTATGAAGGCTTGCACTTGGTGGCACTATTGTATGGAGAGTTTGCTAATAAATGATATGCCTTCTAGCCACAGAAAAAGTCAATAGATTATTTTTTTTAGATAAAAGTGCAGTCATCCTTTATTGTGCTGCATGTTTATTTGTAAAGGAATGTTTCAACTAGAAGAATGAGATTTTAATATATTCAAGAAATATATTGCAAATTAGCTATTAATTGAATGATATTTTAATTAACAAAGTGAATTTTTTCTCATTTTAAACTTTTCCAGCAGAGAGTCAAATAATAAATATATAAAAGTAAACATCAGATTTTCAATGATATGAATGACTGAAAAGTTGGAGAGAAGAGAGAATTGAAGCCTGTCCCTTAAAGTTTGTATATTTGCTATCTTAATATAAACCAAGAACTGATTATATATGTGTATACATGTGTGTGTGGGAGATGATAATCCAGATCAATTGATGAGTGCTGATTCAGTAATGAAATATGTATATTGAAGATTTTTTTTCCACATGTATGTGATCATGTGTGTTGATTGTATAAGACAAAGCACATGACTAAAGAGAATTTGAAAGTCTGTGTTCCAATCTCTTTAATTAAAGTTAAACATGTATAATAAAAAATTAAACTAACTAAATACATTAAAATAGTATATTCCTTTGGAGTATATTTCATTGCTGTATAAATTAATTAAATGTACAGAAATTTTTTTTATTAATTTAAAAGTGTCACATCATTGATATTTTAAAATATTAAGTTGCTATTATTATTGTTATTTAAAGGAGTTATATATATATATTTTATAAATAAAAAGATTTTATTAAATGATAACATAAAAAGATTCAAGTACTTAATTTAAAAATATTAATTTTAAAGAATTGACAATTAGTTTAAAATAATTTAAAAATAGTTTGAAACATTATTTATTGTTCTATTGGCAAGTAGTCAAGAATGATTTCTTGTGAAGAAAACTGTTTTGATCACATGACCAAAGTCATAGCCTGTGAAATTTAAAAAGAAAAACATTGGATTTTAATCTTTCAAAATGAAATGGTAAATAAATAGTTTTTATTGCAAAAATTTGGAAACCAAGACTCAAATGGATAACCTAGTTCTTCATGGTTTTGTTTATCATAAATAGGATTATCTTATAATCATCAACTGCTGCAAAATCATGATTTTTCTACATCTTCATTTATGCCTATCTTCTATATTTCAAATGAAGTGCCATATAAAAGAAGTATCATCTGTTTTAGTTTAAAGTTGGATAACAATAACATTTTCTACTGGTAAACAAGTTAAAATTACAAAACAACTTATAAATCTTTATTAAATATTTTTATTTATAATAAATTTTTTTACATAAATATTATGTTAATATTAATTATTTTAAATTGTCAATTCTTAAATATTATATCAATCACTATGTGCATAACAAAGCTAAATGCAAGTAATATTTTTAAAACATTTAAAATATAATGTTCAAAGATAATACAGATGTAATAAATGATAGTATATTTTATTTTATAGATATCACATTTTAATACAGATTATGAAATATATAAAGTGTTATCTAATTATATTTATAATTTTAAATAATGATTGTTTAAATGGTAATAAATATTTATTTTATATATATCGGATTTGACTTATACAACATGTATTGGCAACTGAAATATTATTGATATATTTAGCTTGATATTATTTGTTAGTTCCAGTTATAAAATTCCTGTAGCTTCATTTTATAATGCTTTCATTTTATAGTGAATATTTTTTTAAGCATGGGTAATGTTTATATCTTTATAAATAATATGGCAATGATGAAGAATTAATATTTAAATATTTTATATATGAAGTTTTCAGAATAGTTGTTATTTTTATGCCATTACTTAGAATATTATAGTAGAGAATTATGCTTATATATAACAAGCATTTCACCCATTGCTTAATTTTATAGCCCTCAGCATATAGGTTACAGTGATACTAGGTATTGAGATAAGGATAGCTTGGTTTGTTTTGGCAATGTCTCAGATTGTTGATCATACACGTGTTTGTTGGTTTTGATATATTAATTTAGATATTGGTAACTATTACAATGACATTACTGTCATTTTATTTTTTTAAAATAAATTCTTTTGTTTCTGTTATTATTGACTATTATTTAAATTACAATGTACAAAATATTGATATGCCAAATTAATAGGGTTTAAATGTAATCCATGTTGGGTAAACTTGTCTTTTATTTTAAGATTTATTATTAATTGGAATAGTTTCATTTTTTAATTCATTACTTCACAATATTTGTTTGTAATTGTGACTTTATTAGTAAATTTAACTTCTTTTTTTGTTATTTTATATTAATTATCAATATTAAATTACAATTAGTTATTGAAAAGAAGTCTAGATCTATTATCTAGTGATGCCTTATAGTAAAGTTACATATGGACTATATATTTTTTAATTATTTTGGCTTTCCAAACTTTGGGGCATATAAACTTAGACCCTGAGAAATAAGAGTATATATATATATATAATATCATTTTTGACAACCCAATTCGTAGGGCTTTGATAAACTTATACCCTGAGAGAAGAAAAAGACAGTTATTTGCATTATTTTTTATCAGTTTGGTCACATAACGTTTTGGGATATTATGAGATAAGAATAGTACTTTTGTTTAAGATTTGATATTTTAATTTTAGAGATTTTGATTAAGTTATACCATGAAAGATAATATTAGCATATTTTTATACCTTGTTTCTTTTTCATATGATATGCTCTTATTTATTAAAGATTTTTTCTTTAAATTTGGTATTAATGTATAGAGCTTGATAATATAAAACACTCTGAGATATTTTAAAATATAGGATTTTTTTTCTTTGACTTATCCAATGTTTAAGGCCTGATAAATGTTACTTATTGATTTTAATAAGTTATGTCTTCATCTTTAATTAGATAGAATTAAAACATCTTGAGGTATTGAAGAATATAATTTTTTTATATATAAATTTCGGTTTCCCAATTTGATGAATTTAAAATAAAAGAAAAAACTTTGAGATAGTTAATCAATTTAATGATTATTTTTCGTTAAATTTTAAAAGATATAAGTTTGAATATTGTAGAGCCACATATATTTTTCTTTATTATAGAATACATTTTGTGTCAATTTAAAATTTTAAAATTAAGCAGCAAAGTAAAATTTTAGTTGATAGTTTTGATGAAAATAGAATAAAGAGAAATTCATTTGGTTTTGTTTTCATTCTTGGGAGAAAACTAATTAATATTTCTATTATTTATATTAATGAAACAATATTTAAATAGAGATAGAGAAAAAGATAATGGTCAAGAAAAGGAAGTTAGTCCTGAGCCAGAAGTTGAATTAGTAAAACCAGAAATTCCTGAGATAATCTTTAAGGAATCTCAAATTATAATTAGGAAAAATAAATCTATAAAAGTAATTGAAAAGAAGAAGAAGATTATGGTATGTTTAATATGGAAATATTTAGTCAAATGTTGCAAAGAATGGAGCAAAGAAAATTAAATGAATGAATATTTGCAACAGAATCAGCAGAGTATGATTCAAATGAATAAAAACATGCAAAGAATGGATCAGAGGATGAGTCAAATGAAAGAAAATTTGGAGCAGAAAATAGATGACTATCACTAAAATATTGAAAAGTACTATCAGAAAATATTTCAGAAAATGGATGAATTTGATAGAATAATGATGTTGGGTTTTAAAATGGAAAGAGAAGAAATAGAAAAAGTTCAGTTTGAAATGAAAGAACAATTATAGGAGGTTAGGATAGAATTAAGTGATAAAGCTCAAGAGGTAGAAGAAAGGATTGACAAAGTAGAAGAAATGAACATAGTATCAAAAGATTTTGAGGAAAAAGAAGTTAACATAGATATATTTTTAGAAGAAATAGTTGATAGTATAAATATAATTAATGATTCTAAAATTAATATAGTTGCTGAGTTAAAGATAATTTAGTTTGTATAGAAGAATCCAAAATTGATGTGGATTTAAAATATCAACAATCTAAAATTGATGATGAGATGGAAAACTTTTGTGAAAATGATGTAATAAATATTGAAGAATCTAAAATGATGAAATTATAAGAGAATCTAAAATTATTGATGAAATCATGGATGTTTATGTTATTGATATGAAAATGCCAGGAGGGTCAAAAATCTTCACAAGTATGAAGTAGATATCAAAATTATGTTTTGTAAGAATAAATGTAAAAGGCACAAGTAGAAATATTAAATGATTTAGAAATATTTAATAATACCAGGCATAATAAAATTTGGTCTCATATTTTTATGAAACTTCATATAAATATAGAAGTATTGGAGTTTGTAAGTGAAGGTAAGTGTAATCAAACAAAATAGTTTTGCTATCATGAAGTACAAAGTTGTGAGTATGACTGTTTTAGCAGTGGATATGTGACTTATTAGATTCAAATATAGGTAAAATTTTCATAGTGGTGAATGTTTAGAATTACTGTGTAAAATGAAATGTATAATTTGTATTAGTGATTATAAGAAAATTGGGTTTATATGCTATAAAATACTATATTTCTTTGGAATAAAGAAAATATATATTATAAGGATAGATGGATAAACCAATGTCATGTAATTGTTGACTCGTAAGGAAAATATATTCAGTTTAAATCTAAAAATATAAATAAGAGTTATTTGTTGTCAAGTTTAATTTTATTAGTGGTTAATAAACTAATTGAAGTGGTTTATATCATTAGAATGTAGGAAAATTAAAAGAACTCCAAATTCTAAAGTTCATCATCAATATTTTTTAAAAATTGAACAGCCTACACTTTGTTTTTATTTTTTTGTATGTACATAAATGGCTATATATATATTGTTAAATATTAGGGATAAATATTTTATTTAATTATGATGATTTTGTGTTAAAATTAATAAGATATTAAATGTTAACTCTGTTCTGACTAAAGTTTATATTATATTTAAAAAAGTCAGAATAAAAATTTTCTTTTTTTTAAAATAAACATTATAATTGTTAAATGTAATAAACCTCTTTTTGTAAAAGGAGGTTAATGAAATAATATATTCCTTTGGAATATATTTCATTGCTGTATAAATTAATTAAATATATAAAAATAAATTTTATTAATTTAAAAGTCTGACAATATTGATATTTTAAAATATTAAGTTGGCATTATTATTGTTATTTAAAGGTATTATATACTCTTTTTATAAGTAAAAAGATTTTATTAAATGATAATATAAAAAGAAATTCAAATGTTTAATTTTAAAATATTAATTTTAAAGAATTGACAATTAGTTTTAAATAATTTTAAAATAGACTGAAGCATTATTTATTGTTCTATTGGCAAATAGCGAAGAATGATTTCTTATCAAGAAAACTGTTTTAATCATGTGAACAAAGTCATCAGCTGTGGAATTTAAAAATGGAAACATCGGATTTTAATCTCTCAAAATGAACTTCTAAATAAATTTTTTATCCCAAGAATTTGGGAACCAAAACTCAAATGAATAACATAGTTCTTCATGTTTTTGTTTATCATAAATAGGATTAGCTTATAATCATCAACTGCTGAAAAATCATGATTTTTCTACATCTTCATTTAGGCCTATCCTCTTTATTTCAAATCAAGTACCATTATAAATTAAAAAACAATAACATTTGTTACTGATAAACAAGTTAAAATTACAAAACAACTTATAAATCTTTATTAAATATTTTTATTTATAATAAATTGGTTTTTTACATAAATATTATACTGATATTATTTTAAATTGTCAATTCTTAAATATTGGATTGATTACTGTGTGTGTAATTATCAAAGCTATATGGAAATAATAATTTCAAAACATTTTAAATGTTCAAAAATAATACAGATGTAATAAATGATAGTTTATTTTATTTTGTAGATATCACATTTTAATACAGATTATGAAATATATAATTCCTGTTATTTAATTATATTTATAATTTTAAATAATGATTGTTTACATGATAACAAATATTTATTTACATACATGGAATTTGACTGATACTATATGTATTGGCAACTGAGATATTATTGATATGTTTAGCTGGATATTATTTACTTCCAGTTATAATATTACTATGGCTTAATTTTGTAATGATTTCATTTTGTAATGAATATTTTTTTAAGCATGGGTAATGTTTAGATGTTTATAAATAATATGAAAATGGTGAAGAATTAATATTTAAATATTTTATATATGAAGTTTCAGAATAGTTATTTTTATGCCATTACTTAGAATATTATAGTAGAGAATTAAGATTATATATAACAAGCATTTCACCTATTGTTTAATTTTATAGCTCTTAGTTAATAGGTTATTGTGATAGTAAGTATTGAGATAAGGATAACTTGATTTGTTTTCGGCAATGTCTCAAATTGTTGATCATACATGTGTTTGTTGATTTTGATATATTAATTTAAATATTGGTAACTATTACAATGACCTTATTGTTATTTTATTTTTTAAATAAATTATTTTGTTTAATAATAAATTATTTTGTTTCTTTTATAAAGTACTTGAATTATAAAATACAAATTATTGATATTCCAAATTAATAGGTGTCCAAATGTCATTCATGCTGGGTAAACTTGTCTTTTATTTTAAGATTTATTATTAGTTGGAATAGTTTCATTTTGTAATTCATAACTTCCCAATATTTGTTTGTAATTGTGACTTTACTGGTAAACTTAACTTCTTTCTTTGGTATTTTCTTATATTAATTATCAATATTAAATTACAATTGGTTATTGGAAAGAAGTCTAGATTTATTATCTAGTGGCACTTTCTAGTAAAGTTACATATGGAACTATTTATCCATTACAATATATATATATATATATATATATATATATATATATATATATATATATATATATATATTGTAACATAATAAAGAATCAAAAAAAAAAAATAACACTATCAAGAATTATAGGCGAATTATTAGCAAATTATTATAGCAATGTATTATAGCAGTAGGTTTTATCCACTTTCATTTCTTGGTTTGATGTTAAGTGCATGTTTAAACAAATACTAAGTGAATATGGTCTAGCAGGGCGCCACTAGATTATCTGAATCTAGACACGGTTATATCTAATAACCTTTTACATGTACCGGGTTTGAATCCCTTTTTGGTACTTTATTTCTAATAAAAAAAATGAGAGATTTTGCTTTTTGAGCCATATCACTATATGCACTAATATTTAGGTAAAAGTAAAACATCTTTAAACCACAGTGGAGTTCATTAAACATAAATCATTTCTCAGATCTTAACATAACAAATGTGTTTCAATATTTTTATAAGTTCACTAGCTCAGATTATATATAACTAATTTAGGATGGCAATTCATTCATCCTTGCATGAAATAGATGATGGGATGTGGTTATAATAATACTAAGAGATCACTAAATATTATAAAATCAATATTTATTTATGGCCTTTAAACAGTTAAACAGCTCATTAATTAAAACGTTGATGGCGATGATGATGATGATAATAATAACAATAAAGACAAGGGTTTCAACTACAGCTCTAGGACTAAGCCTAAACATAAAACTAAATTTTATGAAGAAATTCATAATTATTGCTTAATTTTAGCATATTTACTTATATCTTAAATAACTAATATTCAACCATTGATGATGATGAATAATCACACTTAACAAAGACTACAATTAATGAAATATATATGCCTCGTTTAATAAAACAAACTAATATTTATTACTACATTTCTAACATATACATAAAAATTTCTGGATAATATGAAAATTGACATGAATAATAATAATAATTGATTATATAACAATCCTCAGATTAATTTTAAGTTCTTCCCCCTTTCCCTTCAAATGTATTTTGTGTTAAGTTGGACGTCACATTAACCATGATTTTCACTCCATGAGAAAAGTATTTAAAAAAAATATAATCTGCTCATTGGCACACATACTTTAAAATCCAACATGTAAATAGAATGTAAAAAAAAATGTTAGTAAAATTGAAAGAGCAAGTTTTAGAAACAAGTTTTAAATTATTTTCTCCCCCTCCCTTCCAAGCGCTGAAATCTATACTGAACTTGAAACAAAATAATCTAATATTCTAATACTACTCATTATTTCACATTCACTCACAATTATACACATATAAAATATCATTATGTATGTGCGTGTTTTATCCCATAATAACAAAATATTATTAAAAACCAAAATAACAACAATATATCAGTTAAAACTAAAATCATAATACCATAAAAAAAAATAAAAAAAAATTGTTTTACATATTAATATTGTAAAATTAATAAACAAATCATTTTTATTCATTCAAGATCATTTATGAAGCTCAAAGTTATTATTAGTAAGACATTCTTGTTTTAATCGATCTGAATAGTCTTTAAAAGTTCTTTAAATAAAAATATACCACTTTATTGCTAAAATGTTTATTAAGACTGATATCATAAAGAAAATAGATATAAAAAGTCATATTACCGATCTTTTGTTTGTGGCGAATTTCCAAGGGTTCAAACTTGTCTATATTTCTGCAGCTACTATGTGGGAACAATCTCTTTCTTGAGGTGTATAACTATTTAATGATGATGACTCTATTGAGGTTATTTGCTTTAGTGGACAATTTGGAAATCATTATATTAATTTTTCTTCTCTTCCTGTCACGCATGTGGATGAAATACAGCAGTTGTTTTCACATTTATAAATTTTCTTGAGTTTAAAATCAGTTGTTGGAACAATTAATTGGACTTGATTATTAATATTTATCAGTAGATTAATTCATCTTCTTTGAATGCAGGTGAATGCTTTCTTCCTTCTATTAAAAACATCTTATTTATCTGGTCAGTTGAAAGGTGTAGAATATTATTTTAGACACATCTTTTCTTTCCTATGTGATGTGCAGCTTCCTCCAGATGGTCCGGCAAATGGAATATACATATAATTTTTCTAGCCCGCCATTTCTTATATTTTCAACATTCAAATTTGATAGTTTAATAATCTGAATCAATCAATAATCTTCATAATAATTCAAGACAGCTTTTTATATCCAATTTTTAGCTACCTTAACCAATCAGAGATAGCATCACTTGCTATTTTTGGACAAATTTGTTTTAATTAGATCTCTAATTTATTTTCAACTATATTATTTTTCAACTGAAAAGTTTAATCCTTTTTCCAGACACTTTTGTTTAAAAAAAAATAGACTCAATCCTTATTTCCTTTCTTTTCTTTTTCTTTTAACATCCAGGTAACACTTCAAATCTTTGAGCTTCCTTCTTTAGATCTTGATAAGACAATTTCAAAAATTATAGTTCTGACTCATTATAAGTTTCCAAAGTGAAACAATCATTTACAAAAAAAAATTGCTACAAAGATCGATATCTGATTAAACAGATTTCCTCTTTTAACAAACAATTGTACAAAAAAAAATAATTTAACAGATTTAATACTTCCTTTTCTTTCAATATTTAGGAAATGTAAAATTTTGTATGTAATGTACACACATCCTTCATTCTTTCAAATCATTCATAAACTAACCTTAAATAATATAATTGCTAGCTTAGTAATTATAACCCAATTATTTAATTAAGTCTGTAACTTTTAAATCCCAATTATAATTAAAGAAAAGCAAAATAAAAGTATAGAATAAAATATTAGAATTGATCAAGCATAGGTTAGTTTTAAAGAAAGTTAAAATGTTTAATATTTGAAATATAAAACAATTAAATAATTTACACATACATTGCCTATATGTATGCATTATAACTTTGCTTTTTAAAGAAAAATTAAATATTAAATAGTTTAAATGTGTGTATTACCTTTCTATCAACACACAAACAAGTAAAGCATGTAATTGTTGACCCATTCTTTCTCTGTTTAAAGCTTTTAGAACTGGACCTTGTAGGGTTTAAACTTGGATGCCCTACAACTTCCTTTATGGTTATATAAAATTGTGATGATGATTTTTGGTTTACCTTTTCTACATGCACATTACTATAAATTTAGCTAGTGACTAAATTGTAATGGCACAATATATATATATATATATATATAGGTTATTTGATCTCTAATAATGAATAAATTTAACAATTCAATTATACAGAAAGTGAAATAATACATAATAATAATAACAACCATATTCACAATGTTGTGGTGCTAGGAAGTTTCTTCTATTTTTAAAAAACAAAATATGCAAGTTCAATTGTAAATTGTTTAATAGAAAATGAAAGTTCTAGAAGAGCAGCCACCAGTCATCTTGCAATAAGTCATGTTAGTGAGCGCTGTAGTTCAACACTTTTGCCAATCTTCTATGACATTATGTCACAACTATTGTGCATTGTTTTGGAGAGAATGCTTAGGTAAGATAACATTTTTGGTTCACTTAATTATAGTGCTTTTTTTATTTTTGCTATTCACAGTTACTCATATTGTTGATTTTCATGTTACTTGAATTGGAAGCTTCAATAAATTTTTTTGAAGGATTTTTTGACAAGAAAGGATTCCATGAACTTTTCATTATAAACAATGACTTACTATTCTCCACTGTGGGAACTTTTAGATAATAATACAGTAGTAAAGTCTATCAAAAAAGAAGAGAAAACAATAAATAAATAAATATTATAAACTGCTTTGTCACTGAATTTGTATCTCAAAGTTTTGGCTGAGAGTGTAGATTACAAAAATATTTTTTTATCCTAAATAATTTATTTCTGTGTATTTAACAATTTACCATTGTTTAGAAATTTGAATAAAATGTGTATTCTTTATTTTTGTTTCCTTAAATAATTCTGATATAAATCATTATCTATTATGAGAATTATTATGAGTCCATTTAATTCTGCCATTATTAAAAGTCTTAAATAGTAATATAATAGCTAAGCTAATTAAATCAAGATGGAATCATATCAATGTTCTGTACCAATATTCTGATAATTTTTGTTCTTGATTAAAACTTATAGACAATAAAAAATCAACTTATAGTTCAATTGTTATTCTATTAATTAATTAATGAAATATTTTGTTTTAGTTGTAATATTTCTTTTGTTGTCTGCGTTCAGAAAACAAGTGATCACAATGATCCTATGTTTTTCTAATGGGTTTAACTATTATAAGATATATATGTGGGTGTTTACATGGTTAGCTGCCTTTCATATGTCTCTGGTAAGTATTGTATTGTATTTTTCTATGGATCGTATTATATTATTTCTATATTATAAAATATTTAAAAGCTAAGGCAATCCGATGTAAAGCCCTGTAACGATAATGTTACTTGCCATTCAAACATATTTGTGCTACAATAAAAATAAATAAATAAATGAAAATTATATTTAAAATATGTCATTCAATATTTCAACTAGGGTTTGGCTTTCATCAGAAACAAGAGCAAAATGGCTAAGAATGAGTAAATTTTTAAAGCGTGGAAAATGTCTTGTGGATTTTAATTAGTTGACAAAAAATAATATTAGAGGGTTTGATTAATTATCTGTTTATCTATTGTGTCAGATATTCAGAATTGCTTTATTTAAACTATTTTATACTATTAAAATATAACTGAAAAAAATATGAATATATAAATCACGTGTAAGCATATGTAAAAGTATGTGTGAACAAATATTTTTTATTATTAATAATAAATTTCAAATATAGAGGAATATATATTTATTTATTTTTTAATTAAATATTTCATATTAATGTTAATTTTAATCATGGATGGAAAAAATTACTTTTATTATATACAAACACACACATGACGTTTACATGTATGTTCATACTCAAATAGGTATATGCATAAAGTGTACATGCATTTAAATGTAATTTTTGAGGAATATTTGCATGATGATTAATAGCTTCTCTTATAAAACTTCCATCTTCTACTAGTAACTATAAATGAATTTAATATATTATAAAAATGCTCACTTACTTTTAAAGCATCACATGCTCTAATAAATTGAAGTATGGGATAACTTAACTTTTTTGTAAATTGTGAAACATATGATTATTACTCATTTAACCATTTGTTGCAGAGTCAGATATATCAAGTTTTCACTTTTTCAATTTACAGTACTAGAGACATTCCATTTAAAATTGTTAGTTGTATTATAGTGAGCTGTATTTGTGATAAAAATATATTGAAGTCCAAGAACAATTTCTTCTTCACTCATTTTAAAATCATTCACTTTGAGCTTGTGTAACCACTGGATAACAGGAATTACAGAGCTATAAAATTCTCTTCTCTAATCCATCTTATAGCTTTTGCTTTCATCAGTGAAGATTAGGATTCCAAGTCAGAAATAATGTTCTTATGCATTAAATAACCACTTTTCATAATTGTTATCATATGTAATAATTTGGATTAAAATTATTCAAGAATGTGCAAGAATATGTAAATACACTTATATATGAGATTTATCATCATTAGATGAATATGGACACCTCTCTTATTTTGATTTTAATAATCAACTAAACTAAGAACTTAAAAAATGTAGTATGCAACAAGTGTTTACAATTCACACACTTTTTCATAATTCTCTAATGATATTATTTGTACTATAATAAATTCAGTCCACCAATGAAGAATAAATATTAGTAATAATTCTCTATCAACAAAACAAGCTTTCTCGAGAGCCCCATTTTTAAGAACCTAGTAGATGTATTAAAGAAATAGATAAATTGTAACATTGCTATAAATTTAGTGAATAAAATTCGCTTCTTGTTTTAAAAATTGTAATTTAAAATAAATCATAAATTAATATTAAAATTATCTTTAAGGTTGGCTATTATATTTTAGAGTTGTGTTGTCATTAGAAAGGTAAATTTTTATATATGTTGTTTTTAAAAACACAACCAGATCTTATGAATTTAAATTTTTTGAATGTCATTTTATAATTTCATAAACGATTTATTATTGTAATATTTATTAGATAATATCTATAACATTTCGATGGCAGCATTTAATGTCATAAAAAAAATTTTAAATTAAAATTTCACCCGCATATATCTACTTATTTTTCTAACTAACAATTTATCTATTTGCCTTTTTTTCTCTTTTCCCCTATCCCTAATCTTTTTTTCACTATGTATTCATTCCTACTTGTAACTATTATTCATATATATATATATTATAATGATCGGGGAGAAGTGTCTTAACGTATCTGCATTACAGGGCGCCACTAGGCATTTGAACCTAGAAAATTTATATAGTAGACAGATACATAAGTTAAAAAATTTTTTTATTTTTATATTGGTTGATTCCGACTGTTAGCCCATTGTCACTAGCTCAGCAGAGTAGCAGAGATTTATATTTATAAATTCTTATCTAAAAACATTTTCAAAATAAAGGAAACCACTGCCAGAAATAACACACAAACATTTATTTAAACATATATAAGATTTAAAATTATTTTAGTATCAGTTTTACATTTAAAAATTTAACTTACATTTTAAACTTTGATTTTAGATTTTAATTTACATTTTAATTTTTATAAGTTCGCACAGATGGATTTATAAAAGTTTGTTTTATAATGTTGAGTATAGATCGGTTACATAGATTACACAGTCAAAAACATTTCAAAATAAACATAACAATCAAAATATAAAGTCAATGATGGAATTGCAGAGGGAAATTTATAAGAAACCCAATGGCATTCATCATAAGATGCCACATTGACACCAATAACTTAAAAGACATCCGAATAAATACATTTTAGATACTCACCGTAAGGTATCATTATTTACCGAATGTCTATATATTTTGATCAAATATGAAAACCAAAAACATAATTAACTGATAACGAATCCATGCAAGCATCCATACCCAACTTAAATTTAATGCATTTAGAGTGTCGAGTATGAATAGACTACATAGATTGCATTTGAAAAAACAATATTTTATCTCTTATTTAACCTTAGGCCAAAAGTTCGCAGTTAAACCAACATCAATCCATCTGATATATCGATGTATTCAATGTAATACAAATGCGACAGCACAAATATAGGTTAAGAGAAGAAATTGACTCTCATCCAGATAGGAATACTACATCTATCTGATGAGAAGAGCAATAAAAAAAACTCCATAGGAAGGGACTGTGGTCCTTTTTGCCGACTTACGATCCCATTCCATAGGCAAAAGGGGGTGTGCGGCGTATACTAGCGATTCTGCCTGTAGCGAACCTCGTACTACATCTACAAATTACACCAATATATCCAATCCATTGACCCAATTCAACTAGAAACAAATAACCTAAGATTACCCTCCCCTAATAAAACTTCACAGATCTATATAGCCATTCACGCCCGACTTAAATTTAACATTTATATAATTTAGTTTAACGAAAAACAGAAATCATAATAAAAACTTAAAGAACAAAAAAAAAAAAAATGGAAATGATTTTACAAAAGAAATACATCAAATAAAATTATAACTAATTTAGTCAGATAGGAAATTCTTCTATTTAAAATATTGAAAAGTTTAGCATTTAGAGTTCTTTTTGTTTAGAAATGTTCATTAATTATATATTTCTTACTGTTTTGAAAAATGTCCGTAGTCTCTGATTTCTTGTAATGGAAGGTGTTAATTCCCATGAGGTCATAAGGAGATTGGTGTGCAGTTAACTGTTGGTCCTTTATGGTTGATGGTATTCTTCTGGGCCTTGATGTCCTGTGGTCCGCAATATCAGAAAACGATGTTTCATTTTTTTGAACAACTGAAGGAATTGAAAGTGTGTCTTTCAATCCCTTCTCCAACCCTCTCCGACTTAATACATATATGTTCTCTCTTAATAATAATCATTTTTTTATTTCCAAACCTTTCCTTTTATATTAATTTTGCGGATTAACTCAACATTACATCATGATGGTGAAAACCCTTTCATTGAGGTCCGATTCCTAAGGGATTTCTTTTTATTTGCTATTAGTTTCTATTGTTTTCCTATCTGACCATTGCTTATACATTTAAATGCCCAAGGGCTAGTTCACTTGGACTAATTAAAATAATCATTTCCATTTTTCAATAACATTAATTAATTTTTTTATCTCTAAATTTTTTAAGTCTTTTTCTTGAATATTTAGTTTTAAAACTTTTTCTTTTTTTTAATAAAGTTTCTTTTTTTTAATTTCTCATCTGGCGATTTTATATATATTAGAGTTTAGATGATTTTTTAATTTTCAATTTTTAAAAAAGAAATTTTTATTTGCGAACTTTTATTTTTTCATGTTTAATAATAATAAAAAAAAATGTAATGGTGTATGTGCCTGTTACAATATATATATATTTTAATTTAAAACAGATTTTTAAAATGTAAGTAGTCCATGATTAGGAAAAAGTCCAATAGCCTCTCATATAGGGTCAGCAAGAAGAAGGTTATACTTTCCAGGGTTTGATAATTTGAGCAGCTTCCATCATTTTATTTTTTAGATAATAATAGCTAAATACTCATTTACATAACAATGCTGACTTGACTGTCAGCCAAGCTATATTAAACAAAAATCTTAAGCCTTTTAAAAATAATTTTTCTCAGCATAGATTCAAACTCTACCTCATAGATATGACAGGTAAATATGCTATTTTCGCACCAGCAGCCATTTTCTGAATAGTACGTATCACTTAGGGATAGTGAAGAAATTTTCAAAACCAGAAAACTCTGATAAGTATGAATAACATTATGTTCTTTTAAATAAAAAGTTCAAATCATAAAATGATTTAGCCTTTTTAAACTTTTTTTTTTTTTAAAAAAGTTTATTCTTTTAAAAAAAATTATTATACTAAAGCAAAGATTTTCATTGGTAAAAGATGTTAATATATATCAAATTCATTCATATATGTATTTGGTATTATTAATATTAGCCCTTTACCAACTTTTTAACTAGACCCCTCTCCAGTTATCAATTGAATACTAAATGACTGGGGATTCAGTCATCAAATTGGTATAATGCTAATATTTATCAATAACCAAATATTTTCATGAATTATATTCATATTTTTTACACATAAAAAACTTTGCTTTAATATATCTACATTGTTTTTAAATGGTTTCTTTATCAATTTCCAATTAAAAAAGTTCAATCGAGTTATTTGAGCTGCAACTATTTTTCTACCATTTAACCTGAATCAGAATCAATAAAATGTATAAGATAATTAAATTTTTCATCTAGTTCCATAATTTTTTTATGTGCCATCTCATATAAAGTTTTATATACAGTTAAATAAATTAAAGATATTAATTTAAGTTATAATTCAAAATATATTGTTAAATTTTAAATTTTATTATTATATACAGTGGTGTCCTTCATAATGTTTGTGACAAAAAATAAAACTTATTTCCTTTTTAACTAAATTAAGATTTGAACAATGAATACCAAAAAATGCAATGAACTCTGTTTCTAAGTTTTAGTTTCTAATTTATTTAATTTAATTCAAATTATTGGCTTCACTTTTTAATGTTCTCTGATTTTAAGTTATCGATGTAATTCTTATCAAACATCACACAAATAATCTTATAAAAATTAATTAAATTTAATGATGAAATATACACTATAAATTTATAAATTATAATATTAGAATACATTAACCTTAAATTGAACCTATATATTTTAAATTAATGAAAATTAACATTCACCATAACTATATCAAGTCTTAACAGATGCTTTCTTTCAGGCTCATGTCTGAGAAATCTAGAAATTTAATGTGCATTTTTAATCCTTTATAGATAGATTTTAATTTTTTTCCAGCTTTAAAATTCACATATATATTTTTTCAATATTTTAATTTCAAAAAAATTCTGAAGATGTCAGAATAATCAAAAAATCAGGAATTTCAAAGTATAGTAAACTCCACAATGATGAGAATTCATTGTATTCTTGGCGGTCTTGAACTTTGTGATAACTTTGTGATATTACTTTGAGAAAATATTATGAATGGCTAAAAACATGATTTTTTTTGAAAAGTTTATGATTACTTTTTCATAGTAATTGTATGATAATTATTAGAAATTAAAAATGTAATATTTTCTACAAAATTATTTTATTTTTAAATATAAAAGATTATATTTTTCTGAGTAACATTACCAACACAATTACAGTCATGGAAAATACAATCTATCTAAAAATATTATCACTAAGAATCATGTAGAAAATATAGCAATATCATACAATTTATTTTAAAATGTTAAACTTTTAAAGCATAAGTTGATAGTTTTATTAGATGTTAATAATTATTTGAGATTTTAAAAACAAACATCAAACAAAGAAGATTTTATTCATTGCACAAATTCTCTCTGTTTCTCCTGACAGTTGAATGACAAAACATTTGATTAAAATCTAATTTTTAAACTAATTCCAAAAATTAAATGTGATTTTTTAAAAATTTATTTAATTTCTAAACAAAAATATTAAATGAGGTCAAATTTATTATATTTTGATAAATAATAATGGTTTAATATTAAAATGAAAATTAAAAATTTATAGCAAGTAAGAACAAGGAAAACTGTCTGAATACAGGAAGGCTAGACTGTATTATTAATTTTTCATATAAGTGACCTTCAGTTTAAATAATGTTTATAGCAAAATAAAATTACTTTTAACTTAATTATGATTAATAATGAGAACATATTAAAACAGTAAAATAATGTTTAAAATTAAAAAAAGCTTACTTTCACACTTTAATAATATAATATAAACAATTCCTACTATAAAGAGCAAAATAAAATGGCTAAATCAAGGAACATATAAGTCATAATGAATGCCTTTATCTGATATAGCAGAAATATACGCAAAATGTTCTAGATCATTTCCATGTTTGATATCTTTCCAATGTTTTGTAAGCATTCTATCAATTTAGTTTTTTAATCTTTTTTATCTGTATGTTTAGCTTTAAAAATATTGTGTTTTTTCAAAATTATTATACATTCATACTGCATAGTAATTTTAGTCATGAACCAGAAAAATGATATTAGAAAATTAATGTTAATGTTCAGAAAGAAATAATTTTCGAGCTAAAGAACAATAAAAATGTCAAAGATTTATGGAATGCTTTTTTTAAAAATAAACATGGTGTAATGAAGGTAAATTCCAGATTAAATATTTTATGTTGTAACTTTTGCAACAGATAGAAACTGGCTAATACAGATTAATGGGAAAAAACTGTTATGTGATAATAAGAAACATATTTTTGATATTTTTAAAAGTTAAATTTTGCTTGTCAGTGTGTAAAAGTGAGTACAATAAACTAAAGGCAATAGTCATCACATGATCACCATTTCGTATGCTCGCTTATAAATGTTATTAAACAGGCAAAACTCACTATACATATTGCCACACACAGCAAGCTAGAATAATCAATGGATGCCAGAAGGCTTGTGCATAATATCCCCATCTAGTGCCTACTCATCCAATATCCTCAGACTAGTTTCTGACTTGATTGAAAATATCAAGGTGTTTTCAATTTAAGACTTATAGTTTTGTAGTTAAGTGGAGATAAAAGGTGGCTACTGGAGGGTTGCATTAGATCCTAAGATCTAGTTGCAATGCTCTCAGATCCAAGGCTCCTCAGTGATGAAGGCCACAAGCCAGAAATTAGTCTGGGGATATTGGATGAGTAGGTACTACATGGGGATTTTATGCACAAGCCTTCTGGCATCCATTAATTAATATAGCTTGCTGGGAGTGGCAATACATATAGTGAGTTTTGCCTGTTTTAAAGGCAATAGTATTTCTGGTTGTTGTAACTTATGCCACATGTGGCTGCTGGGTGACACTGCAGTACCATCAACAACCGGTATGAAGTCTGCAAGTGATAAAATTTTTTTTAAAAAAATGCTGAAATCAATCGAAGGAACAAAAAATAAAAATAAAAATACTGAAATCATCGATGGAACAAAAAATAAAAACACTGAAATCATCGAAGGAACAAAAAGTAAAAACAATGAAATCATCGATGGAACAAAAAACGACCCCCCCCAATGAAGAATTTCTAACCAAAAGTAGCTAAAATGTACAAATTACTATGAGTAAATCACACAATTCCTTCTGAAATACAACTTAAAAAAAACAAAACAAGAAAACGTTATGAAATTTGAATTACAATAGAAACAGTAAAACTATGTCTAAAAAATGAATAATGGTGGATGGGTCTTCATTAAAAAGGTGCGCAAATTACCAAAGCAGAATTTAATCAATATTTAGCTTTCAAAATATCTATCTGCGATTCCAAAGCATCGATTACATAAACTAAAAAGAACATTACACAACAGATTCTATTTATGAAATTAATTATATTCTGCTTTCAAATAAGTCTAACATAAAAACGACCTACCCCCCTCCCCCAATGAAGATTTCCTAAACCAAAAGTAGCTAAAATGGACAAACTACAATGAATAAATCTCACAAATCCTTCTAAAATACAAATTAAAAAAAAAAAAAAAAACAAGAAAAGGTTATGAAATTTGAATTACAACTGGAATATAACGAAAATGTCTAAAACAGTAATGAAGCCTCATTAACTGATAATGGCGGATGGCATCGTTTTTAAAAAATATACTAAATTTCATCACTGTTTAATTAAAAAAATAAAAGACTTTCAACATTTTCAAATATGCCTTTTGCCATCATATTTCAAAGCAAAGATTTATGTATGCCAGAAAGCATTGCGGATTCTTTAAAAAAAAAACAAAAAACATTACACCAGAGAGGTTCTAATTGTCTTCCAAAAATTTATCAAATTAATTTTTCTCTGCTTTCAAATTATGGAAAAGCATCAAAAATAAGTACTTTTCAAAAAGATTCTAAAGTAGTAATTAATATATATTAAAAAGCAATAATAAATGTATACGGGAACTTATATTTATCAAATTAATTATATTCTGCTTTGAAATTATGGAAAAGCATTTAAATATTTTAAAAATAGATTTAAAGAAATCTTCAAGAAAAATTCTTACCCAATTTTTTTCAAGGCTGACTTGTAGCAGGTTTTTTTCAGTCTTCTTGCGGCACATGTAAGTAATATCATTCAAATTTTCCCGCCTGATGGAGGAAAATTATTTAGAGAAGCTTTTTTTCAAACATATTTCATTCAGCACACTTAACTAATAACATTAGATTTAATAACGGTCCTTATTTGGTTTAAAAAAATAAAACAAAGATAATACAAATTAACAGCAGGCTTTTTACAGAATTAAACCCGTACACATTTATCAATTAAAGATTTAAAAAGAGGCATCTAATTGTACTTCAATACATTACACGTCACATTTTAGTTCTGCAAAAAAAAAAATAGACAAAAAGAAAGTTGAGATTTTTAGGCTTCGGTGCAAAATTATTGGTAGTAACAAATTAACTAAACAAAAAATAAAAATAATCTCAACAACTTCAATTTGTAGCAGTACAAATTATTAAATATGTCATAATAAAAATAAACAGATACAGATATTTTTTGAGCCGACAAATTTAATCATTACTGAAGTGGATAAGTGTGACCTATGCCAGCAACTCATCAAGAATCATACAGCAAGCAGATAATTGTTCATTACTACTTAGTAAGGACACATCCACAACTTATACATATATATAATGCAAATACATAAAATTATTTTAGCGTGCCTTAAAATAGATAGCATCTATTTGCATATCTATACATTCCAGTTCTCAAATTTAGTATTTAAAATATATTATTTGGGGACTAAATTAATTAGTAACATAGTTTAAGATTATCATCTGCGTCTCCACATATATAAATCTAAGGAGGATAAAGCATATTTGCAGGCTAATTACAAATAAAACATTAAAATATGCTTTGAGAATATTTCTGTGGCTAGTTCCTATGATGTACAAGTTACATATATAAATAGTTATAATTTATAACTAGAGTTAAGCAAACTACCATTTTAACTAGAGAACGACTGATTATTAGAATATTAATACACAAAATTAATCAGTAAAATAATGATAACCTGATCTCAAAACAGTGAGTGAGAAAAATAATAATTCAACTATGTAATATTTATTATAGCGAAGATTTGAAATTATCTTCACAGATTGATAAGCTAAAATTATACTTATAAATATTTGCGATTTCGAGTTATTTGGCATATTAAATACATATAATATTAAAATGATAAAGTTATAGAATAAATTGAATAGATTAGAAATAGGCATAAAAGACCGCAGAAAATTATACATTTAATTTAAAATAGATTATTAGAGTTTTACATCCCAAGTTTTGCAATCAGACAAGATTTAAACATTAGCATTTAACAGTTTTCTTTGCAGATTTATTGTTGTCAATGCTATAAAATTCTGCGAATTGTTATTAACAATTTATATTTATAAAATCAAGTTTAAGCTATTTTAGGACTATTGTGTGACCTAATTTAAAAGTTGTTTACCAGTAACAACTAAAAGTTGCCTTGATAATTAGTAGAAAACTAATTTTATTACCATACATGCAGAATAACAACGGAAATGGCTTATATACATATGCGATTTCAATAACATAATAAAATTGGCCAAATAATTTAAACTAAAATATTTCTTAAACTAGAAATATTTCAAAATGAATTGGATATCTGTAATATATATATACTATTAAATTACAGATTTACCGTTCGCGTATATCTATGCGATCCCGCCTATATAATAATTTGAGGTTGTTTAAATGGGTATTCTGAGAGGGTTTAAACCTGGCATAGAGATAGGTGTGGGGGTAAAATATGTGGAACAGGCAGGTAGATAAAACTGACTGTTTCACTACCAATAATTTTGCACTGAAGCCTAAAAATTTTAACTTTCTTCTTGTCTATTTTTTTTTTCGGAACTAAACTGTGACATGTAATGAATTGAACTGCAAGTAGATTCTCTTTTTAAATCTTTAATTTATAAATGTGTACGGATTTAATTCTGTAAATATCAAAATGTAAGTGAAGTAGTCTTTTGAAATACATAGGTTTGTGGTTAAACACCTGTAGAGGTCCCTACTATCGCATTTTACATCCATATCGATTCCCTCTAATATTAATTACGTAATCAATGTGCATTTAATAAATTTATGACATATTTAGTAATTTTACTGCTACAAATAGAAGTTGTTGAGATTATTTTTATTTTTTGTTTAATTAATTTGTTACTACCAATAATTTTGCACCAAAGCCTAAAAATTTCAACTTTCTTTTTGTCTATTTTTTTTTGCAGAACTAAAATGTAATGTGTAATGTATTGAAGTACAATTAGATGCCTCTTTTTAAATCTTTAATTGATAAATGTGTACGGATTTAATTCTGTAAAAAAGCCTGCTGTTAATTTGTACTATCTTTGTTTTATTTTTTTAAACCAAATAAAGACCATTACTAAATCTGTTGTTATTACATAAGTGTGCTGAATGAAATCTGTTTGAAAAAAAGCTTCTCCATGAGGTGGAAAAATTTGAATGTTATTACTTACGTGCTGCAAGAAGACTGAAAAAACCTGCTACAAGTCAGCCTTGAAAAAAATTGGGTAAGAATTTTTCTTGAAGATTTCTTCAAATCTATTTTAATATATTTAAATGCTTTTCCATAATTTCAAAGTAGAATATAATTAATTTGATAAATATAAGTTCCCATGTACATTTATTATTGCTTTTTAATATATATTAATTACTACTTTAGAATCTTTTTGAAAAATACTTATTTTTTTATGCTTTTCCATAATTTGAAAGCAGAATATAATTACTTTGATAAATATAAGTTCCCATGTACATTTATTATAGCTTTTTAATTTTTATTAATTACTACTTTAGAATCTTATTTTTGATGCTTTTCCATAATTTGAAAACAGAGAAAAATTAATTTGATAAATTTTTGGGAGACAATTAGAACCTCCCTGGTGTAATATTCTTATTGCTTTTTAGCATACATAAATCCTTGCTTTGAAATATTATGGCAAAAGGCATATTTGAAAATGTTGCAAGTCTTTTATTTCTTTAATTAAACAGTGATGAAATTTAGTATATTTTTTGAAAATGATGCAATTCGCCATTATCAGTTAATGAGGCTTCATTACTTTTTTAGACATTTACATTATAGTTTTACTGTTCCAGTTGTAATTCAAATTTCATAACCTTTTTTTTTTTTAATTTATATTTTAGAAGGATTTGTGTGATTTATTCATTGTAGTTTGTCCATTTTAGCTACTTTTGGTTTAGGAATTCTTCATTGGGGGGAGGGTAGGTCGTTTTTACATTAGACTTATTTGAAAGCAGAATATAATTAATCTCATAAATAAAATCTGTTGTGTAATGTTCTTTTTAGTTTAGGTAATCTATGCTTTAGAATTGCAGATGGATATTTTGAAAGCTAAATATTGATTAAATTCTGCTTTGGTAGTTTGTGTGCCTTTTTAATGAAGACCCATCTGCCATTATTCATTTTTTAGACATAGTTTTACTGTTCCTGTTGTAATTCAAATTTCATAACCTTTTCTTGTTTTTCTTTTTTTTTTAAGTTGTATTTCAGAAGGAATTGTGTGATTTACTCATAGTAATTTGTACATTTTAGCTACTTTTGGTTAGAAGTTCTTTATTGGGAGTGTGTGTCATTTTTTGTTCCATCGAGGATTTCAGTGTTTTTATTTTGATTTTTTGTTCCTTCGATGATTTCAGCATTTTTAAAAAATTTTTTTTATCACTTGCAGGCTTCTTACCTGTTGTTGATGGAACTGCAGTGTCACCCAGGTGTAAGTTACAACTACCATATTTCTATATCTAGAGAAAACATTAAAAATATTAAATACAATCTTAATGCTGTGTTGGTGTTGACCATTTTATCAAAGTCAAATATTTCTCCAACTATGACAATTTATAATTACATATTGGGTTAATTTATAATCTAGTTGAATTGTTAAATATTTGTAAAAAAATTCAAACTTTATTTAGCCTTTTCCAAATACATTCAATTATAAATAGTAAATAGCACTTGAGCTAGTATAACACAATATTTCTTTTCTTCAGGTATGGCAGAATTAACTGATAATATTAGCATAGGAATTAAACTATTGATTTCTAGATTCATAACTACTGAATTCAAGATAATGCTTTAACTAAGTAAGTTATTCTGTTAAAGATCATTACCCATGCTACATTTTTACTAGCAAGGTTGGCAACATCTGAAGAAAAACAAAGAATATTGTAGTACCATTCACAGCAAAATGTTATATATTAAGATGTTGTTATTATTAGCAGTTAAATATATTTGAAAAAAATATGTTTGAATTTTTTTACAGAATACTAAAAATTAAACAAGATAATAAAAAGTATCCATCGAATAATTACTAGTAAAATGCCACCACTTCAAAGTTTCAGTTGTGGATAAATGTTGGATTATTTCCATCATCTAATATTAATTGTTAAATATCTTTAGAAAAATTCAAACTTTATTTAAACTTTTTGAATACTTATAATTGTTGATAATAGCCCATAGGTTATTATATAGCACAGTATTTCAAATTATTTTATTCTATTTTTTTCAGATGTTGTTGGCCTGATCGTAACAATACTAGCATTGGAACCAAACCAGGGATTTTTAAATTCATGAATATTGTATTTAAGTGATGTTTTTTATTAGGCTATTCTGTCAAAGGCTATAAAGGTCATTCTAATACTTCCACTTTTTTCTTAAAAGAAAAGATTAATGAATGATTTCCGAACATTACAAATTGTCCCATTAGGTTAACTTTTGGAGTTATTTTCCATTTACATGTGAACAACTTTTTTAAATTTTGTTCTTTATACTTATTCTCTCTGTACAATATTCTTGTTTTTTTTTTTACAATGTAATATATGTTTGTTGATACATTTATAGTTTTCTACTTTCGGTGTGTCTGTTTTTTTCTTTTTTAGTCATAAGTTTGTTCTCTTTCATTGTGGTTAAATAGATGACTGGATTCACTAATTTACACCCTTTAACATTCATGAAATAAGTGGCAACAAAATAAGAGAGCTATTCACAGCAAGTCAATATAAAAAAAGTGTCAAAAAAGTCCTATACCAGCAACAAAAACAAAGTTACAGGCATTACTCAGAAAGCATTACAGGTACTTTTACGGATTCAGAAAAAATTAAATTAAAATTATATTTCATCAAAATCCTCCATTTTTATAGTTTTTTTAAGATTGATAAGGATTACATTTCTTCCATTAAGACTGATTTATAGTTCTATAAATTCATTTTGTCAAAACTTGTCAAGATTTTTTCTCAAGATTCTTAAATTCTTTGGCATATAAGATACAGTCCTTTGTCAAAGATTATCAATAAAGCAAGTCATGTATAATGTGATATTGCTTTTATAAGTTTATATTTATAAAAATGAAATACAGAGAACATACCAATAGCTCAAACAAACTCTTAATTTATAAGTGCAATAAGAGAAAATCTCTAAAATCTCTATCTGAAATATTCTTATCCCCCAGACCAATTGGTTTTGAGCTTATGGCTCACCTCAGGGAGGAGCTAGAATATTCAGACACTAAATTTAAAATATCACCTCAAAACCCAGCACCTATTTTATATGTAATATTTAAGTAGAAACTCTGAAGTTTTTGGACATGGAAATATCTTTTACTCCAACTGTCTAACTTAAATAGCTAAATGGGACTGAACCTAATTCAGATCTACCATATATTAATAGCCTCAGCATAGCCAAAGCCATAAGGGTAAAATTATAATTATGAATATAGCAAGTCATATATAACGTGACATTGCTTTTAATAAGCTTGTATTTACAAAAATGAAATACAGAGAGCATACCAATAGCTCAAACAAGCTCTTAATTGATAGGTGTGGTAAGAGGAAATATCTAAAATCTCTATTCAAAATACTCTTATTCCCAGTCCAACTGGTTTAAAGCTTATGTCTCGCCTCAGTGAGGAGCTAGAATATTCAGACACTAGATCTAAAATGTCAACTCAAAATCCAGCACTTATTTTATATGTAATATTTAAGTAGAAACTCTGAAGTTTTCAGACATGAAATAATCTAAAACATAAAAGTCAAAAGAACTGATATATTGATACACTTTTATGTAAAAAGTTTATTCTTAAAATATCCTGTGGTGAAGCACTGTCTTTTATAGAAAAAAGATTATTTGAAGATAATAGCTTACAAACCATAACAAACATTTTTATTAGTTTTGTGATGGAACTCTTATGATTCTTTATAACAACATGCTTTTAATACAACATAGAATTCTTCCAAAAAATGAAGGGATGATTATGGGGTTCACCACTATCACCTCTGATTAGTAATATTTACATGGAAGAACTTGAAACCATATTCACAAATACTATTCTATATTCACATAAAGTCTGGTTTTGCTATGTCAATGATACATTTGTTATATGATACATAGCATCAATAACACAATCCTTTTCAAATAAATTCACAATAGAATCAGAACCAGAACAAAAATTGGCATGCTTAGATGGTTCTTATGATAAAACTCCTTTACGGCAGAATTAAACTTCAGTTTACAAAAAATCCATACATATAATAAAATATTTAGCATACAAATTATGACAGAAACAAAGTTGGAGTAGTTACATTATTACTAAGGAAGAGAGGAAAGAAAATCTGTTTGGAAATCAATGATTTTGAGAAAACAAAAACCTACACAGAACAAACTTTTGTAAAAGATGAATATTCATCAGCTATCATTAATAAAGTCTTAAATAGATAAAATGAACTTCAAAAGTAAGACCAATTGTAGGTATTGTAATATATACATACCAGCAAAAATGTGCAATCAATATAATGTCAAAATGGTGCTCCAAAACCATATCATGCTACAAGAGCCCTAACTTTTACAAAATCTAAACTTTGATAAAATGAAAACTGTATTTACAAAATATTATGTGGATGTGGAAGGATATATTTTAATGACACTAGATCACTGAAAAATAATGAAAAGAGCACAAATTGATGATTAAAAAAAAGAAAAACAGACGTTATTTAATATATTATACTGTAGACAGAGAGGAAAAAGAAGAAAATTTCTTTATAAAACAGCTCATATAGTTATGGCAAATAACTTCATAAGTTTAACATAATGTGATAATTCATAATGTTTGGCAAACACTCATTAGTCCTGCTCTTAAGAAACAAAGTGGAGAAATCAGGATGACTCTTATAGGTAAGTATATTAAATTTCTACTGAATATTTATTTATTTGACAGAATAGCCTAATTAGTTAGAGAATCTTTTTAAATTCAATATTCACAAGTCTAAAGATTTCCCAATTTAATTCCTATGCTAGTACTGTCTTTGGTCAGACCAACAACTCCTAAAAAAGAGAGCAGAATAGCACTCAAAATATTGTGTTCTTTGCTGTTACTATGTTGAATATATTTGAAAAGTTCAAATAAAGTTTGAATTTTTCTAAAGACATTTAACAATTATTTTTTGATAATAGAAATAGTCCAAGTATAATTACGTCTAAAATACCATTATCACAAAATTTTAGACAAACGTATAGTAACAATGCTTTGTAATTCGTCTAGCGAATTTTCAAAATCTTTATCAAATTATATAAAATTAAATCCCTTTTACTGCCAAATATAATTTTAAAAGAAAATTAAATGTTTAAAACTAATCATTTTATTTGTCGTTCGTATATGCGCATATTATAATAAAAAAAATTGTTTAATGTAGTTGGCTTTCTCTTGTTGCTATGAGAACTAAGGAAAGATAGGATGCGAAAGTTCGTGCATGTAATTTAAAGACTGTTATTAAATAAATAACTTCTGAAAAAAGTCTAATGAAGTTTAATTCTTATTGACTAAACAGAAGTAATGATTTACTGTAATTTATTCAACAGGATTTTACTTCGTCACATTATTATTTTTTTGACAATTATTGTTTAAAAATTAGATAATTTTATTAACAAAAGGAATTCAATGAATATGTTAAACAAAACTGAATGGTATGCTAATTTTGTTATGCCATCAAGTTTTCATTTAAAGCCATCGCACTTTCTCCCTATCAAATAAAAATTATTTTATGATTACGAAGATTAGAAATATAAAGGCTAATTTTAAAAAAAAAATCTATATATTTTAATTTACAAAAAAAGTTAAACTTTTTCAATCAATTTTAAATATGTAAGTTAGTAAAATACCATTTTCGCATTTTCCCATCATTATTTATTTTTGTTAAAATTAAAGTATTATAATTCTTCAAATTATATTTATCTATTATTATTTTTTAATTTTAATTGACAATAAAAATCTTCAATTAAAAAAAAGAAGGAAGTTTTATTATTTTTAAAAAGTGAGTCATTGTATTTAATTTGGACAGTATTAATATGAATAAATAGCCACTCAAAAATGAGTATGGCTATTCTAACTCCAACAAAAAAAAAGATAAAGAAATAACAGAGAAAACTACTTTAAAAAGGAGTTTTGGCAGTAATAATGGACTCCAGTAAATTCAGAGATTGGTTTGTCCTATCATAATAAAATTCATATTTAACTTTGTTATATATATATTATCTTCTTTTTTCTGAGGTTAAATTGGCCCTAATGAGATAATGAATGATTTAAATTATAACATTGTTTCAAAGTTTTGCCTACTTTCTGGTCTCACACTATGCGTCATGTGAGATTTTTCTATTCACATTTTGACTAAACATTGTTATACATTTTTAAATTTGCTTGTATTTGTTTATATGTTATTAATGTGGTTAAAGTGTAAATGTTGAAATGCACATAATAAATGGATATTGAATTGAATTTTTTATTATTATTATTATTATTATTATTATTATTATTATTATTATTATTATTATTATTATTATTATTATTATTATTATTATTATTATTATTATTATTATTATTATTATTATTATTATTATTAATATTAATATTATTATTATTATTATTATTATTATTATTATTATTATTATTATTATTATTATTATTATTATTATTATTATTATTATTATTATTGCTGCTTCAGTTTTGTTTATTATATGATATTTATTTTTATATTTATTTATTATTCAATATACAATATTAAGTTTCTCAAAAATTATACAATTATTTATTTATGTTTTTCACCAGTCAAAATAAATTTACAAACTAAATTAAAGACATGCTTTGTTTTTGACTTTCAATAATGTCTGTTACCTAATTTGTCATAAAAGTGAAATGTTACTACAGAGGCAAAACTCTCCATACAGTAATGTCACTCAGTGCAAACTAGAGTAATCAATGGATGCATGAAGGTTTATGCATAAAATCCATATGTAATGGGCACTCAACCAATATCTTCAGTCTGGTTTCTAGCTTGTGGCTTTCATCAGTGAGAAGCCTTGGATCTGAGAGCACTGCACCTTGATCTTAAGATCCAATGCAATTCTCTAGCAGTCACCTTTTACTATTTTAGTTAACTATAAAGCTTTGATGAAAGCCACAATCTAGAAACTAGTCTGGGAATATTGGATGAGTAGGCACTAGTTAGAGAATTAATGCACAATCCTTCCTGCATCCATTGATTATTGTGGCTTATACTGAAAGATGCTATTGTATGGAGAGTTCTGCCTCAGTGTTAACAGCTTGTGTAAGCATAAAGAATGGTGATTTTGTGAAGCTGAGCTGTGCTTATACCAGAACTGAAATAAGTATATATATATATATATATATAGAGAGAGAGAGAGAGAGAGAAATGTCATGATAACTTCTATTAAATAGAGAAACACTTTTCATATAAAAATTTAATTACATATATATTGTAACTAATTAAAAAGGACAATAAATTAATATAACTCTCATCAAGATTGGGAGAAGGAAATTAATCTCTTATTTCTCTTTTATTCAGTTTTACTTATGTGTATATGGTATACCTGGATGCCACTAGGCTGTCTAAATCTAGATAAAGTTGCACAATATATGTATTTATACTGTACTGGGTTTGAACCTCAGTTGGTACACTATTTATAACAGTGTGTAGGATTTTCCACTTTATAACAATATCACATGCACTTGTATTAAGGAAAAAACATTCTTATTATTCTTTAGTTGTGCAAATAAATTCTCAGATAAATTATCATATAAAAATTTAGCATCATAAATTTATATTTAATATTCCCATAGATGTTACTAGCTCATATTTAATACTATAGATTTATCAGTGGCAATTCACTAAACCATGAGTGACATTCGATGATCTTCGATGGTAGTCATTATCTTTTATGATGGTTCACAAATAATAAACAAACACAGTGAGAACCATTATTTATATATGGTCATTTATTATATTTATTTAGATCATTAATTAATATAATGGTGATGATGATGACAATGATGCTTCCAGCCACAGCTTTAGAACTAACACACAACATAAATTTTATCTTTTATCAACCTATAATTATTTACCAAAACATTGCTATATTTAAACTATATTTTAATAATTGAATTCTATGAGTGATGATGATGATCATAACTAATCTCACAAGACAATAATTAACTCTAAGAAATATATAAACCTCATTTAACAAAACAAATTAAATTTTATTATCAGTTAATCATTAATATAACAATAGAAAATATACATAATTAATAATGAAAAATTACATTTAAATAATAATAATAATAATAATAACAACCAAAGATCTCCCTCTCCCCCTTCCCTTAACGAAAAGTAAACTCAATGTTAATATGTGTGTAAATTTATTTCTCTAGGGAGTAAATAAAAATCTCATATCCTAGAAACATTTTAATTTTAAAAATAAACACCGGGATGCACACACATACTCACCTATTGCATATAACAGACATTTTTATATTTATTAATTTAAACATAATATCAATCAAGAAATAAGTAGAGAAAAGTTAGTTGTATCATAAAGATGAGAATATCTCAAGGAATCGACTTCAAATTATTTATTTCAATTTTCATCAATCTAGGTTACTAAATACTTTAAAATCTATCTCTCATGATGCTAAATTTCTATCCTTATCGATTTATATATTCATATTTAACAAATATACATGTAAGGATATTTATATTATTAGGTATGTGCATATATATGCCACTTCCCATTATCAATAAAATTTGTAATTAACCCTTTACATATAATATAAATAATACATATCATAATAAATGAATTAATACATAATAAAAACATTTTATAAAAAAAATACATATTTATAAATGGTTACATATAATGGTAATCGAACAACACATCATATATTGATAAAGTCAATATTTATAATTATTGAAAAACCTGTTTTAATAATTGATTCAAGAGAGAGATAAACAGATTTAATTTAAAAATGAAGTATTAATAGTCATTGAGAAAAATATAATTAAAATTCATATTACCGTGTTCTTTTATTTCTGATGTAGAGACATTTTCAAAAAGTCCAACGAATTTTATTTTTGAAGTCAGCTTGTTTCAGATTGAGAATTTGAATTCAGCCACATACCAATATGTTAACGTGTAGATTTACCAATTGCAGCAGTTTACTGGAACAGTTCTATTTTCAGCTTGGGCTTGCAATTTTTCTGTTTTACTGCAATGATGATGATGATTATGCTGTAAAATAAATTGCTTCTTTAGGGACTATTTTAGTACTGGAATGGGTTCTTCATTTCTTCTTCTCTGAGTATGACTGGTTTCATATAAATTTCAGCATTTACTGTGTACTTCTATTTGAATTCAGCAGCAGCACAGGTGAGGCAATAATATTAAAGTTGGCTTCTTCTTTCTTCTTTGGAGATCAGTCATAAGATGTTTGAAATACTTTTTAGATTTAAACTCCTGATATGCACAAGAGTTCTTTGGGATGAGTCATGGGGACTCCAACAAAATATGTTTAACCTGCCATAACACTGTAGAAACCCTCAACTAAAAAAAAATATGTATGGTTTCTGAAAGGCAATAAGAATTATTCTTTCCCACTGCCTTATTTTTTAGACTATATATAGGTACTGGCCTGTTGATGATATCACACATATTTTTGATATTAAACACATGGTCATTTATGAATCACATTATCAATGCACTGGATAAAATCTTTTCAAAAAAATTGACAATTTTTTTAAAAAATTTATTATTTGGAGTGGTTCAAATATCTGCAGTCTGCATAGTTTTAATAGCTTATTAATGAGCCATTATTTTCACCCCCATATTTCTGTCTAAAATTGTCCTTTTATTTCTCTCATGACCCATAGATACCAGCTGGAGTCAGCTGGATATTATTGTGAAAATTTTACCCATAAAACTAGAATAATTGGATTTAAATGATGTACAAGAAGAAAAAAAAAATTTTCACCCAAAAATACAAATTATTTAAAGACTCTTAATATATCTGTAAATGTTTATGCTTTGTATTTGTACATACATGCACATACTCATCCATATCCAAATATATAAAACCAACTTCTCAAAAACAATCTAAATGTTCTGAAAACTATAGATTGTTAATATCATTAGTATTAAAATTTATAAAATAAATTAGTAAGGCAAGTATTAAAATCAAAGCATTATTAAAGAAAGAATATTATAATCTATTAGATATAAATTGACTTTAAAAAAAATCAATAATCAAATTTAGAAAAATGATTTATAGAGTTTGTACCTACAAACAACTATTTATATGTGCTTTAAAATTCTAACTTTTAAGTACAACTACTAAACCATTCAAAGTATATATTATCCTCTTTTACTAATACAAAGTTGGGAGAAATATTTGTTTCTCTAGGGTTTGAACTCAATGCCCTATAGTTTTTCCCTCCTATAAAAATGTGATGATTTTATTTTATGCACACACTTTGCAATGTAGTCACACGCCTAAATTGGAATGTGTACAATATATAAAGTTAAACAACTTTTCAATTGTAATTGCAAAGAAAAAGGAAAAGGCAATACTTTTAATACTTATTAGACCAATCAAATTTCAGATGGTGAGAGAACTTGAAGTTTTTTTATCTTGTTTTACATTATGGCTAACAACACACACATATATATATATATATTAAATAGTTAATGGATGACTTGTTTAGGTAAGTTGAATTTGAAGTCAGAGTATGAAAATGATAAGTATATGTGCTAACCATTCTGCCATAAGATCTCTCATCTTATATATATATATAAAAAAAAAAAAAAAAAAAAAAAAAAAAGAAAGGAGAGGAGGAAAAAAAAAAAAAAAAAAAAAAAAAAAAACAAAAATTAAAAAAAAAAAAAAAAAAAAAGGGGGGGGGGAGAAAAAAAAAAAAAAAAGAAAAAAAAAAATTAAAATAAAAAGAAAAAAAAAAAAAAAAAACACAAAACGAGAGAAGAAAGGAGGGAAGGAAAAAAAAAAAGGGGGGGGGGGGGGGGGGGGGGGGAAAAAAGAAGGGAAAGAGGGAGAAGGAGGAGAACCCCCCCCCAGGGAGGGAAAAGGGGGGAGGAGGAGGAGGAGGAGGAGGAGATATATATATATTTGTGGTTTTATGTCTGTATGTATGTGTATATATATATAAAGTACCATTTTGATTAGAGTAAAATAACATACTACAAATCAATAAAGAATTTCATTTATTAATTTTAAAAAATATATCACACTGCCCATTATATCTTATATATATTTTTTTAATTCTTTTTTTTTTTTTGGAGAAAAAAAGTTTCCTGATTTATTTGCCCTATAGTCTTTTTTTTTTAGAAAAAAATTATTTACTGCCTTTTTTAAAATCTATTTTTTTAAGTAAATAAATAAAAAGATATAGTGGCAAATTTGAATTGTTTTACATATATATATATATTTCTACACATCCTATACTATAGAAAAAAAAAAAGATGTTTTATAAACAAGATTCATTGAAGCTTGAAATGATAAAATTCCTTTTTTAAATCAACTATAAGAACATTTATAGTATACATAGACAATTAAGATAACAAGAACAATATTAAAATAAAGGTCAGGAATAACGTCAAAGTAATCTTAATGAGAAGAGTGGACTTGGTACATTGCTATCACTTTATTAATGTTTGGCTTTGTTTCTTAAAACACCACGAGTACTTATTTGCAGTCAGTTTTTTTACTTAATCCATTTGTGACCACATTTAATCCACATTCTACTAGGTATGATGAAAGAAATGTGATCAATAACTTTTGTACTATAGCATATAACCCAGGATAAAATGTGTCTGCTTTTGCAGCCCAAACTGTTGATAATTGTCTTTAAATTTAAATTTTTATTCTTAGTATATTGTTAATGCTACCAGTTCTTGTAATTTTGGAAATTTCTTCTGTATTTGTAATTGAAAAAGAGTCAAAAATCCAATCAGAAATGTTTATTTTAAGATATTTTCAAATTGGTGATTGAAATCACAATGGGAACTTCCAAATGATGAGAATAGATAAACAAATCTTTATCATGGTTTTCTGCTGCTAATAAATTAGGAAATGCTGAATTCTCCTTATTCTGAATTTCATCCTATAGGGAATTTTTTTTATAATTATGAAAATAACAACTTTGTTTTGATTAAATTCAGTTTTGTACCTTGGAAATGGAGATTTGTTTTATTAAATTTATTAAACAAGTCTGCTTCATTCATTTTGAAATCGAGCAAATTGACTCATAAAGCATGCTCTTGGTTTTTCAGAAATTTTAACACTGAGTTGAAAAGTTCAAACAGGTATATGTTAAAAATCAATGAACATCTGTAAGAAGTAGAAAGTGATTTAATTGTTAATTATTTTTAATACAAAATTATTCTAGAAAATTCATCAATAAATGAAAAAAATACAGAACAACAGGGTTCATTTTGTATTTTTTTTGTTTAGTGCTGGATTTTTATTAGTTTATATATCTTTCTGGGGATTTATGGCTCTAGCATACATCTACCAGACCAACATCAGCAATGGATGAGCCAACACTAACAAAGTGTATTTATTATTCATCTGTACAATTTTATTATGTCAATAAATATATTTTTAAAATACAATAATTTCTGCTTTAATTGATTGTTTTAGTGACATAATATAATAACTGAAGTAGAAGTTTAAACAGATATTTGGCAACTAAATGTTGATAAATGTCAGCATGAATACATTTGGAACCATTTTTTTTAATATCCAAGAACACTTCTTTAGTACTCTGTCATTGCTAGAACATTATTAATAGCAAATGATAAGATAGTATTCAGAGTAATTTATTTTTTAAAATAAATTCAAAGCATAAAATATTGATTTTCCTGAAGCCTCAATATGCAAATTTCTAGAAAATAACCAATTCTTGTTGTCTCCCCTTTTTATGAATCACATATATGCTAAAGTAAAGTTCTATTTCCTGGAAAAGTTGACTTATCAAGGTGTATACAGAACTGGGATGTTTTTAAAAACTCATATAATAAGTATTCAACATCTTGAACTAATTCGTCAATTGTTTTTGTACTGTATTATTACTCAAAATATATTATGCTATTTTATGTAACATAGTGCATTATCTTACTTATGGTTGGTAAAATAGTTTTTCCATCAATATTATATGGTCTTCCAGTTTAGAGATAAGTGATGATACAATTCACCATCATCTTGTTCGATCATTATTAGAAAGATTTTTGCCAATGTCATCTGTCTCAATTTTTTTTTTTAAAGATAAATTCTCATCTTTATAAGCTTTTGTCAGGTGTTCATGAAGGCTTGAAGACCCCCATAATTCCATTTGATAACATTTTTTTTGGCAAATCAAGTATTCAATAATATATTGATTGCATGTGACTGAATAAAGTCATAATTAAATTATTCAGTACTATATTTTTTATATACTTTCTTAGATTCAATATTATCTATAAAAAGAGTAAAATAATGTGTTATTTTATTATAATAGGGATATAAAATTATCATGAGGTAAAAAAATATATATATAATTGAAAAATATAACTTTTCTGTTAGAATCAAAATTTTTGCCATATTTATTTTATCAGAATAAAATCTGTGACATCAGATATACTGTAGTTTTTGGTATAAAATGACAAAGCAAAATAAATAAAATTCTAATGAAACTAATAAAGTGAATTTTGTTTTTTGCTCAACATTAGGTCTATGTATTTGACATTAAATTGTCAAATATCAAATTAAATTTATCAAGAAATAATTAATTTTTAGAAATATATTAATATGCAATTAAAAATTAGTTGATAGTTTTAATTTAATTTGTTCCTTACTTAAATTTTTTTTTTTTAAATTAACATTTAACAATTTACACCCCCCCCCCCCACATAATTTCATCTCTTTATTTTAGTTAGTATTGCAATTAAAAATGTGACAAATATATTGGTTGTATATTTCAAATAGTATTTTACAACATAAGTCTGCTACAGTTTTATTAGCAGTAAGAACTAGAAGACACAGAAATGTATGTGTAATTAAGCTATTTTATTTAAACAATAATTCAATTTTGCTTTGTATGTGTTCCATAATCTATAAAATTTACAGATACAAAATGTGAATTAAAATTTTTAAATGCTTATTACTTTTACATTATTTTTAACTACATATCACACAATTTAGAAACATTCTAAATTAGGTTTTATACATATCACCGTTATAGAATCATAAACAAATGTTGCATGTGTATATTTCTAATGATGCACATCAGACTTCCTGACAATGCATGATATGCTGAACTATGAATACTTGTTTATTAAGACTAGTCAGAAGACATGAATAATGATCAGTTATAAGTTGCATTTTATGTGTTTATTTGGAAAACCATATACTCACTATTACTTTAATTGTATATAATCAGTAGATAAAATATATTTAAGCAATTTTTCAATATTTTATTCTCTTATTTATTTATGCTTTCACTGCCTTTTTTGCATCTACAGCAACTACACACCCATGTATCATTCTAGTGTCCCAGAGATGGTATCATCTATTTTGGAAAGCACTATTTTAGAAAGTGACAATAGATTGGAGTTAGTATTGCTATGTAAATTACTATTATATGTCTTTATGTAAATCATTATATAAATAAAATATTTTGGCTTATTTACAATGTGAGTTTATAATAATAATCATAAAGATAAGAGAGCCAACACAAAAAAATGGGTAATAGGCTGTTATATGATTAAAATCTTAATTTTTTAAAAAAGTCAAATTTATATCTTTTTTATATTATTACTAGCAGTTTTGTAATTTAATAAAATTTGCAGCAAATCAAATGATACAAATTATATATCTATATAGTCTCATAATGCACTGGATGAAATTAAAACTAATTCTATATCACATATATAAATATTGACAATCTGACTGAAAAATATTCAAAAGTCGGTAGTATGTAGATTTATTGCTCATTTGTATTATGGTTTAAACTTGTCACAATTCCATATGCTAATGGTTCATTTATAAATATCAGAATTTAAACACTATTTATATATTCAGCTTTATATAATAAATTGATAATAATGATGACCAAATTCTGCCACTTACATTACAAATAAATGATTTCTTAAAAAAATGAATTAACCAGAAGTAATCTGCATATACTAATTATATATATATCAAAACTGTCTAACACTATACTAGCAAAAATAAAAATGCAAAACCATAAAACAATACAATACTAGATTAAATTTTAAAAATTTTACCAAAATCCTTACACAACCATGGTTTCATCTACTACAAATAGACCTTCTCAAGTGAAAATCAATCTAAAGGAAAACATATATATATATACAAACCATCCCATAATTCACTACAAATTCCACCTTCCCTTAATATCAAAAGAAGTCTTCATAAGATTGATAGCCTCAGAATCAAGGAGTTTTATCATCAAAGTCTCCTTTATTCTTCTTTTTAACTCATTCTTTTCATAAAAAATAACCGAAGCATTGTTAAACAATATTCTATGACCTGTATTCAATTCATGAATATATAAAGCTGAGTTAAGATACCTATGTTTAACCCTACTTACATGAACCTTAACCCTTTCATTAAGGCTAAATTTACTCTGACCTACATAAAATTTACCACAACTACATGGAATTTTATAAACAATACCAGGAATAGACCTACTATCAATAGACTAGTTTGAACCATTAAGTAATGAATTCAAATCAGAACCTTTCCTCCATGCAACCTTCATTCCACCTAACAAATGACTATTCCTATAAACCAAATTATAAATTGATGCTTTAAATGGTAAAGACATATAATCATCATCCTTATCAACAAAATTATATGTCTTTACCATTTAAAGCATCAATTTATAATTTGGTTTATAGGAATAGTCATTTGTTAGGTGGAACAAAGGTCGCATGGAGGAAAGGTTCTGATTTGAATTCATTACTTAATGGTTCAAAGCAGTCTATTGATAGTAGGTCTATTCCTGGTATTGTTTATAAAATTCCATGTAGTTGTGGTAAATTTTATGTAGGTCAGAGTAAATTTAGCCTTAATGAAAGGGTTAAGGTTCATGTAAGTAGGGTTAAACATAGGTATCTTAACTCAGCTTTATATATTCATGAATTGAATACAGGTCATAGAATATTGTTTAACAATGTTTCGGTTATTTTTTATGAAAGAATGAGTTAAAAAGAAGAATAAAGGAGACTTTGATGATAAAACTCCTTGATTCTGAGGCTATCAATCTTATGAAGACTTCTTTTGATATTAAGGGAAGGTGGAATTTGTAGTGAATTATGGGAAGGTTTGTTTGTATATATATATATATATATATATATATATATATATATATATATATATATATATATATATATGTTTTCCTTTAGATTGATTTTCACTTGAGAAGGTCTATTTGTAGTAGATGAAACCATGGTTGTGTAAGGATTTTGGTAAAATTTTTAAAATTTAATCTAGTATTGTATTGTTTTATGGTTTTGCATTTTTAATTATATATATATTTTATAGAATAAAACAACTGCATTATATACAAGCAAGAAATACATTATTAAAACTCTGTCAAGCAATTATTGTATAAGAAAGAGTATATAATTGCTTATATAGTAATATTCATTTTAATTTTAATTATATAACTTTGATATTAATTCAAATTTTATATAACATACCCAATACTGCCAACAAGAATCACTTGATTATCTCTGTTCTAACATAAAAGAATTGCTAAGGGCATATGGTAAATGAAAATGGAGATAGTCATGTGATGTTTGTTGGTATTAACTTTTTTTATCAGAAAGATGAAAATTAAACCACTAAACATCACATGATCACTATATAGAGAGTTTTGCTTTGTTTTGAAAGATGAAAATTCATGACAGTTAATAAAACTAAGAACACTAAAATATATAGTTATCAGTATATTATCAGATCTCTATAATTGAACAAGCAAGTTAGTTGGGATTTAAAATATTAAGATGTTTTTTTTTTAATTTCATGCTTCATGGTTTGATAGTAAGAAAAGAGTAAAAGGTAATCCTGAATGAAAGATGCATTAAATTCAAAAATATGGTAGTACTTCATACAGACATAATAACACTTCTATCCTACTATTTATTAATTACTCAAATTTAATAGCTCTAGAATAAAAATAAAATAACACATAAGTAATCTTTTAATGCTTTTCTATATAACTCCATAGTGTTTTGTTTTTGATATACTTTTTATAAACATACATCTATTATAAAATCTTTTATTTTTAATTCTGATTTTTTACAATATTCTCAAACATAAATCCAATTTTATAGTAATTCAATTTTTGTCTACATCTTAAATATATTGTATGGTCTTTATCAAGAATGACTTACATGCACTACGTATGTAGTTTACATATGTATTTATAAGATGTATAATGTTTATGTCTAAAAACAACAATAACAAAAACACATTGAAAACAATATTATAATAAACAGGAAGATACATAAAATTTAAAATATACTTAAAATATTTTAAGATTTTTATTGTATGCCAATAGAATTATAATTTTATAAATTTACATTTACAAAATAACATTAAAATAATATTTTTACTTTGTCATCCTATTATGAAATAAACAGCATATTTTTTTAGATTCTATATACACAATTTAATTTTTAATTCCTAATCTTATTAATTGTATAAGATTGTTTTATTTAATGCATTATATATATATATATATATTGAATCTGATACTGATTTATCTCAATCTATAATTTATTTAAAAAATATAAAAATGATGCACTAAGATAGATAGAATATCTCAAATTTTGTAAAATGGTATGATAAATAGTTGATAATGATATATGAAAGTATAATTGTGAAATATCAAGGAAATCTGTGGAAGAGAATAAAAGTTTCAAGAGTATAAAACAACATCTTAGTATTGGTAGGAAAGTTACATCTGCAATAAGAAAAAAAGATGGAACTATTACTAAAAAGAGAGATAACATCATGAAATGGGTAGAAGACTTCTATCAAGAATTATATAGTAAAAAAGGACAAGTACCTCCTATATCTATTATATCTTCTGAATGGCCCAGGATTTTAAATGAAAAAGTGGAATTGCAGTTAAATTTACAAAGAAGGGAAAAGTTCCAGGTAATGATAAAAATGTAATTGATATATTAAAAGAAGCAGGTGAAGAAATGTAATTTTTTTTAGCAAAGTTATATACCAAATGTCTAAATGGTAATGTTGCACCAGATGATTCAAGGAATGCAGTATTAATATTAATACATAAAAAAGAAGGTATTAGAAATTATAGACCAATCAGTCTTTTATCAGTTTTATACAAAAGTTTTACTAAGATAATTACAACTCATTTACAAAGAACCTTAGATTTCAACCAACCAAAAGAACAGTGGTTTTAGCACTATAGATCATAACCAAGTATTGACATTAGTTATAGAAAGGACCAAAAAATATGAGTTGCCATTATGCTTTGGATTTGTAGATTATGAAAAGCATTTAATGTTTGGATCATCAAGGATATAGACCTTGGACATTGTCATATTCTGAAGAATATTTAATATGAAGAATATTTATACGAATGCAACAGCAACAATTAGATTTTATAATTATACTAAGAAGGTTAACATTGATAAGGATGTAAGACAGGATAACTCCATATCTCCAAAAGTTTTTACAGTATTGCTGCAATAAATATTTCATGGATTAAAATGGGAAGCTAAAGGAGTAAAAGTAAATGGAGATTATTTAAATCATTTAGATTTTGCAGATAATGTAGTTGTTTTTGCAAATAATGCTTTAGAGTTTCAGGAAATGTTGCAAGAGTTATCAGATGAAAATAAGAAAGTAGGACTAAAGATATATGTTAAAAAGACTGAAATAATGTTCAATGGATTTTCTCACATCATAAAAATAAAGATTGATTATGATGAGTTAGAAAAAGTTAACAACTAAAAATATCTTGGCCAGATTATTACTACAGATGGAAACATAATAGATGAAATTAATCATATAATTAAACTTGGTTTGAGTGCTTTTGGTAAAAATAACTTAATATTAAAAGGAAATATGCCTATATGTTTGAAAAGGAAGGCTTTTAATAAATGTGTTTTACCAATTCTTACTTATGGATCTGAGACTTGGACACTTACCTGACAAAGTATGGAGAGATGCATATTAGGAGTAACAAGAAGAGATCAAAAATGCAATATACGGATAAGAGAACAAATAGGTGTTACTGACATCATTGAAAGAATTAAAAAAACTGAGAGCACTGCAAATCTTTGGAACTAATGCAGCCGCTAGCAGCCATCTTTTATTTTTTTAATTAATTATAAAACTATTAGCCCAAAATGAAAACACAATAATGTTTACAATCCAAGCTTAATCACTTATATTATTATACAACTAGAAACTAGTGTGGAGATATTGTTTAAATAGGTACTAGATAGGGATTTTGATGCGCAAATCTTCTAGCACCTATTGATTACTATGGTTTGCACTGGTGGTACTATTGTTTGGGTAGTTGTTACTGGTTTAATAGATTGTATAAACATAAGAATTGGTGGGCTTATGATGTTTTAATAGTTTAATAACAATCCTGGCCAAAGGATGATGGAGAATATGATTATTAAAAAACCCAAACCACCAAAATGTATAGATACTGAACTGGGTGCAGACCAGTATGAATATACATGTGAATAAGCTTGGTTTGAAAACATTAAAAAATAAAAAATGGCTACTGCATGATTGATTAAATCCAAAGATCTAGTGCTCTCAGATCCAAGACTCCTTATTAATGAAGGCCACAAGATAAACTAGTATGGGGATATTGGATGAATAGGTACTAGATAGGGATTTTGATGCATAAACCTTATAGTATTCATTACTTACTATGGCTTTCTCTATGTAAGCATAAGAAACGGTGGTCGTGCAGTGCTTTAGTGGTATAAGAATTGTATGTGATTTTACATTTTTATCTCATAACTTTTCTATTTTTATTAATAAAGACAGGAGAAGTAAAGGCCTCTTCTTATTACTAAAAACAGCTAGATAATTATAAAAGAAATCTAAACCTTACTGAAATATTTTGAATCCCTAATGTGATCCATGGAAGATAAAAATGTTCTATTATAATATGACACTCATATATTATATGGAAAGCAGATTTAGTTCAAACTTTTGCTATGAGGAATATGCTTGCATGTTTTTTTATTCTATTTTGTATTAATGATAAATAATATGTCTTTTTTGTATTCCATAAAACAAAAAGCAATTTTTTATATGCAAAATAAATAATCTTGATTTTTTTTTTTTTTACATTTTTGATAATCTAGGCATGTCTTTTTATATATTTTGAGTTACCTATTTGTAGGCATATCGTTTAGTTAGATTATGCGCAATATTTATGTTTTGAAATTGAAACCATTGTTTATAAGGCAACTCATCGTCATAGTATTACGTTTCGCTCAGTCCAAATATAACGTTCATATATGAATTTGTTTATATGCACTTGTGTTTACATACATTAAATTTTATTCTTAATTTAATACTGAATTTTATTAAGTAATCAAACATTAATTCACTCTTAATAAATCTGAGTAAATATTTTGTCTGTTTATATAAAATTAAAAAAAAACAACATTAATGTTATTAAATTTTCTAAAATTAGACAAATATTTATCTTTATATTTAATTTTTATAAAATCAGAAACTCTTGAATTAGTTCACAAAGAATATTTGATATTTAAATAAAATGCAAATTTAAATTGTTTTTACTCCATGAATAATCTTTTTAAATAATTTGTGTTAGATTAAATGGAAAGTAAATGAAGCTAACGAAATACTTAATGCCTTCTAAACATTGCATTATATTGGCTTAGACTTTTTGTATCCAAATAACTACTACTTAATCTAAATAATCATAAATTACAAATCATAAAATTGTTATTCATATTTTATCAGCTCATGTTTATTAAGTACTATCATTATTATTATAAATTATTACTCTTTAAAAATATATCATTTATATATGTGCGTGTATGAAATGCTTTGATATATGATAAAAATTCATATTTTATGTGGTTTGCTATCATCCATAAATTTCAATACTTGCAGTATGACTTAGAAACACATATTGTGGATGTAGAAAAAACTATTGTATAAGACTAATATATATATATATTGTTGGTGAAATTTATGAATTTTGAAAATACTATTAGTTTTATTGAAAATAGCGTAAAATTACAAATGGCAATTATTAATCTTATCCATCAGCTTGCCACCGTAGTATAATTTGAAACACATTCTAATCTTTTTTGCATAAATAAAAACCTTTATTCAATAACTATACAGTAAACAATCACCATAGATATAGTATATTTAAAAAATTTAAACTATATCCAAGTATTTTAAAGTATATGCTTTTAGAAAGAAAATGACTAAATTGAATTTTTATTTCCTATTATTTCAAAGAAACAACTTTTAATCTGCTTTAAATTATAGAAATTTTTTTTTAAATATCAAAACAACTTTTGAGTCATTAATTATGTAATTGTGTTTTCAATAAACATCATGCTTTTAAATTACGTAATATTTCTTTGATAATTTAATTATTAGAGTAAATTTTTTATTTTCAAAAAATAACATTTTAATAAGTGTATGTTTGCCAATATGAAACAAAAAGATTTAATTTTCAAACTAATTTATAAATTTCTATTATAAGAAAAAATAATTTTTATTATACAGCATACATATTAGGGACTGTAAAGTATAGATAGTTGCTTAGGAGGTCATGTGACATTTGAGCACATAATTAGTAGAATAAGTTTTTTTTACTTTATTCATCCTGGGCTTTTCTATTCAAATCCATCATATTATCACTGTGCTTAACAGAGTAAGAAACAATTTTATACAAAAAATGTTGAAAAAGTATTTTTTTTTTTTTTTGAGACCATCCATTTCGATTCTAATCGTTCAGCATCTCTTTATTATAGTTGTGCAGTATATGAAGAGAGAGGTTGAGCTTTGATTTAGGTGTCTTTAGCTCTGAAACCTATCAATCTATTACTGTACAAATTCACACAGGGTGTTTGTCAACTTGCTATTGCTATTTTTAATGAGTTTCACTTTGAAAAACCAATATGTTATTGATAATATACAGTATTATTTTTTTTGAGTGTTCATTTTATTTATTATCAAGTTAGTTAATTAAGTTTTAAGCTTTCAATTTTTATTAATTATTCATATAAGATCATAATTTGTATTTTTTTGAAAATGTATATAATTTACACAATTTAGTGTATATTTATATATGTTTGCATTCAGAGTTGATTGCAGGGTGATGTAGGAAGGAGAGAAAAAAAACGTAACCTAAAAAAGAAGTTAATCAGTTAAAATTCATTTTTGTCAAGAGTTGTTGGCCTAGCGGTTAGCATAGCTGTCTTCCAAGCAGCTGGCCCGAGTTCGCTTCCTGGCCAATGCTTTGACGTATAAAAAATATTAAAAAAAAATTATTTTATTAATTTGCTTGTACTAAATATGAACAAAGTATTACTAATCAAAATTATTTCGATCATATATGTACAGGTTGGCTTTTATTCAAACATTATATTGTGTACATCAAAAATTGTCGTTTTTATTTTGTATATTCTCAATGCCACTTGATGCTTATATTTGTCTCTGCTAATCTATAGTATAACCTTTTTTATTAAAATCACAACTATTATTTGTTACTCTTTTATGCTTATGCTATAAGTCTTAAAGTTGTTTTATTATTTTAAAATATGCGTTTAAATATATTTTAGAGCACAAACTTTAAACAGTCTCTGTCAGCCCACTGTGAAAATTAAATATTAGATGTTACAAAAATGAAATAAATAATTAGTGTATGTTTAATACATATTTGACAAATGATAAAAAAAAAACTATATCTAATTATAAGAAATATCAATGACTACAATAAAGTAAATACATTATGCTAATGTAATACAACAATTATACGTACATGTTTAGTTAATAGATATTTTATATATTTACTTATTAAATTGTAGTACCCATATTGTAAATGCCAAGAAAATATATTTCGAGGTATCAAAAAAAAAAAAAAAAAATGGAAGAAGAGACTGAAGAGAAAAAGAGAGGGGGGGGGGGAGATCATGACAAAATTTCCCCCCATAGTTGAAAAATTAATATCATAATAATGAAGCATATTCAAGAATTCTTAAAAATGAATAAAATCAAAAAAAAAACAATTGAGAATGCAGAAATTGTGAAAAAAAGTGGAAATGAAATAACAAGTAAGACAAAAAAAAAAAAAGGCAAAACCTATTCGAATAAAATTTAACAAAACGCCAAGATAACAGAAAACAGTGATCCAGTGAATATGAGTGATATATGTTTAAAGACAGATAGTATAAATGATAAATTTAGATATATATGAAAAATTCAAGTACTTTATTGGAAATGCTGATGCTAGATCTTTTTTAGTTTTTTTTTTTTTTTTCGTGTGTCATAGCATCGGCCGGGAAGCGAACCTGCTAACCCGGGACAATTGCTTGTAAGGCAGCTGTGCTGACCATTCGACTACTAACGCTTGACTAGATCTTTCTTAGTTTATTCAAAGTGTAACAATCAGTACATTGCTTTTATTGTATAGTATTTTTTAAAACTAGAGATAAAGAAAGTTTATAAATGGTTTTAATATTTGGAGGAAATCACTTGACAACACCAGCTTTATATTTATTCTTTTACTACTTGATAAAAGTTATTAAACAATTTAATCTCTACTAATTAAAATAAATAAAGAAATGTGAATTACTATTCTAAAGAATAAGAGATTGTTTTTTATTTTTATCATATTACAGTCAACTAAGTGAAAGTCAGCTGAAAACGGACAGAGAAATACTTAAATTTAATCAAGTTGTTAAGGAAATATGATATTACATTAATAGATTATTTTCAGGGTTCGAACTCGCATATGTATGTATAAATGGATTATTCTCCTGTACATGAGGGGGCAGAATGACTAATATGTCAACATGGGTAGGATGACAACCTTGGCACTAACAAGGGCTTTGAACGTTCCATCATCAGATTTTCAATAAAATGGAAGGCTAAAGAGTTGTGAATTGGAATAGTTTGAAGCCTGTCCATTAAAGTATAAAGATTGGCTATCTTAATATAAAGCTGAGTACTGATTATATATATATGTGAGGATAGTAATCTAGACCAACTGATGATTGCTGGTTTAGCATGAAATACATATATTGGTGATTATTTATCTTTTCAACATGTGTGTGATCAGGTGGTTCAGCAATATGAGATGGCAATGAGAGTAGTGGGTCGTGTGAAAGTCTTAGTTCGAACCCTGAATATATTACATATATAAATGCAGGTTTAAGCCTGTACAATGTATTGATTTATATAAATAGTGTGTAAAAAGGTCTGCCCATCCCTCACATATGTATGTATAAATGGATTATTCTCCTGTACATAAGGGGTCAGAATGACTAATATGTCAACATGGGTAGGATGACAACCTTGGCACTAACAAGGGCTTTGAACGTTCCATCATTAGATTTTCAATGAAATGGAAGGCTAAAGAGTTGTGAGTTGGAATAGTTTGAAGCCTGTCCATTAAAGTATAAAGATTGGCTATCTTAATATAAAGCTGAGTACTGATTATATATATGTGTGAGGATAGTAATCTAGACCAACTGATGATTGCTGGTTTAGCATGAAATATGTATATTGGTGATTATTTATCTTTTCAACATGTGTGTGATCAGGTGGGTCAGCAATATGAGATGGCACTGGGAGTGGTGGGTCGTGTGAAAGTCTGAGTTCTAACCCTGAATATATTACATATATAAATGCAGGTTTAAGTCTGTACAATGTATTAATTAATAGATTATGTAATCAGAATTAAAAATTAAACTGAAAGTGCAACATTTAGCATATGAACCACAGAAGAGATTTATTGCTTTAAGTAAAAAAATAAAGCTGACATAAAATCTTTGATATATTACAGATCCAAATATAATAGTGCATCTAATATTTTACACCTGTAGCAGACTTTAATAATAATAATAATATATATATATATATATAAATTTGATAGACAAACTATTAATCATTAATGACTCATTTACAGAGTTTTTTTGAAATTATTTGATAATAGTAAACATGCTTTTGAAGAAATTATCTGAGCTTATTTTAAACATTATCAATTATAAAGGACAAGTATATAATATTAGAAGCAAGAAGAAAAGTATATACATAGGAATGCAGTCTAGAATAATTAATTTAAATCATCGTGTAATTTATGTCCTCTATTTATTGTATTTCTTAAATGTTATGATTTATAATGTACCTTCACCGGTATATACTATATATCTATTGGAATATAGAAATGTATTTATCTGATTCCAAGTATTAATTTATAAATAAAATTAAAAATAAAAGAAATAGCATATAGCATGATTATTTCAGGAACTTTTTTCTGAAAAAAAAATTAGGAAAAAGATAACTATTTTTGGAGAATGAATTTCAAAAGATGCAGTGGAAGAATTTAAAGTGCAATTTTCCCATTACAATGTAGTCCCCTCCTCTGATATCTTCACTATTCTTGGTTTTTTTTATCTCTGTTTTTTATTAAAAAAAATATTATGTATTTTTAAAATTTAATTCACAAATTGCACATGGGTGGCCAGTTATGTGACTGTCATCAATAATCATTCTTTCTCTTTCTCACTAAATTTATTCCAACCCTGTAACTCCTTATTTTATGTTTTTTTAATTATTATTTTTTTTTAAATGTTAAATGTGTACATTTTAAATATTAAATGTAATGGTCTGTACTTATATCAAACCTGTATTTTACATTAGATTTGCTCTTATTCACAGTTTCTAATATTAATATCATTTATGTTCTTTATTACTTTTTACAACCCACTATTGACGGTTTTGATTGCTCCAGCAATCTTCTTCAGAACTATAACAAACACAATACAAATACATGAATACAAATATACATGAACATATAATTTTACAATAGTGGGTTGTAAAAAGCATTGTAAAAAGTAATAAAAATATAAATATTAATATTATATGGATTTGGCAATGCAATAAGAAAGATAAAGTTTCTAATATTCATGAGATGAAGTAGAATCAAATGCTACTGGATATGGAAAGCTTACTGTACTGTATTTAATTTAGTTACAGGGGAAATAGAAGAAAGATTCAAAATCATATCTCAAATTATTTTTAGTTTTAATTAATAGAGGATATATTTTTTAAAAGAGAAAGAAAACAATGAATTAAAAGAACAAATCAGCATTTTTTTTTTTTTCATATGTCATAGCATCTGCCGGGACCCACACCTGTCTGCAACCAACTACTTGCTTGCATGGCGGCTGCGATACCTCTCGGCTAACAACGCAAGACACAAATCAGCATTTAATAACTACATTTTACAAAAAAAAAAAAAAAATTTCTTTGCTGAGATCTATAGCAAGTAAATCTTATTAAAAATTATTTAAGCATATTAAGTGTGATGAAAGACAATATTAAGTGTCATGATTTTTGAAGTATTATTAACAATGTAATAAAAAAAAAGCCACACATTAAAAATTTTTAAATAAACATTATTAAATATTTATTGTGCGTTCATAATTACAATCTGTATTTTATGTAAGTTGAAATAATTCTTGAATTAAAAATAAATATTAAAATACTAGAAAAATTATAATAAATTTTTTATTTAATATTAATTGGTGTTAATTAATGGCTGTGTGTTTACCATTCTTTAAAAACTATTGGGCGAAGCTTGAACAGAGATCGAATTTCTCCGAATATATTTCGCTTATTTATTTAACCTTTATCATTTTTTTGAGAAAAATATGTTATAATGTTAAGAAATTAGAACCGTCCAAAATTAATTGTTTACTGTTCTAAAAGTCCTATTAAAAGAGGTTATTGCAATGTTTAATACTCAAAGTTTATTATATTTCAATATTTAGAGACTGCTTTTCATAAAAGTAACTGGAGTTTCATCAATAGATTAAAAACAACCCAAAATCGTAGCATTTTTTGATTCATCTGGTTCATAAATGGAATTTAATAGCAACTGATCTATGTAAAAGTTAACAAATCCAGACTATGGACCACATAGATAATAATTGCCGAATCTATGATTAGTATGCTAGACTTAAAGTCATTAGCGATTCTTTCTATCGGTTTAATCATTAGATTCCTTTATTAAACAATTCAAAACAAAGCAAATCATGTGATGTTTAGATTGTTTTATATTTTAATGGTTAATATTTATAAATAATAATAATAACAATTCATATGTTAAGTAATAATATCTAGAATGTATTACATATATATAATTGTCTATTATTTATGACTGATAATTGAATAAAAAATCAATATTATTAACTATTAATAAAAATTATTTGAACAAATTTATAGTTATTTTAATAGGAATATCTCTATACGTATTGCCTTTTTTTTTTTTTTTAATTCTTTGCATAGTTCAAGTAAATTATTGATTATTTTCTCTCTCTCTCTTTTTTTTTAAATCATAGTTGATTGCTTTGTAAAATGAATATTCAGATTTACTTTCTAAATTTTTTGTATTCTGTCAGTTTGTGTTAACTACTTCTTGCTTGGATGATCTCTCAATGTTTGACATTGATTATCTATCTCAAAATACTTGGATTTTATTTTGAATAGATTTACAACTAACTGCCATGCTCTGCTGTCAAATCATGGTTATTAGATAACGTCTGTGTTTATATATATAACACAGAAAGCGCTATCAATACATTTGAACATGCATGCATATAAATGCGCGTTATTAATGATATATATATGTTTTTAAAACAATATGTATAATATTAAATTGATTCTATTTCATCATTATTAGTGCAAGAATAAGTAAAAAAAATCAAGTGTTTTTTAGTTTTTTGATAGGGTTTTTCAGCATACTTTTTCTATCCATTTTATTATAATATATACATCCATATAAATATTTTCATGCTCTACATGATTTGGTAAAGCTGAAGATTCATGGATCATGGATCATGGCTCAGCTCTATTATTTATGACGCTTGAACTTTTTATAAATCCCAAATAGCAAAGCCATTTACTTACTTAATACATTTATTTCTATCTTCTTTGCAAATTGGCTTAACATGGTTTCAAGAAGAACTAGGTAATAAGATTAATCAGATTTAGTTTACATTGCTTGTTATCCTTCTGATACAATTTTTTTAGCATTTATAACAAAGACATGATTCTTTATAATACTTTATAATACTGAAGATAATTTAAAAGCACATTAGAACTTATGGACAATACATCTTTATTAAGGCAAAATGTGAATTTAAGATTTTACACATCACACAACAAACACATTTATAATTATAACATTTCAAGAATGAATAGATATTATATGATTTTAGCAATGGTAATATTACTTTATTAGAAGAATTTTATGGATTTTTTTTCTTTAGTATTATCACTACACTTGTCTTTAAGATGAGTGATACTGTACAAGCATCTATGACAAAATAAATAGCAGGAGTTATTATTTACTGAGAAAAAGTTTTTCTTACTTAACTGTTCTTGAAAATAGTTAGAAATAATTACATATACCCTTATATATTGATAAATAGATGGCCAGATAAAAATGGATAAGTTGAAAAATTAATTGAATGATTTATTTCTCAGGAGCTCACAAAAGGTTCAAGCACTGAAGATAATGAATCTAGGCCATGATCTATGGACCATGGACATTGACTTTGCTATTCTACCACTGCATAAAAAGGGCAACAGATACATTTCTATAAGAAATACATCTATGCATTTTTATTTTTTTGGCTATCAATGAACATTCATCAGTATGGAAACCAGATCAATTTTATTTACTACATTATTTGAAAAAGTATGGGAAAACTGGAAAAAATCTATGAAACAATTTTAAAATAACTTTTGTTTTTAAGAGTGCTTTTGGCAAGGAAGATCTGTTGAATTTGACTTAATATATAGATTATGGCAAGAATTTGAATAACACTACACATTAGTTAAACATAGCTTATTTAAAAAACAAGCAAGTATTGAAGAAATAGAGAAAAAAACAACAACAACAGATAATTGAAAGCTTCTGGTACTGCTAAAGCTAAAGCTGATATTAATAATAACAAGAGGAAATGATTATCATAAATTTTACTTCTTTAGAAAATTCTAAGAAAGAAATTATCTTGATGCATTCACATCATTTTGTAAAGACAAATATAAATACCATAATTTTAATTGATAAGCAAGTAACAAATTTGAAGACTATATATTAATAAGTATAGACACATTTACATAAAATAATATAAAATGTAATATTGTAATGAATTCAGTGAACTATGAAAACAAGTGGATTATTAATTGGATATACTCCATTAGGTATTAATTTATACCGAGTTTCAAAAAAAGTTTGCAATGACACTTTGTGAAAATAACTATTTTTATCATCAAGCAGATGTTCCAATCAGTATTTAAAACTCATATTTTAATAAATCCTCTACATTATTAAAATTCAAACATATCTATCATTTTTTCCATCCTCTTATGCATATATATTGTTAAAAGGAGGTTGCCTTGACAACAGTTTAAGATTGTTGATTGTTATCTATATTGGAATTGTCTAAGTGTTGACTGATTTCCAATGGTTATATATATATGTGTGTATGTAATAAATAATTTAGCAAATTTATATATATATAATCTTGTGGAAGGAAAGTAGTCTTCACACATGCATTATTAGATCGATATTAAATTCACATACAGTCACCCATTAATAAGTATTTTAAAAGCTTAAGTGAATCACTTATGCTTAAAGTCAATTCTTATTTAAAATGATTTCTTATTGACCATGCTTAAATCATGACTTGATGCTATTATGAGCCTGATATTTTAATTGACAAATTATTTGTTCAAATTTAAAAGAAAGTTTCTCATTTTTAACTACCTGAAACTTTGAATTATATTAGTTTGAATATATTTAATAAATAATTTAGTGATATATATATATAATCTTATAGGATGAAATTACTTTTCAGCCGTGCACAATAAGATTAATATTAAATTTACATGCACTCATCCATCAATAAGTATTTTAAAAGCATAAGTGAATACTCATGCTTATAGCTTATTCTTATATAAACTAACTATTACTGACTTTGCTTCAAAAATAATATAATTCAAAGTTATGGGTAGTTAAAAATGAGAAACTTTCTCTTCCCTGTAATATATAAACTAAATTTGTATAAATAATTTATCAATTGAAATATCAGGTTCATAATAAGATCAAGGTCTGATTTAATTATAGTGTATAAGGGTTGGTTTATATAAGAATAGACTCTAAGTATAAGTGATTCACTTATGCTTTTAAAACACTTATTGATGAGTGACTGCATATAAATTTAATATCACTCTAACAGTGCAGGTGTAAAAAGTAATGCCCTTCAACAAGATTACACACACACACACACACACACACATATATATATATATATAATCAATAAAGCAAGTCATATATTGGATGACTTGTTTTAAGCTTATAATATAGCTATGTAATATAGGGAGTGTACCAATAGTTCTAACAAACTTTTATTGATAAGTGCCACAAGAGAAAGTATTCAAAATCTCTATCTAGAATTATCCCTATCCTCAGAGTGATTTCAAGCTTTTGACTCATCTCAGTGAAGCATTAGGACATTCAGATATTAGATACAAAATCCCAAACTAAAGCTAGCACTTATCTAATACATAACTATTAAGTAGAAAATATGAAATTTTCAGACACGTAAATGTTTTTAAATTCAGGTGTCTAACTGAAATAGCTATATGGATCGGTCTAAAAATACTTCAGCCTCACCGTTTAATAGCCTTAGCAATATAACATTGCCAAAGCCTTATTTATCAATAAATAAGCAGCACTTATCAATAAATATGCAGTACTTAACAATAAAAGCTTGTTAGAGCTATTGGTATGCTCCCTATATTACCCACACACACGCGCGCACACACACATATATATGTAAGCATTAAACAATAACAAGCACTAAACTTTAAATTCTAACCACCTGTTTTAATTATTATTAATTAGCAGTTGATTTTATAATCTTAAATAACTTTATCATATCAAAACAAACATAATTTTTATTTTTTTATTGAGATGATAAAATTATATAAATCAATAAAATCAATAATATTATTTTAAAATTTGAATAAAATTTGAATAATAAATAATTGATGCTTACTTATCATTTTATTAGTTTAGTCTTTAGCATTTAATATTAATATATATAACAAATTATAATCTGTATATAATATGTATGTAACAAGCCTATTATCATCAATGTACAAAAACGATTATATATAATAAGACAACTATTAAAAAGCAAGCGAGTGCAATACATCAAACTTACAGTAATAAGCTGATAGAAAGTCTATTATATAATAATATTCAATTATTATTCAAAATTCCAAAGCATTCTCAGTAGTAGGCTACTACACTTCTGATTTAATAAACTATCAGAATTAGAAATTCAAACCTTTTATAATTATCTATCATGTTATGCATTGTAAACAATGTTGTGTTTCCAAGAATAACCATTATGAGCAGATTCTTTCTTATGACAAAAGAATGCAAAATTATATTGATGATTATAACATATTTATCAATGTAAAAAATTAACATGTAATCTTCAACATAATTGTTTCTTTTGTTTATATATATATATATATATATTTCAGTCTCTGTGGTCAAGTCACAATCTTTAGGGTCTCTATAAATTTATTGGACCATAAGTAAAGGTCAGATTCTACCTTTATTATTAAAAGTAGATTACCTTGACAACAGGTTGACATTGTTGATTGTTAGGATTATCTAAGTAGTTGATTGATTTTTATAATTATATATATATATATTATGTACATATTGTTATATTCCCTATGGAGACCAATCTTAAATACACGAATATGCTATTTAATGTTGTGTTATGGTTTTGTTTAAAGTAATGTCTTCCCGTTTGTCTTTATTAAAAAAAATATAAATAGAAATGGTAAAAAACCATTGAAATTTTTTAAAATTATATTTACCTTATTTAATTATTATAATTTAATCTATAAGTGCTAATTTTTTTGCACTCTGTTATTTGCAAACATCCATTTTAGATAAATTCATTAATAATTATTATTAACCATTTATCAGGTTAGAGATAAATTTTTCCATTTGTAGCTCAGATATAAACTTTACACTCAATTAAATATTATATATATCTATTTTTTATAAATATCCAACATTTATTAATTTATTTTAGTTAAAAAATACCTATGTCTGAAACTTTTTAATTTAAAATAATATACACATTCTAACAGAAAGTTATAAAAGTTTTTTTATTCCCACAAATTATTTATATAATAATTGAGAAATAACATTATGCTGCAAAGTTCTTAATTGTTACTCAAGTTGAATTCAGAGAAAAAGTTAATTACCTTGATTTAAACAACAAAAAAGAAAAGTATAAGTGGTTTTAATTTTCATTTTATCAAAATATTAAAATTTTCCACAAATACAATTGAGTCAGTTATATTAGTAAAATTAATGAGTATTTTTGTTAAAATTTGACAAGTAAGTAATGTAAATATATCAACTAATATTTATTCTTCAAAAATTCTTTAATTTTTATTCACTCATTGTATATTCAAAATTAAAAATAATTGTTTTTATTCATAATTTTTTATTTTTTATTTCAAGTTCATTTACATCTGACTGTAAGTTTAATTTATATAACTTTAGTGAATATTAATTTAATCATTCCAATGTTAAAGTAATTAAGAGCTTAATTTTAATGATTAGGTGGTTAAATATGGAAGATTTTATTGAAATTATTTGAAAAAGAGGATTGGAGAAATTAAACTTGAAAATACCTTCATTCTTCAGTTAATAATGATTGAAAATGATAACAATATATATAAAAAAGTAATCTTAAGAAATTCCTTCTGTAAATAATCTTACTAATAGTATTATTTTTTTTATCACCTTATCCTCCTCATTTTCAATTATTACCTATCCATTGCAGAATAAAAATCTCTCCCAGCCTTAGTTTGTTTTCTACTCATCATTCTCATAAAAATTTTTATTTTACTTATCCATCTCACACATGATCATTTTCTAGATCTTCTATAATTTTTGGAACCTGGTTTAAGAGTTTACTTTTACATCTATTATCACCTATCACATATGTTATCGTTTCTATAAAAAAAATTATTGTCAAGATCTTTGAATCATATTTGCAAACATTCATTACACAGAAATGCAATGAAGATTATATTACTTTCATAATTTGTAAAAAAAAAAATGTAAATGCTAATGTCCTACATATGTTAATTCTTTATTCAAGTATAATCACATTGTAGTGTTTAAAGTATAAGTAATTTCACCAATGCTTCCTACTCTTAATGCATTTTACATCAGAACATCAATTTTAGACCTATAGCTTATATCAATATAGAAATTGTTTGTGTCTTTTAGTTTGCAGATTCAGTGAGAATCCCTGTATCTACATAATTTTATTTGAATAAAAATATTTTATATTCAATCTTTGGAAATATTTGAATATTGTTTGTTTAATATAAAAGTTTTCATCATTTTTATACTTGGTTCATCTGATTTGAATATTATTCACTTTTCTTATAAAATAGATTTTAAATTTATTATTATTAAAAGTATTCTGAATATATCATAGCTGACATGTATCATTCATTATTCTGTGATCTATGAAAAATTTTATCTATTGATAATATGTAAAGCATGATCTTCATAGATTGAAGTCTGAAATATTTCTCTCTAATCCTAAGGTAAGAAAGCAAATGTTGAGAAATGTAAAAAATTTTTAGTCCTGGCATCATGAATATTTTAATGTAAATAAAATCATATTTGTAAAAAGTTAAAGACTATTAATATGTAATTAAATCTGTGATATTTTTTTATATTTCATTGGCTTTAATCTTTATATCAATATTTTACGATTTTTATAAAAGAAATCATAGACATTGTAATTGCATTATGTATTTATAATAACATCGATCATAATTATCTTAGGTATAGTCTTTTACTATTTTTTAATTTTTTTCGTCCTTTCCAAAATAATTTGACTGGAAAAGAAATTTCTGTTCAGTGAGTCTCGAGTTTGTGTAAATCAATATTAGCAACTACAGCATAAGCTATGAATAAAATTAAAAAAAGTCTATGATTAGTTTAAAACTAATCTAAAATATCAATTACTAATCTATCATCACATTCATTTATCTATATAAACTGAAAGTCATGAATTCAAAATCTTGTTTAAATTTTCAAGCTATTGACATGGAATAAGAAGATAAAAGTGGACACTTAATAAGAACAATACAACACTACTGTATCTTATCAGAAAACCAATTAACTAGAAACTGATGATTGGAATCTGTTATTATTGATTTTATTTATAATTTATGTTATGGTTTTAAAGATATTTGTAGTTAAATTGGGACAGTTACTATTTTTGAATCATCATCATCTTTATTAAAAATGCAGTTCCTTCATCACTTTTTACTTTTGTTTATATTGTGCAAAAAGATTACGAAAAAAAAATATATATATAATTTTATGAAAATGCTAATTGATGATTAATAAAATTAAATTCTTGAGAGTAAAATGCTGATACTTTTATGATTATTGTTGTTTTTGAAACATAAAAAATTTACAAGAGATTATGCTAGACATGAAGATATTTATAATAGACTAAACTGCTAAAATGTTTATGGTGCTTTTTTTTTTAAATTGCCAGAAATAAAGATGCTAAGTTATTAATTACATTTCATGATATAATTTGTATGAGATTGTTAATTTAAATAGTATTTTTAGTCATTTGCATAATATCAAAATTCATTAAATTTTATGATATAATGCTAATGAGATGCTAGAATAAATTGTATTAATATAGTGCCAAATAGTAACAAGCTACCACCAATAATGGTTAAGTATACTTGGTGTTTGTACCACAATACCTAATCTTTTATCTTCAGGGAACAACTGTTGTAATGTTATTCTGGGGTTAGATCAATGTAAGAGTATCATTATAACTTAAATTTTTTTTTTTTCCTAATCTGAAATAACTAATTTGTCATCAAGTTTATATTCATGGAATATAGTAGTCATTTTGTTTTGTTATCTTTGCGATTAATTGTTAAACAGATGATTGACCCTCAACCATATGAAACTGTCTACCCATCAAGCAATTTATTTTGGTTTGTTGATTAAAATAAATACACTGTGTGCTTTGGTACAGTGATAGAAAAATATTGTAAAAGTTGAAAATTCACCAATTAGTTTCTGAGTGAGAGGGTGGTCTCAGTTTTATTCATTAAAGTGAAGATATTGCACTTAACCTGTCACTTCAGTGTTGAAATGTTATATAACTTCCTGAGCTAAGTTCATATAATTATTTTTTTTGGAATTTGGGTTAGAAAAACAATTATTTGTAAACTGGTAGCTTATTTACAACATTTATTAGCATTTGAATAGATGCAGTCTTCTACAAAGAGCTTCTATTATATAGTATGTCTTTTTCTAACTTATATGTATTTTACAGTGAAAAGGAAGTCATTACTGATATATAAAATTTTTTGTAACATTTTACACTTGAAAATAGTTTTTTAATAATAAATACTTGATTGTTTTGATGAACGCTTATGAGAGCAAAGATCTGGGCCAAATGAAGATTGCTAATTCTTCCGGAAATACATTTTAGGAATCATTTGTTCTTTTTTCATATGTCTTTATCAATATATAAAACATTGAAAGTTTTTTAATATATTTAAATAAAAGATTTTAAATAAACTTTTCTGAGGAATTTTTTGGAATCATAAAACCTAATTTCCAATAGTTCAATTTTTTAGCTATATTGATTTGCAATTATTGTAATATATAAAATCTATTTATTCATAGCATGCTAAAGTGCAATAATTTTTTAAAAACTGTAATAATTGTCAGATTACTTATAACAATTGGTATCACATTAATCTCTAGTTTTTTTTTTTATGATATGGAGGTTTGGATTTGCAATTTATATATGGATACTTATTATATGATTAAAACAGTCAGTCAATAGGAAGAAATTAAAATAACCTATCAATTTTGTTTATAAACATTTGTTTTGAAACAAATCCCAAGTTTCTTTCTATTTTATTTTAGCCTTGACTTTTATCTTATTATTAGAGTTAATTATTCTTGTTATAAGTAAAGATTATTTGACTAACAAACACTCTAATGATTTTCATTTAGTAATTAAGATAAGATTGTTAATTATCTATGTTGATTTCTATTCACATATTTGTTGATGACCTGGTTAGTAATTAGATAACATATATTGGAAAATTAGTTATATACACTTGCATGTGCACATACATGTGATAGAAAGCAAGTAAATATTTTATGAATGAGAATAAAATAACTGTAATAGATTCTTAATAAGTATTATTAATTGGTCTTCCTCTCCTATTTCTCAAATATTTTTAATAATTATAGTTTTAATAAAATCTTTTCAAGAAAAAAAAAATAGAAATACAAATTTTAATTTTTTAGTTCACAGTTGTGATCAACAATTGTCTTTTTCAGGTGAGTACATTGGTGTAATTTTACAAATTTAATGGTCACTGTATCTTTTAAATTTTGTCAAGAATTTTCATTACAAAAAGAATAAAAAAGTAATCAGTTACATATATAATTTAATGTGTGTGTGACATAGTATAATATATAAAAATTTTAAATAATTTATACAAATTAAAAAAGTAAACGATTCATTGCTTGGGAGGTCATGTGATATTCAAACACTAGAAATAACAGAGTGACTTCAATCCAGGAATCTTTCATTCTTGAATTCAGCACTATACCACTATAATAAACTGCATTGTTATCAATACACACATATTGCATGTACAAGGATGTTAAAACATTTATTCATTATATGCTAAAATGCATACAGTTTTATATTGTTTTGTTAACTATTTCTAATAATATATTAACATATATTTTAATTCTTAAATTAAAGTATACATAAATATGAACATATTATATTATTATATTTTAAAACTATGTGCATATATGTGTTCTATATGTTTTGTGTGTTAATGTTAAAATATATTATATAAGGTATGCTACTACTTGACAATTTTAGATCCATGTAAAAGCTTGGATTCAAGTGACAAGGATACATGGGGACTCCTGTAATAGAAGAATGAACATGATCACAGACTAGCAAATACATTTATGCATGTTTGGAGATACATTTTAAGTGACTACAATGATGAATGTATTTAAAAATACTGCCAAAAATCAATGGACTATTTTGATTTATTTTTTTTATGAACAAAATAATTTTTTGACAATGTATTTGTAATATATATATATATTGTTCAGTGTGAGAAATATTATTAAGTTGTTCATAATTGAATATAGAAATCTCAAATGGAAATTGAAGTATTATGATTACAACAGAAAGTCTACAAATAGGTTCCAGTGATGATTTGAGACAATAAGAGGATTCTAATAGATTGTGAGGCTGCAATAAATAGTTCTCAATGAATAATCATATGAACTTTTAAAAAATGTATACAGATGATTGAAGATCGGAAATTTATTTTTTAATAATTTGCCTTACATTTTACAGTTAATTTTCAGGAACTTTCTTATTCATATTCTGTTGTATTGATAGTAAATGGTTCATTGATGATGAATAGATTCAGAGGAGAAGTATATGTGACTAAGATAACAGACAAAAGATATGAAAGACGGAGATTGATAAGACAAATATATCAATGTCAGTGCAAATTATCTTGGAAATAAATATCTTTTCAAATTAATAACTTAATTAAAATTTCCTTTTAATAACTATTTTATTTCTGTTTAATGTTTTTCTCTATCCATATATATATATAAGAAATAAGAATGTGCACATTGCTATACTGTCTTCTTTTTATCTGCTCAATTTGAAATTATAAAATTCGAATATTAGTAATTTCAACATTATATGTTATGGAAATTATATAAATGTACTCACAAAACATATATTATAGTAAATAATCTTATATTCAGAATATTTTTATTATCAGTTTATTGATAAAAATGTCATTCTTTAAGCGTCTATACAGAATAGACTGCTAATTTCATCCAATTGTAATAATGTATCTTTTTTTTCTTTTTACATTAGCCTTTTAATAACAAAACAATACTTTTATTCATAACTACAGAAAAAAATTATAAATAAATCCACAATTAATGAAAAACAATAATTAGATAGCAAAGTGAGAATATTACATATGTATTTTAAAGAAATCTTGTCAGATGTCGCTACTGTGTTAAATTAGGCGTTTTTGACCGATGCTCCAGAATTTGTTTCATCCTACTTTTATCAACTCTCCATGGAGGAAATGATTGTCAATTACGTTTCTGACAACAGCATGATCATCTGGTGTCTTGATTTAATTGAAAATTATTTTTCAGGAACAAATTTTGAATGAAAACATGATGTTAACTAACAGCATTCAAAAGTACACATATATATTTGGGTCATCCTATTTATATACATTTAGAGCACGCTTCATATTTTGAAAGTCATCAAAAGAAAAACAATGATTAAGTTAAGGAAGAATCAAAAGGCAAATTTTATACGTTCAAAACTTCCATGCACATAGTTATATATATAGGATTATACACACATTTAACTGAATTACTGCTATCTTTTATGAAACCTGCGTTCCAAATTACGTAGATCAAAACGTAAAGTTAAAAATAAATACATCTTTTTATCTCGCTCATTAACAGCTTACAAGGATTATCGTCAAAAAAATTAAAATATCGAAGCTAGAACATAATGCCAGTTTAACGTCAATTTTCATTTCAAATATTTTATTTTCAGTAATAAAACTATCTTGTAGAAGCTGAATAATATAAACAAATTTAATTTTAAATTTCGCCAAAACTTGAGATTATAAAACTTACCAAGTTACTGATCCATATACACTTTTAAACCTGCAACTTATTTATATGATTTGCTTTTAAGAATAATTTGAATCTTTCTAAGTCAATAATTCAAATTTTAAGGCAACTTGCATCAAATCCTTTTAATTACTCTATGTTAGCAACTACAATATTTTTTTCTCTTATATATATATATTTGAACGTAATAAAATGATTTCAACTACAATTTTGATTTAGCATCACTTTCACAATGTTTTTATTTCAGTTCTATAATCATTGAATTTAAATGATTGTTCTGAACTGAGGCAATTCAGCTATATTTTCAAGTAATATTAGACACCATATAGTTAAACTTATAAATCTTTATTAACAATAAATATTGAAAGTATGATATACTATACAATAACTTTGTGATGACTTATCTTACGCTAAGGATGAGTTAGTAAAAAAAAACCTGTGCAATTTAATTATGGTTTATATAGAGAATGTTTAGTTGTTGATGTGTAATCAAGTTGTGTTGATTATTGATTACTTTACTGTAATTAACTAATGATTGTTTGTATGTGTGTATATATATGCAATCATAGATTATTGTCTTCGAAAACATAGTGGTGGTTACTCGGATGTAACTTGGGTTAAGTTGATTCGTTATTATTATGTAACTAAGTTACAATTGCTTTGATTATTTCATTTTAAACAATTATGGCAGTATCTACAAGGAATGGTTACCCAAGTTGATAATGATTATTCTGGGATGGTTGCTTTACTTAAAACAAAAGCGTAGACCATAAAGTAAATTATATTGTTAGTTATTAATTGCTCTAATGTTAGTTGATTTATTACACTAATACGATTTATTACACTAATTTTAAAAATTTAATTCAAGTTCTATGATTGGTTTATAATAATTTTGTCAAAGATACATTTTAGCAATGACATGAAAGATGTTATTTATATACACCTGCACATATTAAATGTTTTATCCATAACTATGTATGATGTAAGTGGAACCAAGTGAATTTTGAAGTAACGTAAATGAAAAAAATTGACACCTGAATAGTGCAATGATTATTGATACAATCTTGATAGAAATCTGCTCTTATTTTTCAAGAAAATCATATGATAAAAAATATTGAACCATTAACATTAATGTGAAGATTCAGATATTTAATGTCTATTTTATCCGGTGAGTGAATGGAGTATGTAAAGTGTATATATTCTGAGAGAGATGAGAATTGAATTTTTACATTGACGGATAGTTGTGGTATATTATTTGAATTGAAATTTATGCTGAAAAAATTACAAAATTTGAAAACAGTTAATGTAAATTTATTTGACTCTAAAATAATGTTGCTGGTAAATTATATACGTAATCCTTATGTAAAGAAATCATTTAGTTACTATTTACAATTAAACATTTGCAACCAGGAAAATTGTATATCTAGAGAAATTTATCAATGAAATTAATCTTAATCAGGGCATTGTTAACATTCAGGATACTCAGGTTGCTTTGGTATGACATTTTGCAGATGTGGCAAATTATAATCCATCACTAGTTAGAACATGAGAATATAATTTGAAAGGCAAAGAAATTGATAAAAGTGTTACATAATTTGTCATTTTCTAGGCTCTTTTTTTTCTATATCAATTCTTATATGACTTTTTATAATATAAATAATTTTAAAAAATGAAAAATATATAAACGTGAAATATTTTATTATTATTTTATCTTTTTAAAATTGCAAAAATATATATATAATTTTTTTTTATTCATCAATAAATTTAGATAACATCATCAGGAAGAGGCAGCATTAAAAAGTGATGATCCTAATCTTGATTACTTTAACTTATAATTAGATTGAATGCAACGTTGATAATTTCACCAAGATAAAACTGACAATATTAAATCATTAGTAATTCTGTTTCCACCAACAATGGATTGTAAATATCAGATCTTATGAAAGGGGAGAGGGAGTTTGGTATATCTGATCTCATGCAAAGCTCTTTTTTAAAAAAAAATTTTTATATCGAATAATGTTGTAAAAGTTTGACTTGTAACTGGATAATAATTATGAAAGTAGTTAATATAAAAATGTAATTTTAATATCTTATGTAAGTAATATTTATTAATAGCCTCAAGCACATGCATATAAAATGCGATCGTAGGGACCTCTACAGGTCTTAAACCACAAGCTTACTCTTTGGAAGAAAAGTGTAAGCTTGTGGTTTAAGACCTGTAGAGGTCCCTACGATCGCATTTTATACGCATGTGCTTGAGGCTACAGCCTTAATGAATATTACTTACATAATCAATGTGTGTTTAAATAAATTTATAATTAGAACTTTAAATTATCTTATGTAATAAATTCTATATATATATATTTTAAAAAACCACACTTCTCATAGTGTACTTTTTACAATGTTTTATTTAATCAATAGCAGTTTCAACTGGTTAGCAGTCTTCTTTTAATCTCCTTTCAAACTATAAATTAATGATTTTTAAAAAATAATAACCCAAAAATCATGAGTGTGTAGTTTGAAAAAGGGATTTGATAAAGACTGCTAGTCAGTTGAAACTATCATCAATTAAATAAAGTATTGGGAAAAAAAGCATAATAAGAAGTGTTTTCTTGTTGTTGTTGTAAAGATTTAGCAGAAACAATGCAATACAAGTTGAAGAAGGTTTTGGAAATTTGAAATTTTATGATTCAAATTTAAACAGTATGACATCTGAATTATCAACCATATCAATTACATTAGATTCATAGTCAACCTGATTTACTACCCAGAAATCTCTATGATTTTATTCAGATTTTGACTTTTTTGCTGTAAGTTTCATTGCCCTGTATGGCTTAGCGAAGTGGCAGAATGACAGACTCAAAAGCTAAAGTTTTCTGGATTGAAACTTACTACATTGTCACAATGTTGTAGTAGTTGTAATACAAATGCAAGGATTCATTTTGGCAATGGTGAACTGAAGTGTTTATGTATTAACTGTTTTTAGTAGTAATATTTGTAAAAAGCCTTCATTCAAAAAGATTTATGATTGATAGTAGATTTATTGTTCTGCATAGTTTATCAGTAGCTAAAGGTTTCTACAGTGAAGTTCAACCTACCATTCCTGTTTCTTGAATATCACATGACCTCCTAAGCAACAAATTATTTTATTTATTTTTTTAGTGTATTTTATCTTAGGTCTAAGAACTAAGTGTAGTCTTTGTTCTTTATAATTTTTACTATTATAATAGTTTGTTTTTATATTCATAATGTAATCCATTTTGCTCCACTGTAAATTCAAATATATGTTCATAAATTTATGCTAATGTAACTTTAGCTAGTCAATGATTCACTTACATAGCTTTTAATATATGTTGGATTTTTTTGACTTAAAACAGAATATTACAATTATTTTTTACCCATTTGTTATCAAGTAATTTGATTCTTATGCAAAGAGAGGAAAATATTAAACTGCTTATGATTAGGTTTTCAAATCAAAATAAAATTCTTTCAAATCAATTTATTTACAGAATAAATAAATTCTAAATAAAGCAATAAAAAATCTGGAAGTATTTTTTATTATTATATTAATAATCAACAAAGAAGATTTATAAATTTAATACATTTACATTTGTTACTATCATTTCATTAGATTTGAATATTGCTTCATAGTAAAATCGAAAGATTTCACTTTGTTTATTTATATATAATATTTAGTGAATTAAATGTGAAGATGTTTTAAGCTTCACCCTCTTAGTTCAGGATGCTTGAGTCTGGATTATTTACATATAAATTTAAATAGAGAAGAAGGTGGGGTTCCATCTTTTTCTGGTATTTCTGGCTTGTGTTTTTGAATTAAGAGTTCCACGTGCAGTCATTATTACATCTGATTGGCTGTCACATAAGTATTTTTAAGGAGCAACTGTCAAAGGTTTTAGCTTTCACGTTATTATTAAAGAAAATTTATACAAACACATTAAATATATAAGAACTTTGTGGTATTGTGAGAATCATGCTTGTGATTTGTATTCCAGTCAGCTATAGTTTTTTATCAGCTAGCTGCATCATACTCAACCCATTTAACCACCCAATACTGATTAGAAAATGGGCATTATATTATTATTAGCTAGAAAAAAAAGCAAGGATGAGAAATCACTCAAATTTTTATCACCTATTAATTTACAAGTGTAAAAAGCACTTTCATCTCTGTTTTTTTATGAGGAATTGTTGAGATATCTTTGCAATCAGTGATTTAAAGGCCGTTTTATTATATATATATATATTAAAAGCAAAAGGCAGTTTTATTATATATATATATATATATTAATAAAAACAAACCAATGCTAATGTTTCAATAAGTGCTTGACTCCGACTTTGTGTTTTTAAATACAAATAGCATTATTGAAACAGTAGCATTGTTTTTTTTGTATTACTATATCTGAATTTCATCTAGCTTTATGTAATTTTTATTTATTTATATACATCAGTAGTAGCCTGTGAGAATTCATAAGTATTGGGCATCGATTGAAAATGTAAACAAAAATGACCTGTATCTTAAAAGTAAATAGTCATATAGAAGAAGAGTATAAACACTTGTTTTACTATTAAGGTGCTATTCTATTATTGATCTGCAGTAAGCATGTATCTATGTGAGACAAAAAATCACTACAAGTAGATTACAGATTTTTTTTTTTGCCTTTTTACTCATTCTATTTGTATATTTGGGTGAGATTTATATAGAAATTTAATTAGTATACAAATTTAAGAATGATAATAATTAAACAAAAACTTTATTTTACACTGGGGGAGGGGAACTGTAGCCCATCGTGGATGAGCCATCACTAATATATATCTATATATATTGAATAGTCAGCTTACATATGCTTAAATTTATTTTAATTTAATTCAATTGATTCGGTCACCGCCTGGCATTCAACATCAAGAAATATATGACATATATTCATTATTTATATGTTTTAATAGAATTCAAAGTATTTTCTTTAATAAGTGATGATGATGACCAAGTCACAACTACTATTTGCAATGCCTGGCTGGATCACACAAAACATAAGTTTTTTGATGAAATGAACATGAAATAAATATGTAGACCAGACAATATTATAAATAAAGAAGTTAACACCTTATTTTAATTAAATAAAAATAATAGTTTAATGACAAAGTATCATTCATAATTGTCAAACAAGATATAATGTTCTTTTCCCTAAACATGCCTACATTATAAACATTATCATAATAATTTGTAATAATTGCTTTAATGAGCTATTTTTCATTTATTTTAGTTTATACAGATAGAGAAAAGCAGTAGTAGAGATTTGTAGTGTTCAAGGTTTATTTTGATTAATTTTAAAACATTAATCTTTTATTTAAATTTTATACAGTACTACTAAGGATGCCATAGTGTAAATCTCTGGTTTTTTAATACACTCTGGATAGATATGTATGGCTGATTCTCACCAATATAACATATTTATTCATATTATTAGCTTCATAGCATATATATATATATTGTACTGGTAAAAATAGTATGCTTACTTAACAAGATTCAAATCCTAAGCAAAAGTACCTCGAATCTGATCATGCTCGAGATACACAGGTCTGGAGCAATCTGGAATTCTAACCTATTTGCCTATTGTTTGAATCTCTGACCCAATGAACAACAATCCTGATGATATAGTACAATTATTTTAATTCCGGGCCCAGAAGCAAAGTGGTAGAGCATAAGATCAGACTGATGATGATGATCGAGATCAGAGTAGCCCAGAAATTACATATATTAAAGTTATATTCATTAATGCTAAGTTATTAGCTAAAGAAAATAGTTCTAAATATTAACTAGAAAATAATAATTCAAAAACAAACCAGGATTTACATGAAATTATATATATTTAATAAATATAGAAAATGCATATATATGTTACAAAATGTTTCATGCTAGGGATGATATTGTTTATTTACAAACTTGGGAATTTGTTTTCATAAAATCCTCTTTATTAATTATTTCATGAATATAATTTTATAGAGTGTGCTATAACTTGTGCGGGTTAATATCCCAATGTACAAATGTTTACAAGTAAAACGCTGTGGATAGATAAAACAAATCTAAAAGATCGTGACAGATTTAGATGATTAATAATATATAAAGGATAGTTTGCGATTTAGTAGTAAATGATTTTATAAATGGGCAAAAATATAAAATCTTAATCATTTATCTACCTTAGTAATATTTATATATTATAATGTCTTCCGTCTTACTAGACCTCTATACACATTATAAATGCGCGAGTTGATCAAGTTATGTCAAAAGAAGGAAGTTGTATTTCTATTTCTCAAAAAACATAACTATATTTCCTGATCAACTCGGCCTAGTAATTGTTATGAATTGTGCTATTGATGAAATCAGCTTTTAATTTATTTGATCTGGGCACCAGGATTCATAAGAATCCACTAAAATCTGTCACCAGCATGTCTCGCAAATTAAAAAGAAAAAATGTTTTAAAGGATGAATCGGTATTACATCATACCGTAAGGAGAATTATTTTTTTAAGATTATTATTTCTGGAGCTTATTCAAAACATATTGGCAAAGGTAAATTATATTTTTAAATATCAATAAACGAATATTAATAAATTTAATAATAATTAATAACTATTATTAATAACGCACAATAAAAAATATTGATAAAAGTAAAATCTCTTTTATTCTAACAAACTGAAATATTTAACGTTAAATTGTTAATTAAATAAACTGGAGAGAACACACACTAATTCGGATATAAATCAATTAATAAAAAAACAATTTCACAATTACAGTTCACTTCGAAGTTTCTTCTAGAAAGTTCCTAAAATGAATGTCCCTTGCACAAGAAAATTAATGTCTCTATCAGGATTGTTTAAGCATATTTTTAAGAATTGTTTGCAAACGTTTAATTTTGTCACAATCAGGAATAACAAACCATAGCTTACTGGTAAGTTTTGTAAATTCACAAAGATTGTAGCTTACTATGCATAGTTTTTTGGGTTAGAATTGAGCTCAGCCTTTGATTATTAGTTAATCTTGTAGTCTGTTCCGAAGGCTAGTCGCAGAGGCTTTTCTAGTATCCATCTTCTTAACGATGTCAGCTAAAGCCCCGGTCTACTCCCACATGAAGGATTATTTCATCGTGAAGTGGTCTTGGATTTAATAATCCAAAACCAGCCAAAGGAAAAAACAGAAAAAACAAGATGTTCCTCAAACTGGTCTCTGCCTTTTTATATTAGAGGTCCAGTTTTCAGACTTCTGTGCATATCTTTTGTTTGTCAAAATATACGTTGATAATCTTGTACATTCTTTATAAAATTTACGTTATAAAGTTCTCTTTTTTATCAAGTTTTTCGGCCATCTTTAATTAGCTAAAATATTTTTCTTTTAGCTTTTTACTTTTGGAATTATTTTAATTTATCTGGATTAGTAATTTGTGTGTCTTTTGTTCTCTCCAATTTTAACTTTTATTTTTAATTACATAAAAAAAATATGAAAGACAATTTTAATTTTCATTGTATGTTTTTAAAAAAATAAATTATACCAATAAAAAAAATTAAGTTTACTCTTTTTTTTTTTTAGCTTTTACCAAATGCCAATATGCATATTTGTACCATATATAAATAAATGGTACATACCAGCGGGGCCTGGAGATGAGAATAAAATAGGGGTTTACACTAATTTTATTCTTAAGCTTTAAGTCCATATTCTGTAGATTCATTCACAAACGGCATTTGGCTTTAATGCCCACTTTTAGTCTAACACGGCGGGAATGAGAAATATTTCTCCATTCATCTGTGTCTTTTCCATTTAAGTGTAATAGTAATGATAAGAAGCCCAAGTTATAAGCACAAATGAGTGTTGCTCATCGTTTTGAGTCTTACAGGCTCGTGGCAACCTGGTCCATCCTCCCCATTTATTGGGATCTCTGCTAGAAATAGACAGATGAGCATTTAAAGATGGTCTTATGTTATATACTGCATACTAGGACTCGGGGCTATGCTTTTTCCCCTCTTCAGTAACCGCCTACCCGGTCAAATACTTGTGACTTACATCTACATCAGCCATGATCGTGTTTTTTTTAGACATATTAAAAATATATATATTTTTATTTCTGTAAGTCATATTAAACAAATATTTTTAGACTTGTATAATCAGGGTTTAATTAGTTAGTTAGTTTTTATAATTTTTTTTTAAAAAACTACTATTTATTTACCGGCTGTGAGTTTTTTTGGGTCATCGTTGTAACGTTCTTTATCATTACAACTTATCTCAGGTTATGGGTTTTTTTTTCTCGAAGCCTGAGTTGGGTCACCATTATAACATTTTCCATCTTGATAGGCCTCTATACACATTATAAATGCACGAGTTGATCAAGTTATGTCAAAAGAAGGAAGTTGTATTTCTATTTCTCAAAAAACATAACTATATTTCCTGATCAACTTGGCCTAGTAATTGTTACGAATTGTGTTATTGACAAAATCAGTTTTAATTTATTTGATCTGGGTGCCAGGATTCATAAGAATCCTCTAAAATCTGTTGCCAGCATGTCTCGCAAATTAAAAAGAAAAAATGTTTTAAAGAATGAATCGGTATTTCATCATACTGTAAGGAGAATTATTTTTTTAAGATTATTATTCCTGGAGCTTATTCAAAGCATATTGGCAAAGATAAATTATATTTTTAAATATCAAGAAACGAATGTTAATAAATTTAATAATAATTAACAACTATTATTAATAACGCACAATGAAAAAGATTGATAAAAGTAAAATCTCTTTTATTCTAACAAACTGAAATATTTAACGTTAAATTGTTAATTAAATAAACTGGAGAGAACACACACTAATTCAGATATAAATCAATTAATAAAAAAACAATTTCACAATTACAGTTCACTTCCAAATTTTTTCTAGAAAGTTCCTAAAATGAATGTCCCTTGCACAAGAAAATTAATGTCTCTATCGGGATTTTTTAAGCATATTTTTAAGAATTGTTTGCAAATGTTTAATTTTGTCACAATCAGGAATAACAAACCATAGCTTACCAGTAAGTTTTGTAAATTCATGAAGATTGTAGCTTACTATGCATAGTTTTTTGGGTTAGAATTGAGTTCGGCCTTTGATTATTAGTTAATCTTGTAGTCTGTTCCGAAGGCTAGTCGCAGAGGCTTTTCTAGTATCCATCTTCTTAACTAGGTCAGCTAAAGCCCCGGTCTACTCCTGCATGAAGGATTATTTCATCGTGAAGTGGTCTTGGATTTAATAATCCAAAACCAGCCAAAGGAAAAAACAGAAAAAACAAGACGTTCCTCAACTGGTCTCTGCCTTTTTATTCTAGAGGTCCAGTTTTCAGACTTCTGCGCATATCTTTTGTTTGTCAAAATATACGTTGATAATCTTGTACATTCTTTATAAAGTTTACATTATAAAGTTTTCTTATTTATCAAGTTTTTTGGCCATCTTTAATTAGCTAAAATATTTTTCTTTTAGCTTTTTACTTTTGGAATTATTTTAATTTATCTGGATTAGTAATTTGTGTGTCTTTTGTTCTCTCCAATTTTAACTTTTATTTTTAATTACATAAAAAAAATACGAAAGACAATTTTAATTTTCACTGTACATTTTTAAAAAAATAAATTATACCAATAAAAAAAATTAAGTTTACTCTTTTTACCAAATGCCAATATGTACTTTTGTACCATATATAAATAAATGGTACAGTATATTTTATTGGCATTGTTTGGAAAAGACATCTTTGGAACTTATGCATAAGAAACAAACAATGCGCTATATTTACGAGAATAAATTATACAATCATTAATTCAAATTAGATTTACATCTATGGGAATCGATAACGCTTTTCAATGAAAGCAGTTTTAAGATCAACATATTGAATGTAATTTACAAAATGAATCATTATCTTTAACACATCATTGTGACTTATTAAGGTTAGGCAGATGGTGATCAAATTAAGGAGCAGAGTAACGGTACTAGCATACATAAAGAAATACGGCATTCATGGCAGTTTTGGATATCCTATCATTTTAAAAGAATATTTGAAACAAACTTAGATTTGATGTGCCTGCACATTCTGGTGGAGCAATATTGATGGAGATGCTGGGTTTGAAAAAAAGCTGGATGTACTGTCATCCACAACACATAATCTCATAAGCCTCACATTCCACAGGGAGTAGTGTCCCTGATTACGAACGATTTTGAAAAGTAGGTCGGGAGCTTCAGACTTCCGATGTCCCCAACGACAAAGACATAAAGAAATGGAAAAGATAAACTATCAGGATAAAAGCCAAGGTATGCCAGCAACGTTATTGGACATCAATATAATTTTTGTAATATAATTTTCATATAATATTTTAAAGTTTGGAAATGGTCTAACCTCTTGTGCAATAACCTGTTTTCAATTCTGAGTCATTTAACAATCATAATAATTCTTTTATTGATAATGTTAAACTGGCAAAATTTATATTTATTCAATTCCCATATACGTATTAATTGCTAGGATTAATTGCTAGGATTAGCCCTCAGGCAGCAGCAAGAAAAGGTGGAATAATTATATTAAGGTTCACGATCTTTTAAAATGAAAAATTTAAAGACAAATAAATTCAAAGCAGTAAATTTAGCAGAATTCATCCACAAAGTTTTTAACTGACTTCAAGAATAATGAATTTAAAATGAAACCAAACTCACGAGCACTTTCTATTTAATATAAACAAAACTTTATTGATAGGTTTTAAATGAAGCCCCACCTCTTTCCAAATTAAACAATTATTATCCCCTTTTTTTAAGACTCGCGAGTTTGACTTATTTTGGCATGTTAAAGAAAATAAATTATATGTATATACATTAAACAAAATAAGTTAAGTATTTAATTGAACCGCACAAAGCTATAACATAAATTAATTAAGCGTGAAAGGTAAGTTAAAATACATTATATTAGTAAGGGATTACAGAGAGAGAGAGAGAGTTTAAAAGCAGAATTAGCAGAAACTTATAAATTAATATATAAATTAAAATACAAAGGTTGAACTACATATTACAAATTACAAAAGTATTTAATTATGAAGGCAGCTCTATATAAGGTGATGTTACCTACGGATAGCAACATAACAGCAGGCAATCAGGTTGGCAATTATACAGTCATCTTGTATGGGCCAGTCAAACGGATGGAAACTTGACGGCATCAGTATAGACAGTTCTTCGAGAGAAGAGAAAGGTGAAAGATTCTACTACTCAAACTTCATAGTGCAGAACTTGTGTTGGCTTCTTAAAATTTATTTTACTGAAAGTAATTAAACTGAAGAAGTAACTAAAACTCAACTGACTAAAAACTCATCTAAAACTCAACTGACTAAAAACTCAACTAAAACTCAACTGACTAAAAACTGAACAAAACTAAACTCTTTTGTTCTATGGGCCTTTTTATACACCCTTAATCCCACCAAGAATGCAATCTCAGTTGCCCACGGCTATGTCTTAATTAAAAAAACATGTTTGATTAGTAAAATATCTAATTAACAAAATAACACAGATAAGGCTGGAAATACCATTTTAGCTATTTTTAGAGATTTGAAAACAACTAACAAAAGATCACATGATCACTATCTCATACTAGCACAATAATTGTTATTAAACAATTCAAAACAAAACTACTATATGGAGAGTGTTGTTTTGTTTTGAATTGTTTAACTAACAAAAGAGTTGCTTACTATTCTAATTAAGATTTATAAATTTAATTAATGAAAACAATCTGATTATTGATAAAGATAATTTCAGTATTTCAAGCCTTCCCCATCTTACATTGTTTTTACATTCCAACACTTTAAATACACACACATATAAGAGATATTTACACTTATAAAAGAAAATTTACTTTTCAGCAATAAATAATAAAATTATTGCTTCGTTCATATATATATATATATATGCATCACTCACACTACTGTTTTACTTTGCTAAATATTTTATTAATGTTTTTGGATCATTATGCTTACAGTGTGTGGGTGAATGGCATATATTTACGGTGAGGTCTGAATTTCAGGCCCCACAGGAGGTTAGTGTAGATGGTGAAGCATGAAGCTCGATGATGATTAGACATCGACTGCTTCAATATATATATTAGTAAAAATTAGTCACATGTCACATGACTTATATAGCTTGCATTACCAATATGTAATATATATAAAGAGCCTGAAAATCGCTCTAAACAAGCTTATTTATTTATTTTTTTAATGATAAATGCTACAAAAGAAAGTACCTGAAGCCTTTATCTATGATGGTCCCCATTTCCAGACCGGTTTTGAGCTATGGTCCTCTCATCAGTGAGAAGCTAGGATATTAGATTCAAAATACTAACTCAAGCCAATGTCCTAGCTCCTCACTGATGAAAGCCATAGCTCAAAACCAGTCTGGGGATGGGGACCATCATAGATAAAGGCTTCAGGTATTTTCTTTTGTAGCATTTAACATTAAAAAATAAATAAATAAATAAATAAATAAGCTTGTTCAGAGCTATTTTCAGGCTCTTTATATATTACATATTGGTAATGCAAGCTATATAAGTCACATGACATGTGACTAATTTTTACTAATATTATATTTTTGCTATTATGGCTTTGACTATATTAAATTGCTAAGCCTACTAATATATGGGGTCACTGAATTTAGTTCAGGCCCATATAGTTTCTTTAGATAAAGAGTTGAATTTGAAGATATTTAGATACCTGAAGATTTTGATCTTTTTCTTAATATTTAAGAATTAGATAAATGCTTGGCTTGAGTTAGTATTTTGAGTCTAATGATTTAGCTCCTCACTGACAAGAGCCATAGGTTGAAACTGGTCTGGGGACCATCATAGATAAAGGTTCCAGGTACTTACTTTTGTAGCATTTATCATAAAATAAATAAATAAGCTTGTTTAGAGCTATTTGCAGACTCTTTATATATTATATATAATATGGAATTATTTTAATCAATATATGTTTCTTACAATGACAATTTTAGAGAGTGGCCACTTTAGGTGCAAATCCTAATTTAATAATAATTCAACTCAATTACAGAGCTGACTCTTTTGAGTTTGATCTCTAATTTAATAGTAAGATTACTTAATTAAATGAGGTGGTCCTTTGGATCTAACCCCAAATTTACAGAACAAAATCATGAATAAATTCTCCATATATATATAAAATCTTTTAACCATTCAACAATGATCTAACAATTGAATTTCTATTATAAGTTCTACATACATAAAATATAACTCATGGTAATTAAAATGAGAACTAAATTATGTACAAATGAATTCAATGAATTTCAAAATAAATCTTTAACTTAGAATTCTAATAATTATATTACACTTACTATTTAACTTAGACATTTCACTTTATTTTACAAGTATTTATATCAATATAATTTACTGTTTGTGTTACTTAATTTAATAAATATATTATTGATTAATTAACCTAGCCTATTTTTATTTTAGTTTCATTCTTGTAATATGTAAATATCCCCCCCCCCCACAATTTTAATTAAGTAAGAGTAGTTTGTGATTGCAAAATTTTTCAGGTGTATGTCTTTTTGTGAACTAGTTATAATGATAAAAAATTAGTATAACATAGATGTTCAAATTAAGCTCTGAAGAGTAGTCCCTTTATCAGAAGTTGGTCCTTGTTATCACAGTCTATGATGTGTATCAATAGAAATAACTATTTCTCACAGATTTTAGCATTTTCAAGCATTTAAAATTATGTGTTATATCTGGTAATGTAACCATTGTTCTGAAAAATTTTAAATTAGTTTAATAATATAGAATACTCAGTTTGATCATCAGTAATATCTTTAAAAAACCAGAGATGTGATGCCATGTGTCATAATTGAAGTTATTTTGAAATTAGTGGAAATATTGTATATCTATTTTACTTATTTGTAGGGATAAATTATTAAATGAACAAAGTCCATTAGTGTTATAATATTAAATCTGAAGAAGTAAATATTATCAGGATTATTGATGATACACATTAGCATCTAAAATTAATGGCAGAATTTTCATATTATGAAAACATAATTTATTCAAGTCATATCCTATTATATTTCGCTGATTTATTATGCCCTATTTCTATATACATTCTTTTTCTTTAAGTAAGCTCAGGACAAAAAGTTAATGTGGGCTACTGGAGCAAATGAATTTAGCTTAAGGGCTAAAAATAATTATTGATAGTTGCCCAGCAACACCATTTCTCTAGTTCTTACATGAAAATATCATCACTCATTCTATTAAACTAGACAAAATTCACTATACATATTGCCACACACAGCAAGCTAGAGGAATTAATGGATGCCAGAAGGCTTGTGCATAAAATCCCTATCTAACGCCTACTCATCATTCAATATCCCCAAACTAATTTATGGCTTATGGCCTTGATTACTCTGATTGGCACAGGGTGGCACTACTGTATGGAGAGTTTTGCTTTGTTTATAAACACTTATGTGCTAGTATAAGAGATGGTGATCATGTGATGCTTAATGGTTGACTCATTCTATTGTTTATATCATAATTAATCCACAAAAATATTATATATATAATGTACTTTATTTAATTCTGATAGTTTTTTAATAAATCTTGAATAAAAGCATAATTTCTCTTAGTCAAACAAAATAGTACTACTTAATCCATAACCACTTCAATATTTCCTCGTAATTCTAAATTCCAATACTTAATGTATTGATAGTTCTATATAAAATAATTCCAACATTTCTGTATTTCTATTTTACAGCTTGTTTATATGTCAAAAGAAGTGCACAGAATAGATTGAACTGAATCACTTAATTCACTTATAAGTTTTAATGCATCTTCTACAGCATTACTTCTGCATTCTATTGAATTTTAATTTAGCCTGAATTTTCAATGTTGAACTTGTCTGAGCTGATAAAATCAACCAAAAGACTGAAAAGAATAATTATTATTTATTTTTCAGTTAATCTTTATTATTAAGCATGCACGAATCCATGCAATTTAGCTTTTTGCAAATTAAGAAATTTACTTACATTATTATTCTTTATGAATTCTAAATATTTATGTAAAAAAAGCAAGATTATTAATATTTAAAATTTTGAATAATTTGTTTGTTGTTGTTATTATTATTATTTTTATGTTTCAAAAGCATTTATTGATCAATAAGAATGAATTACATGAGAGAGTCTATGAAATGATACAAATTAAGATATGTGGTTTTACATTATTATATACATCAGTGTTTATAAAAACAGTTATAAGTTAATCAAGAGAAATAAAAATCATTTAGATATAGGCTGTCCTATTTTGTCTTGTTGACTTTTCATTGTTGCAACTATCATTGAGGTTGAGTGCATCTTATTATGATTTCAGATGTTGTATTAAGGATCCGGTGATCACAAAATATTTTCTTCTGAATTTTCAGTTATCAATGAATGTGTATCTAATGCAAGCCAATGGTATAGAATACAAAGATGCTAGCCCAAGTATTTACTTATATATCATGTTTGAATGCCTAGAATAGGGTATATACTATATTTGGAGTTAGTTTTGATATTGCTTTGAATAGGCTTATACATTCTATTCTAAGGAGAGACAATATTGGTTTTCAATATCTTTATAGCAAAGACTGCAATTGTTTGACATCATTTTAGTATTGTCTTCTATATCTCTAAAATAAAGTATAGGTAGGGATTCTTAGTTTATTTTAAGGAAAAAATCCAGATGTTTGGGTTCAAGTGATCAGAATTTAAATTTTTTAATCAGTTGTTAATTAGTTTTGTTAAATGGAAAGGTTTGAATGAGATTAAGTATTTGCCAATCTTTATATTTGGGACTGGAAGGAAGGTCATTCTCTAGTGGCAATTATTATTATTATTATTATTATTATTATTATTATTATTATTATTATTATTATTATTATTATTATTATTATTATTATTATTATTATTATTATTATTATTATTATTATTATTATTATTATTATTATTATTATTATTATTATTATTATTATTATTATTATTATTATTATTATTATTATTATTATTATTATTATTATTATTATTATTATTATTATTATTATTATTATTATTATTATTATTATTATTATTATTATTATTATTATTATTATTATTATTATTATTATTATTATTATTATTATTATTATTATTATTATTATTATTATTATTCAAAAAGGAACTTTGTTGGGTCAATAGCTATTTACATACATCTAGGTTACATATACATTTTTATATTCATTGTTCATTGGCTGGTTTAGTCAGGTTTTCTATTTAATTTGGAGAGTTGTATTTTCCAAAAAAATGGCCACTTGGTTATACCACTTTCGGTATTTGTTTCCTATAGTTCATAAGTTTTTTGTTCTAGTTCCATCTTCTAATCTTTGTTGGATGCATGGATTGTCCTTGTTGGATATCCATATTGTCTTTTACATATTGGTTTAGTGATTATAAGGCTGACTGTTGCTTTAGTAGTGACCAAGTGGCTGCATACATATCTGAATGTGCTATTATGTTATCTCTAATTCATAATTATGCTATCTTGTTATGGATGGTGGAGGGATGCCATCTCACGTTGTTGCCCATTATAAATGTGCATTGTGTGCACCAGAATGGATAGAGTATGAATGTTGCCACTCTTATTCTCGGAATTGATTTTACTTGATATGCCATGATAATCTTTTTATTGAGATATTTGGTTGCTTGTTGGTGTTACACATAATTTTTCTGATTTCTTCTAGTGCTGTGCATTGATAGATTATGTGTTGCTATGTTTCTTCTGCATGGTGGTAGAATCCACAGAATGGGTCAATGGTAATGTACATTCTCTTGTAATAGAGGAAATATGTTGTTGGCATAGCATATAGATTGTCTTTGATGATGAAGTCAAAAAACTTGGGCTCCAGTGACCATATTTTAAAATTATGCATTACCTTTTTGTTATTTATTTCTAACATTGGGGGGAGTTATTATTAAACTGTTCTTGGTGCATGAGGATATAAATTTGCCAATAAGTGTACTTGCTTGTATATTGTTCAGGTATTTCATAGATTGTTCTGTGTTGGTAAATAATTGATGATAGGTATAAATGTTGTGGGGGTGTTTTGTCTGTTGATGTGATTTGGAGTAGGCACTTTAGTTGTGGAAACTGTTGTAATGTGGAAGATATTTATTATCATTTATACATTTATAATACAAATATATTTTAAGAATTATTAAAAATATTGTATAAGACAGTTTTAATTATCTCATAAAGAAATTTTAAATTTGATTATTAAAAAGGTAATAATAATATTTTATTAATGTTTTAAGTTTATAAAGCCTTGATAAATTTATATATGTACATGGGCATTATTTTTAAAAGTAAATAATTTTAAAAAGATAAAAAAAGCATCTTAGGATTTTGTCATCTGCACATTCTAAAAAAAATGATGTTTTGAATCATCTGTAGTGTTGAAAAAAATGGCTATAACTGAAATGTTTTATATGAATTTTACTGTGATGGCTGGTTAAATATATATGATTCTTGACTGGATATGTGAATGGAAATTTTATAGAATGCTTACATGTTGAATTAAGAACTAAATATAATGAATATCTCATCTCTATAAAAACTTGACAAATAGACTAAGGAATTATATACAAAAGCAATCATCAGCAATAAATGTTGTAGTTTTATTCAAATATTTCAATAAGGAATAAAGAATTTGAAGTCAACAACTGATATAAATGTTAGAGGTCTAAAATAAATAATTCAGGAATATTAATATTTATGACTATAAGCTTATTTAAATCTAAATTTAAATTAAATGTTATATCAAAGACATCTCTATTTGTGAATAAGCTACTAGTAAATTTTGCATATAAACTTTAATGTAAACTATTTGAAATTTAAGCAAAACTTTTGAATATAGAAATTTTATGTATAGGTTATTTATTGTCATTTTTGTATTCTAAAATGCTTTATAAATATCACATGACTTCTTCCTCTTATGCTTGTGTATATATAGTATGCTTTATAAATAATGCATAATTTTAATAATGATTTAAATATTTAAGATTTATTAATATTTTAATTTCATTTTGATAAGAATAATAAAAATACTTCACATGGGTTTATTTATTGTTGACAATTAAAAGAATAAGTTATTTATATTATTTAATTATAAATTTTATTAAACGCACATTATTATATTAAGTAATATTTACTACCTTTAGGAATAAGCGTCTGAAAAATTCGAAGGTAGGGACCTCTACAGGTCTTAGCCACAAGCTTACGCTAGGAAGAAAAGAAAATATTAAATATTATTTAAGTAAATTTAATTGTCAAGTGTTTAAAAAAATATTTACAAACAATTTTAGTTAGAATGTTATAAATTTGAATTTAAATGGAAAATGTAAAGCAATATTGAATTAACCACTTGAAATCATTTGACAACATGAATGAGATAATGTAAATGATTTTTGAATTTCATTTTATGTGTGTTAAATGAGTATTATATGCTTGATATAATTTTGTAGAATCTTGTTATAAAATAAAAATGTAACAATTAATTTAACTGCATGAAATTATTTAATGATTATTTATGGTGATGTTGAGAATGAGATGTGTGTGTATCTAAAATATTTTATATATAATAAATATTAGTGACAGTCTTGAAGATATTAAATTATTTCAAGTTTAAAATAAAGATTCTATTGTGGGTATATTATTCTATCTCAAGTATAAAAATGCAAATGTGAAATTCTTGCTTAGTTGTATTGATAATGGTGTGCATGCTTGCAGATGTGCATTTCTTTGAAGATAATTAATTATATTTATGCCCTTCTGTTATTTATATTTTGATATTCTCCATGTTACAGAGGAATTCTTGATATATGAAGACTAATTTGCTATTTATTGATGTGGATCAACATAATAATGTATTATGAATATTTATATTTATACACTGCAGACTGTCTTATGGCTATTACGTACCACTGATTTTAAGAATCCTAGAATATATCTTTCTGATTATATTTTACATTTTATGACTTTTATTAATATATTTTGTATGCATATCTTATGTTTGCTTTTCATAAATAACAGATTCTACGATATAAGAGATTAAAATGTTATTGTTGGCAATAAGGTTGCTTTACTGGAGTCAAAACATGTAATACTACAAATACTCTGATCATTTGTTTCAAACTCTGTCTAGGGATTTTATTCTCATTTATGTATATATGAAGTAAGTGGTTTCATGAATATTTTTGTTTGTGATACATTGAAGTATAGGAAACCATACTATCAGTATAAAAATAAGATTATACCTAAGTCTTTATGAAAATAGTGAATAGAGTTTCATTAAATCATATTTTAACAATTATAAAAAGTTAATATTTATTTTTATAATTTTTTGGATGCATGTGAGCACTATTTTTACTTGTCAATAAGTTATTGTAACTTTGGCAATATTAATGTGAGAAGAAAATTACCCTTTTTGTTATTGAATAAGTATACTAATGTTTTTATTTTTTGGTTGGAAAACTTGAATAAAAACATTGGAAAACCAATTTATCATTAAAACAAAAACATTGGAAAACTATGACTTCCAAGAAGCATTTTTACCAAACCAGCATCACTATTTGACAGATTACTCTATCCTCTCAAATGACTTCTTCATTATTTATTATATTATCCATCATATTTTGATATAACTTAACCTACAAGCATGAACTGTTTTACATGTTTAATGATAATTACTATTTTTTTAGATACACATATCTGTTTTTATTAATAAATATGTATTAAGCTAGAGATTATTATATTATTATTATTTTTTTTTAAGTATCATAGCAATGGCCAGGACGCGAACCCTCAACCCGGGCAACTGCCTGCAAGTGCAAGGCAGTCGCGCTGACCTCTCGGCTACCAATGCAAGACGATTATTATATTATTATTAGCCTAAATGCAGATTCTAAATGTAGTTAATGATCAATATATCTCTTTCATATAAAGTGTCAAACAGCATGTTATTATCTCAACTTCATCTTTTTTAACAATATGCAATATTATATATATATATCCAAGAGATTGTAAAAGCCCTTAGTAAGAGACATATAAAACAGACAGATGAGATAAGAAAGTTTGCTAGTCTGTCGGAGAATTAAACTTGAAGAAATCATCTTGGAATGGACTGATAATGGTAGAAAGTGATGATGATATATGTAGACTTAAAAATGTTTATTTAACACTGACCATTTCAAACAAATGTATAGACATCAGAAAAAGTTAAACGATAGTGTTAAGCAGAATTTTTCACTCATATATATTTAATATTATACAGGTAAAAAAAAAAGACGGAATTAAAATAATACTATGTAATATGCATTTTAAGCCAATAATCATCACATGATCACCATTTTATAACTGAGTGGCAATACGTATAGAGAGTTTTGCCTGTTTTAATATGCATTATATATATAAAGATATATTGATTTTTAATAAGTTTAAAGTATACATCTGTACTAATAATTTATAATAATATCTAGTCTAATACATATTTATTCATAAATATTGATGACACATTTGTTTTTTAAAAAATGCAATTGCCATTAAGTTTATATAAGAGATGTATGCTTGTAAATTATGTCATGTCAAAAATTCTTTAATTTTTTAAAATTTATTCACAAGTCTTTATTCAAACTGGATAAATGCAGTTCACATATTTTTGATTGAAAGTCATCAGCTGTTGTTGTGCAAACAACATCATCTGCAAATCTAACATGATTTAAATAATCATCAATTATCTTGAAACCTGTCATTTCTTAACCAAAACTTTAAATACTTTTAAAGTTGCTGAAAGTTTGGAAAAATTCAATTACTTTAACATATGCTATTTTTTATCTTGAGTTTTTAGTAATTTTATATAACTTTTTTTTTTTTATGTGTCAAAGCGTCGGCCGGGAAGCGAACCCCGGGACAATTGCTTGTAAGATAGCTGTGCTAACCACTCGGCCACCAATGCTTGACAATTTTATATAACTTTATAGTAAAGTGGCACATTTTTACGAAATTTGTACATGATTTTCAGTGCTTGCCCTCGTGATCATTGTTGATCCTATGTATTTGTATAATGTATAGATCCTCTAAAGAACTTTCATCCTCACTTACTAACAAATTATTTATAGACTGCTACTTCTTGAGCTAGTCCCATTATATCTGTTTTATCCTCAAAACAATAAACCCTCATACTATCATAATCTATTATGTTGATATTGTTTCAAAGAGATCTGCAATTTTTTTTTGTTCACATTATACAATTTCTTTTTTATTCATAACATACACGTGTGTGTTTTTTTTATATCTGATAGATATGTAAAATGGTTTTTAAATAACTAATTTCAGACAATAACATCCCAATATTTCTCTGCAAAGAAAATATGAAAAGAAAATGGTATTAATTGCATACACACTGTACCCATAAATGAAACTGTCATTCACATAGCAATATATTTTAAAAAGCTAATTAATACAATTTATTTTTTCTTTCTTTAAAAATAAAAATAAGAAAAAAAAAAATATGTTCAAAAACATAGAAAAAATGCACACACATATATAAAACCTGCAATTAATATATTTTGCAAACAGGTAATGATTTTAAAACAAACCTTTGTAAACATGAAAATAATATAATTTATTCAGAAAACAAACATTCAGATAAATTATTGATGCGAATAAACACATTTTCATAGTAAATTTATAATAATTGGTGACAATTAATTCATAAATTTAAATCCAAAAACATATCTGCCTTTGTATAGAAACTGATCACAATCAACCCTTAAGCTACCGACAACTTTAACTGTAGTCGAGGCAACCTCCTTTACCTCCATTAATAATAAAGATGATACCACCTTTATCTATGGTCTGATATGTTTATATAGACACTAAAGATTGCAACTTAAGGAGTGTGAAATTAATAATGCAAAGAAGTTTAAACAAAGCCCATTAATCAGGCAAATATAATCTGTTCTGAAAGCAGACTAATATTTATTTATTTTATTTATTTGCAATAATAATTTATTTAGAAATGTACATACATTTTACATTTACATTTGTAATAATAATAATGTAATAATAATAATCATCATCATCAACCATTATCAATCCACTGCAGGATGAAGGTCTTTCCAAGTTTAATCTATCTTTTCCGATCTTTAGCTTCTCTTCTCCACAGCATCCCTGCACACTTTCTTATTTCATCCATCCATCTCACATGTGATCTCTTTCTGGGTCTTTTACAATCTCTTGGAATCCAGTTTAAGATTTCAATTGTCCATCTATTATCATCTCTTCTAGCAATATGTCCAGCCCAACTCCAATCTTTTAATTTTTTCAATGAGGTCAGTAACACCTGTTTGTTCTCTTACCCATACATTGCGTTTTCAATCTCTTCTTGTTACTCCCAACATGCATCTCTCCATACTTCTTTGAGTGGTCTGGAGTCTCTGTATTGCTCTTCTATTAAGTGTCCAAGTCTCAGATCCATAAGTAAGAACTGGTAAAACACATTTGTTAAAAACCTTCCTTTTCAAACACATAGGCATATTTCCTTTTAGTATCAAGTTATTTCTACCAAAAGCACTCCAACCAAGTTTAATTCTATGATTAATTTTATCCATTATGTTTCCATCTGTATTAATAATCTGACCAAGGTATTTGTAACTGTTAACTTCTTCTAATTCATCATAATCAATCTTTATTTTCATATTTTGAGCAAATCGATTAAACATTACTTTAGACTTTTTAACATTTATCTTTAGTCCTACTTTCATCTGATAACTCCTGCAACATTTCCTGCAGCTCTGAAGCATTATTTGCAAAAACAACTATATCATCTGCAAAATCTAAATGACTTAAATAATCTCCATTTACTTTCACTCCTTTAGTTTCCCATTTTAATCCACAAAATACTTCTTGCAACACTGCTGTAAAAAGTTTTGGAGATATGAAGTCACTTTGTCTTACACCTTTTTCAATGTTGACTTTCCCAGTATCATTATGTAATCTAATTGTTGCTGTTGCATTTTTATAAATATTCTTTAAAATATGACAATATCCTGGATCTATACCTTGATGATCCAATGCTTTAATCACTGAAGAAATGTTTATAGAATCAAATGCCTTTTCATAATCTACAAATCCAAAACATAATGGCAACTCATATTCATTTGTCCTTTCTATAACTTCTCTCAATACCTGGATATGATCTACTGTACTAAAACCACTTTTAAATCCAGCTTGTTCCCTTGGTTGGTGGAAATCCAATGTTCTTTGTAGACGAGTTGTAATTATCTTGGTAAAAATTTTGTATAAAACTGATAAAAGGCTGATAGGTCTGTAATTTCTAATATCTTCTTTATCACCTTTTTTAAATATTAATATTATTACTGCATTCTTCCAATCATCTGGTACATCTTTATCATTTAGACATTTGGTATATAACTTTGCTAAAAAAAATTCTATTTCTTCACCTGCTTCTTTTAATATATCAATTATAATTCCATCATTACCTGGAGCCTTTCCTTTCTTTTTACATTTAATTGCATGTTTCATTTCTTCATTTAAAATTCTGGGCAATTCAGCAGATGTAATAGAAATAGGAGGTGCTTGTTCTTTATTACTATATAATTCTTGATAAAAGTCTTCTACCCATTTCATAATGTCATCTCTCTTTTTAGTAATAATTCCATCTTTTTTTCTTATTGCAGATATAAATTTCCTACCAATACCAAAATGTTGTTTTACGTTCTTGAGACTTTTATTTTCTTCTACAGCTTTCCTTGCTAGTTCACAGTTATACTTTCTTATATCATTTTCAACTCTTTTCCATACCATTTTACAAAATTCGAGATATTCAATCCTTTTTAATGCATCATTTTTGTATATGTTCATATTCCTTCTTTTCTTCATAAATTCTGTAGTCTCAGTAGAAATTTTATTGGTCAATTGCTGCTTTTTTCTACCAACTATCTTTCTTGCAGTTTTTAAAAGTGTATCAGTTATTTTCATATTAATTTCATTCAAATCTGAATCATGCTCAAAATCTATTAATACTTGAAACCAATTTGTAAGTTCTAATTTGAATTCATCAGAATGTTTCTGAAAATTAGGAATATCAACTGTAAATATTGTTTTTCTTAATAATTTTTGTCTCTCTAGTTTTGCATTAACATGTATTTCACATCTTACTAATCGATGATCACTTCCTCTGTTAAATTTATTAAGAGCATTACAACCTTGAAATATGTATTTTCTGTTAGTCAAAATATAATCCAATTCTGCTGTACCTTCATTGGATCCTTCCATGTCCATTTTCTTTTAACATTTTTCTCAAAAAAAGAATTCATAATATAAAGTTTTTCTTGCAAACTCCACAAGTCTATGCCCTCTCTCATTTCTATTACCATAACCAAAATTACCTACAGCACTTTCATCTTTCATTTGTTTACCAATTCTAGCATTAAAATCTTCCATAACACTTTTAAAATGTTGTTTACTCTAATACTGTTTACTAAATAAGTATATTCATTGCATTCATTCATTTAAATACAGGTCACAATATATTTACAGAAATATAAATGTCATTCTTTTCCTACTAAGCCCTAGTAGCATTTTTACATAGAAGAAATTTTTTATAACATTTTAGATGTTTACATAAAATTTTAAACATAATGTAAAATATGCTAATACAACAATAACAATAAATTATATTTTAATGATATGTTAATTATATAATAAAAATATTGATTCTATATCATTAGATACTCATATATTTTTTTCTATTTACTAATTTTCGCCTTTCCCCCTATTTAATATATTTTTTAATTTGTTGTTTTATTTCCTATAATGTTGCAATTTTCTTAATTTAATAGGCAAATTATTAAATAAATAGTCAATTATAACTTCCAGATTCTGAAAGTAGACTAATAAATAGTCATTTATAACTTCCAAATTCCATATAAAGTGATAAGACAATAAAGCCAATTATTCAAGGCTTTAATAAGTTTATAAATGTAGGTGATAATAATCAATCCTTAAGCTATCAACAATCTCAACCTGTAGTCAAGGCAACCTCCTTTAACAATAAAGATATATAATTTTATTCATTAAAGATTGCAAATTGACTTGAGGTTGAGATTGTTAGTAGCTTAAGGGTTGATTGTTATCATCTACATTTATAAACCTATTAAAGTCTTGAGTAATTGGCTTTATTGTCTGATAATAAATGCAAACACATAAAAAATGTAATTCTAAAAAGCAGAGAAAATTAATTCTGTAATAAGTTAATAGTAATTGATAGCAATAAATTTATAAATTTAAATCCAAAAAGATATCTATTACACATTAGTTGATGGAAATAAACGATAATGCATAAAAAATATTAAAATGAAATGAAAAATTAATTATATTTCATTAAAAAAAAAGTGTAACAGAAAACGTTCATTTAAAGAAATTGTAGGTAGGCCTTGATTGTCACTATTTGATGGAAACAAACACAATTATACAATAAATTGAATTAGAAAATAAAGAAGCTCATAAAACATTAAATCAGAGAATGTTAGTTACATTTGGAATAAGCACAAAAGTAGAAAAAATCATTTAAAAAAATTGTAAGTAAGCCATGACTTTACATTGCATTTCTGGGTGAGATTATAGTATTAAAACTCATGAAAGTGCTGACTACATGCAATTTGCCATCGCTTCAGTTATTTAAAATGTATAAGTAATAGTTTTGAAACTTATTGAAAGAGATCTATTATCAAATGATAAGAATTGAAGAAAGAGAAATGGCTTTTGGCCAACATACATATTTATACTTTCTGTACATAATGTTTTTTCCAGCCTTACTTTAGATTATTTTCAGAATAAATTGTTTTATTTTTTTATATTTTAAACATATTATTTGTTTTTCACTCATTCTCTATTATGAAAATATATTAATTTTAGGTTTGTTTGCCAAATAAATAATATTTTCATGTTTTCTAACATTTATTATTATTATTATTATTATTATTATTATTATTATTATTATTATTATTATTATTATTATTATTATTATTATTATTATTATTATTATTATTATTATTATTATTATTATTATTATTATCATCATCATCATCATCACATATTTATGAGAAAAAAATAAAATTTATTAATAAACTTGTTTTGGTATTAATTGGTATGGTGTCTCCATCAGAGAGTAAAACATACATGCAAATAATATGAAGAAAAATTTACATGCCAGTCAGTTGCTGAATGGTGAGGTTTATAATCTTATTTTATAATTAATAATAGATAAATACCATTTAGTAACTAATAATAGAATAGTTAGCTGGTCTCCCTAAAATACAACTTTGAAACTTGCTTTGACTTTAAAAACTATTCTATATCACATGCATTCAAATCTCATGTTATGAGCATGGCTGATGGATGCTCTGTGCAGTTTGATGTTGTGGCAGAGAAGTAGATTTCAAAGCCAAAGTTTTCTTTAATTAAAGCTCTCCCTGTCATTTTGATGCTTGATCATTACATGATATTCTAATTGACTAACCAATTGATTATTATAACTTTTCATCACACACACATGCATATAATAATAAAGCATCTTTAAATTGATATCAAATTTTAAAAGTATATTAGATTGAAAATCAACTAACAATTTTTCATTCCAGATTAGATTTAGCTCTGAATCTGTTACTTAACAGCCTAAACTGATAATTAAGAACAAATCTTTGATATTTAATTATAAATTTAAAATTAGTTGAATTATATAAGATGTGATCCTAGTAATTAGATTGATGACAGAAATTGATATTTAATTAGTAAAGCTATTCATGTAAAAATTTGAATCTGAATAAAATCTTCTGCATTTAATCTGATAGATTCTTTATATCATTTGACTTTAGCTATTCTGTTTGCTAACAGGCACTTCATCATCATATATTATACAATGATTATGTATATTCTCAACATACATGCAGGACTTGTTAAATTATGTATAAATTCTACATGCTAAAGAAAGTATTTACTCTTAAGCATTTGCAAATAAAAATTGTATTTATATATAATTACATACATTGCTTAACAATTTTATTAAAAAGTCCATTTAATAAAAAACAAGATTTTTAACACATTAAAAGAAAACAAGTACAAATGTACACTCATTTATATGCAGATGAAATTTCAAATTATTACAATTTGATTTTCAAACTTTCAATTGTAATAAAATCAATGAGCCTATTCAAATTGTTTAAAACAATGCATGGTTTCTATCAATGCCTTTTCAACAAATGAAAAATGTTGAGTTCCAAACTCTATCCCTGCAATTACATGCAAATAATGCCTACATCATGGATGGCTCCAGGAATGTTCATTTGTAAAATATTACTGGATACTGGGTTAGATTTTGAGCAGAGTGATTTTCTTGATCTTAAACTTTAATGGCAGATAAAGAGATAAATGTTCAGAGGGTAGTTCTCAGCTGAATAAAATAAAAATCTGTTGTAATTAACTGAATGAAAATATTTAGTAATAAACTATTTGTTCCATTCCAGAACTGCCATCTATTGTAAGCTTAAGTAAATAGTAACGCTTATCATAGATGGCTGCACTGTAGTAGAATAAACAGAGTTTGTTCTTGAAAGGCATTGTATAAAGTGAAAGTCATATGATGATTTTTGAATAAAAGTATTATGCTCAACCTAATTATTGATGCTCAGGCATAATATGACCTATTATTGAACTAACCTTATGATTATTATATAAAGCATATTTTTTTCTGAATTCTTTCGCCCAATTTTATTATTCCTTTTTGATTTTTTTTTTGAAGTGATTTAAATACTTCTGTGAAATCTACAATATTTTGATATAATTTTTTCTGGTAATAATAATTAAAGCTTTATATTTTGTCTCAATGTTGAATAGAAATAAATATTTTTAGTTGTTTCATATAAGTATTCATCTGTGTGTGTACGCGTGTTCCAAAAAAATATTTCATTTTTGTTATTAATTTATATCCTTTTGCTATTTTTTTAACATAAAAATTCCATTTTAAACATCTCAGATTTGACTCCAGATTAAAGAAAAAAGAAAAAGGTTAAACTTTAGTTTGATTCTGCCGCAACTACTTACAGAATTTTAATATAATTTAATTTTAGCCAATGGCGAAGAAAGAAAGGAGCGTATTTGATAAATCAGACAAAACCTTGATTAAATTTTTATGATAAAAATACAGGAGAAAGTTTTGATTTATGCATAATAAATACATTTAGAAGAAAGATTTTGTGACAATCAGAGAAATTTAATTTTCATATTTTCCTATCTCTTGTAATATATTAAACTGTACTAAAATTATTAAATAAATTATGTATATGGAAATATGTAGAGGATAAGTTAATATGGCCCAATTATTATGACCTAATTAAAACGACCCTAGATGAAAGATTAATAAAATGGGATTTTAAAATAATGCTTTTAAATTCCGAACTGACAATTAATTTCTAATATATTTCAAACAAGATTGCTTTTTCATATACTGTTTTATTGTTTGAAAAATAGTTAAACATACCTAAATATCATTCTTTTGTTACTATTTTAACATCAATCATAATTTATTAGAGTTATTATGACACTAATATTGTTTTATATTTAATTTATTACATTGCAGTGATGGAGTTGTAATAGTATTTTTTAATAATTTATTTCTAACTACATCAAAAGCATTTTCTATTTCTTTATAGATATTTGTAACTCATCTTATGAGAAATCTCTTAAAAGTACTTCAACAATTTATTAGTTTCCTTTTTTATTATTTGGATATTTAATTCGTTTTAACCCTTCATTGTTGAATTAACATGATGATAGGTAAAACATATCTCAGTTTATGAGCCTATATTTTATTGTGAAGTAGTTTTTTCTCTCCTTTATTCTACCAGTATAGGCTCCTCCATTTTCACAATATATATAAATACAGAGAGTATAAATGCGTGTGCTTATGTAGAAGAGATTTAATCAAGTGTTTCAAATAAAAATTTTCATAGATACTTTTGTTAATCAATTTTCCTGATAAAACTACAGACTGTCAATAATATTTTTTCATTTTATTAAAATACTTCTTAAAATAAATTTAAATAAATATTTTTAATAAAACCTAAATAGATAAAAAAAAAAAGAGATATTTAAAAATATATATTTTACAAATTTAAAATATTATTTTTAAAAATTGCATTTTTTATTTAAATTAAAAATTTTAAGAGAATTATTTTATATAAGATATCTTAACTCTTATTATATTTGCACATCTTATTTTAATATTCAATTTTATTTACTAGCTCAGAGATCATATGTAATTTAAATAGGAGGGATTTACCCACTAAGCACATGTGCTGTAATGTTGTTGTAATAATTCTACAATGTCTTGTTGAGTATTGGGATACTCTCAAACCAAACCATAAGATAGAGAGTTTTGAAAAGATAAGAGTGGCAATTTTATCTTTTGTACCTAAATTTAATTATAAAAGCCCGTCTAAAGCATCTTAGCTTGAGAACATTAAGATGTTTCTTTATTCACTTTCCATCAATCAATATCTTTGTCTATATTAACATTCACAAAATTTTTTAATTTATTATATGTTAATACTATGAACTATTAGAAATTATGTAATATTCAATTTTATTTGCAGAGATCATATGTAATTTAAACAAAAGGAATTTACATACTAAGTATATGTGCTGCAGCCTATATAATTAAATTTAGGTATAAAAGATAAGATAGCCATTCTTATCTTTTCAAGAGTCTTTATCTTGTGCTTTGGCATGAGAATATCCACAATACTCAACAAGACATCATTAAGCTATTATAAGAAAATTATAGTGCATATGCTTAGAGTGTAAATTTATTCTGCTAAATTACATCTTATATTTTTACATGATCATGAATGATATGATAAATCTTCTACTTATGTGACAATTGGATATTTTAATTAAGGTCTGAGCAAATCACAAACTAAGTCACTTTTAAAACAAGTGCAAGTGATTTTAAAATATTATTTTTTCTACTGTAAACATTTTCTATCAATGTGAGAGTGAAGATAGATCAGTGGCTCTCAACCTTCATAATGCTGTGACTCTTTAATACAATTCCTTATGTTGTGGTGACCCCCAACCTTTAATTTGGCTACTGTTATGAATTGAAAATGTGTTTTCCAATGGTCTTAGGAAATCCCTGTGAAAGGGTTGTTTGACTCTCAAAGAAGTCGTGACTCACACATTGAGTGAGAAACACTGAGATAGATGATTTATTTATAGGCTTTTATAAGGCAAGCAATATCTGATCTCATTCTACATTGTATATAGATATTTTGATGTACTAATTGTTTATTTTTCTTATTATACTATGTGTTCAATATCATCAATTCATTAAAAATACCGTAGCTACAATAAAAAATAAAAGTTAGAAGTTATCAACATAAAAAAGGTGCATAAAATGTTAATATTTCTCATCACTTTGGAATCCTTAAATTTACTGTCAGGATTGGTGGTCTAAGAAACAGTAAGGAGTTGAAACAAAAGCTACCAAAATTTTTTACCATTAACTTATTATCATCTTAGAAAATGCATCGAAATAAAAGTAATGGAACTATAGTAATTTATGTGGAGTGAAGATCTTAATAGGTAAAAGTATTGCCTCTACATGTGGGTATTCACAAGAAGTCACTAATGGAGTTGAAATTAAAAAAAAGTTTCTCAATTCAATGGTTGATTGTATTATTTTCAAAATTATTATGGATTTAAAAAGTATAAAAATTCAAAGGGAAAGTACTGATGTTGATGTAAATGCATTTTCCTGCCTCCCCTGACCACCAGTCATTTAGCATTATAAGCATTTACCTATTTTATCCCTAGGGCCCTGTATTATCCCTATTTTGAAAGTTTTGTAATAAAATTTATATTCCTTTTTTTTTTTAAAAAATAAAATCAATATTTTTCAATTTTTAAAAGATATTTTTATTTGATTATCATTGAGCTATCACCATTAATTTAAATTTTTATTTGAAATTAAAAATTTAAAACATTTAAAATTTCAGGAAACGTTGGTTTTTTTTTTTAATTTTAGTTGATGATTTTGCTCTTCTAAATTATTAATTTATAGAAAGGACCACTTTTTGTAGTAAAAAGAAATCAATAGCAATTTGCAGTTTTTTTCCTTTTTTTTTTAACAGTTATAATTTTGATTGAATCCTGCGGAATAGTCGTTATCAATCAGAGGGATCCGTTCAATTTAAAAATACTACCCATTCAATACACTGATGAAGATTTAATTTTTCTTTAAATCTGGATTTGAAAGATAATTCAGTATCTAATAATTGAGTTATGAAAAATATCTAACCTTTGTACAAAGTATTATCCAATCACTGACCATGGCTAATTGCTTCTCTATTAAAATATATTTCCCATCTTTTGCAATAAAAAAAAAGAAAAAATAGAATTTTTATTCTTTATTATTGGCAGTGATTTAATAAATGAAAACTTTTGTGATATTTATTAGATTAAATAGCTTCATTTTTAGTATTGCGTTTATTCTTTCTTCAATACTCCTATTATTATTTTGTACAATTGCTACGTGTGATTTCTTTTTAAGTTACAGAGGGCAGCCTATATGGAAAGCGCAATTTCAGATGTGTGTGTGTGTGTATTGCATTTTATCTAAGAATTCTGAGTTATAATCAAATGCTGATGCTTTATTATAATAGGTTTGTTACTATTTGTTATCTAATTCCTACAATAATAAATGATGCACTTATTTAATTTAAAATCAAAAGGAATTTAAAAAAAGTTAGTCTAGCAATAATTTGAAATATTAAAAAAACTTTTTAAATTTCAAGTAAATCAATTATTTTATATAGCGCGACGTTTATAAACTGTAATAGTTAAACAGCATTAAGCTGTTCCACATGCGCTTTGCAGATTTTAACTATAAATGACTTTATCATGTGTTTGAAGTGTTAGTATTCAGTCATTTATAGTTAAAATCTGCAAAGTGCATGTGCAACAGCTTAATGCTGTTTAACTATTAAACTTCAAGTAAAAAAAGCAGGCGGAAAAAATATAAATAAAACCTCCTTAAATAATTTTGTTTTATCTACTTAGAATAATATTTTCATTATTTTTTTGTTATATTTATGTTATAGATTATGTTTTCTTTCTACTTAACAAATATCAGTAATTAATTATTTTGTAATAATACGATGTCATTATATACATTGTAATTTATATTCTATTTTCATTTATAATTTCACCAATTTCAATCTCTGAATAGGCACACTTAAATATCAACTCCTACCGTATGGACTCTGAAATAAATAATCCATGAACATAAGAAAAAAACACCATTTTACATTGTGCATTAATTCAAAACTTTAATTAATAAAAATACTGGGATATTTACTGGACTGAAAATAGATACTAACGTTAATTAGTTCATTGTGAAGATACTTTTATACAGAGTTATGGCCTATTAATTAATTGTTGAAAATAATTTATATAAAGAAAATAGAAATTCATATAACATTACCATACTATCCAAAAACAAAATTTCACTAAAATCCTTCCATAACCATAATTTCATCTATTAAGGCATAGACCTTGCTAAGTGATATTCATTTAAACATATATATATACACACACACACACACAAAACAAAAATAGTCTTCCTATCATTCACTTCAAAAAACAATTTCATTTTATATCAAAGGACGTCTTCATAAGATTGATGACCTCAGATTCAAAAACTGTTATCATTGAAGTTTCTTGTACTCTTCTTTTCAATTCACTTTTTCATAAAAGATAACTTTTGCATCGTCAAATAATATTTTATGACCTGCATTCAGTTCGGGAATATACAAGTCATAAAATTTTTTGAAACTAAGGTCATCAATCTCATGAAGACATCTTTTGGTGTTAAAGAAAGTTGGTTTTTGTTGTGAATGGTGGGAAGGCTACTTTGTTTTGTGTGTGTATATATATATTAAAATGGAAATGAAAATAATCTAGACAATTTGTAATGGAATAAACAATCTAGAGAAAATCTAAATCCATACAACTCCTCATTGGGGCAGCCATTCACAATGGATCAATTGTTTTAGATCAATTACCAATAGCCATGTAAGCAGTTTTATACCCCATTTGGACAAACTATTCTACAACTAACTGTTTTACTCTCTATTCTCTTTTTTCTTATATATCTGGGTGTCACTAGGTTATTTGAACATAGATAAAGTTACATTGTATACCTACTGATAATTGTACCTGGTATAACCTCAATTGGTACATTATTTATAGTAGAATGCAGGACTTTCATTTTCAAACAACACACCATTTGCACTTATGTTAATGATAAAATATCCTCATTATTCTCTAATAGTGCAAATAAACCATCATTTAAATTATCATTTAGATCATATTTAATAGTTTGATATCATAACATTTTTTAGGAGCTCATATTTCATAATATTATAAGTTTACTAGCTCATATTTAGAGAACCTCAATGGTAGTCATATCCCTTATGATGACTCAGAAATAAACTAACAAAATGGAAAACATCATTTATACAGCCATTTAATATATTTATCTAGATTATCTAATATTTAATAAAAATGATGCTGATGATGATAATGATGGCAATGATAGCCACATGTCTATACCCAACTCACAACACAAATCTTCTCTTTCATCAATCTATGATTATTTACTAAAATATGGTTACACCTATCAATTCTGCTTATGATCAGAATTCACCCATGATGACGATGACTAAACTAATTTTTATAAGATGATAATTAGCTTTAAGAAACATATAAACTTTTTTTAATAAAAAAATTAAATTTTATTATTGGTTAGTCATCAATATACAAATAGAAAATTTACATAATTAATAATAAAAAGTAGTTACATTCAAATAATAATAACAACCAAAAATTCTTCCCCCCATCCTAATGTAATTTAAACTCAATCATTAATATCATATAGCATGATATGTGTATGTTTATATCTTTAGTTGGTGAATAGATGTTTCATATTAAGGAAATTTTTCATTTTATAAATAAACACCCAATGCATGCACATAGTCGCATATTGTATATAACAAATTTTATGCCTATAATCTTAAAAATAATAATCAAGAAATATATAGAGAAAGTTAAAGTATGAAGATAGGAATATTTAAAAAGAGATCTGTCCCTAGTTATTCATCTCAATTTTTATCCATCTCAGTTGCTAATTGCTTTAAAAAAAAATTCCCATTATACTGAATTTCTACCCCCCCCCCAATTCTCTCTTTCTAACATTTGACAATCTTTTCCCATTATATTGAACTTCTACCCTCATCCTCTCTTTCTAACATTTGACAATCATACAAGACCCTTATCCATGCATACAAATAGTATAGTGCTTGCATGTTACTTCCCATTAATAAATTCTATGTTTAATCTTTACCTTATATATAATAAGAACAATATTCTTATCATAATATCAGAATTAATAAACATTAAAAAATCATTTTAAAATAAAAATTACATAGATAAATGGTTATATGTAATGATAATCAAATAACAATATATTGATAAGGTCAATCAATATTCATCATTATTGAAAAAAAACCTTTCTAATTGATTCTTATTTTAATACTTTAAAGAGAGAGAGACAAATGGATTTATTTAAAAGAAAATTGTTAAGAGTCATTGACAAAATAAAATAAAATTGATATGACCAGGCTCTTCTTATATTTCCAATGTAGAGACCATTTCAGTGAGTTTAATGAATTTGATTTTAAAGTAAGCTTGTTCAAGGTTAGAAATTTGAATTCAGCAACATGCCATTGTTTAATATGGAAGGATATATTAATTGCAGTGGTTTTACTGGAAAAGTTCAGTTTGAATCCTAAGCTTGTAATTCTATTTTACTGTGATGATGGTGATGTTGTTGCACAGACCGCATTTCTTTAAGGATACTATTTTAGTATTGGGATGGGTTATTCATTTCTTCTTTCTTTCTACTTTGTGTATAGGTATGCCAATAGATAAATGGATATTTTTCTGCTTTTAATATATTTTAACATTTTACATTGTGCTTTTTATTTGAATTCAGCAATGGCAAAGGTGAAGTAATAGTAAAGTTGAAGTCTTCTTTGGTCTGGAGATCAGACATAAGATGCTATTTGTTAATTTCCTTTTTAAATTCAACTCTTCAGATGTGCATGGAGTTCCTTGGATCAGTTGATAGAACCATTCAAACATACTGTTTTTTAGCCCTACATTCTACTGTAGAATCCTTCAAGATATATGTAATAATAATGCATTGGCTCCAAGAAGCAATCAGACATTAATTCTTCTCAACTTTTTTTTCAGATTATATATGTTCTGGCTTTTTGATGACATTACAGGACACCTGGTTATTTATAAAATAAAGCTTATCAGTGCAGCTGTGATACCAATCTCCTTGATCTTTATATTTCTTCAAAATTTATTATTTGGTGTTTTCCAAAACAATCTGCGGTCTCTTTGATCTTTATCTTATTCTTTGGGTGGTTTAAAGTGATCAACATTTTTTTTTAATTTTAAACTGCTTACTAACAAGTATTTTTTTCACTCTCATAGTGAAATTATCTTAAAATTGACTTTATCTCTTTCAAGTTTTTTAAACACAAGATTGAAATCTTTAGAATTGACAATCTTTCTTAATCTTTTTAAAATTAACCATCTCTCTCTTTTTTAACACTTTTTTTAAAAAAAGACTGGATTTAAATAATATAAAAAGAAAACCTTTTTACACAGAAAATATAAAATTATTAAAAATCTTTTTGATGTATCTGTAAATATTTAAGTTTTAGTGTTTGTATATACACACATATACACATATATTCATATATATAAAACTTGCTTCTGGAAAGTAATCTAAGTGATTTTAAAAGCAAAGATTATGAGTATTATTAGGAATAAAAGTCTTATACTAAATTAGTAATGAAAAAGTATTAAACTACTATTAATAATGAAAAAAAATTAGAATTCATTAGATATAAATGAAATAAAAAGAAATTAAGAGGTAGACTTAAAAAAAAATTAATATTGTGTGGAGTTTGTGTCTACAGACAACTATTTATATGCACTTAATCTTTAATTCTTATAAGAACATTCATATTATTCAAAACATATACATTGTCCCCTTTGATTAATAAAAGTTAATTGAGTAGAGAAAAAATATTTCTCCCTCTTTCCTTCTGAGATCTTTGGGGTTTGTAATGTAGAGTTTGAACTCAATATCCTACAATATATATATATATATATAACGTTTTCTGTATTTCTAGGCCTCTACACACATTATAAATGCATGAGTTGATCAAGTTATGCAAAAGAAAAATAAATGTTCATTTATTTTATTAAAAAAAAAGAAGAACGTTTCATTATTATTCCAAAACATAACTATCTTTCCTGATCAGCTCAGCGTAGAATTATTACTAAGTACAATCGTGAGCTGACTCAGTTTTTAATTTCTACATGAGGGCACCAGAGTCGTTAGACCCACTGAGTCGGCGTCAAACATATTGTAACTCGTAAACTAATAATTATACGATCTGGGTTAAAATTCCCGTTAAGTAGAAGATATTCCCCTTTGACTTAATTAAGAAAAATAAATCTATTTAGCAAAGGTAATTTGTATACTAATTTGATTCTAAATAATCAAAACTTAAATATAATAACTCTAAATTTATACACGTACAATGAAAGTATGTTAATAACAAAGATTTAATATTTATGATAAATGAAAAATTATAATGTTGGGATGTATTGTGCATAACAAATTTAATAATTTGATTCAAATATTGAAGCAATAGTTAGTTTGTGTCTTATTTTTCTGTGGTACTGTTTCATTTACTACTCCGTTTGCAAATCTTTAGATCACAAAATTATGGGATAAACATTTCATTAAAATCTCAGTTCATAAGCACTAGAGGGAGCCTGGAACTCCAGTTCACGCTGTTACAGGCTCCCAGTTTTATTCACCAAAGTTATAGTCTAGTTTTGAATTCATAGAAGAAAAGTTTACTAAGATGTAAGTGAATACTTGTTTTATTGCCTTTCATCTTTACAAGAAATTTTAAAGAAGTTTTCATTCAAGAATAATTAAAATTACATATCGTTTCCGTTTTATGCAAACAGCTGTCATTGGAAATAGGCAAACGCTAGGTTAAGTAATTCTGAGAATCATTAGAATAACATAAATCTTTGAAAAATAGTTTTAAATGAAACTAAATGATTCTAAAAAGAATAGAGACACTAGAAATCTTAATTTTTTTGATAGAATAAAAAGAGAAAACATTTGGATATTAAATCTCATTGAAAATGCTGAAAATAAAAACGTTAACAAAAATAGTTTTAAGAACTTTATCTCTGCATGAGATATTAATATTGTTAAACAAGTTTCTATAGCTGAAAACCAGTCAGGGAAGACAGAAAACAACCTAAGGAACATTATAGATACAAAAATTAATCATAAAATTAAGAAAGAAAGAAATCCTAGTGTTAAATTGTTCATAGGAATAAAGTTATGATATCGTTGTGTTGAACAGGTCGAATAAATTATTTTGAATTTTAATTCGATCTCAATTTTAGAATTGAACATTATAGATTATGACTTAAGCTATCTTCCTGCACAAAAATTAAGTTTCACCAATGATCACAACAGAAGTTATTAGCCCATTTCCAGTGTGATTGGGGCATCACAAAAATAAAAATTTTCAAATCAACACAGAATTACAACTAAATGATTCCTCAGCAAAAAAACAAACAAACAATGATTTAAAGGCAAAATTAGTACAAATGATGTTTTAGACATAAACAGAGACATTGAAGCTACAAATGATTCATCCTCTTTTAGTTATTTCAAGCTTTAACAATAAACTTTCAGATTATACAACTGAATCCTTGATTCCTAATCAAGACCTAGAATTCAATCCAAAGAAGCAGAATCCAATTAGTATCAGCAAATAATAACCATAATGAACCCTGAGGGACTTTATAGTTGGGTAAATTGAACAGGTATTGTGAACATTTGCAGACACAGGAGGTTGATAATGATTACAAACAGACTTTCAGCTCCATTGACCTCAGTGTGCTAGGTGATATGGACAAATGGTGTGTATTCATGGTGTGCAAGTAAATCTGGCTTGATTCCAGACTACATTAAATCCAACTGTTGCATTGGTGAGCATGGGTCTGCACTCGTCATTTCTTTCACAGGGGTTGATGATGGCAATCATTGGGGGTCTGGTTTGTGGGTGCGGGCTGTTGACAATTATTGCCGCTTCCAGAAAACCTGCTGGGAGGGTACAGGGTCAAAGTTTTCAGCACCTTTACTGCTCTGATGGGCTGCTGCGCTCCCTTGATGGATTGTTCTTGGGCAGTGCAGATCTGTGCTCATCCATATATAGATACATATTGAGTAAGGTTATACAACCCTTTTGTGGATATGTTTTTTTATCGAGCGTATGTTACTTTGTTTTTACCTTGTAACATTGAACACTGTAATATCATGTAGCTGGTGATCAGTCACCTGTGTTTTTTTTTTACCTTAATAAAAAAAAAAAAAAAATCTCAGTTCATAAAGCTTTATATAAAGTTATGGCCATTAACTTACCGGTAAGTTTATATTTAAATAAGTCATTGATCCTCCGACATCCAATTCAGTCAGTGGGTAGTCTGCAGTAGTTGTTTTTTTAGTTTTACTTCTTCCAAATCTCCGATCAAATTTAGGTAGAGTCAGATGACGATCTAGGTGACTTTTCTCGAGAGAAAGTGTCGGCAAACGATAGAGTTCTACTCACTCATGATGAGTGATTTCAGTTCGTATCTAAGTGGACACATTTTATTAATATTTTTTTTTGTTTAAAAAAAAATACAAGGCACTTCAAATTGCTCAACACTCTCTGGAACGACAAGACAAAAGACACTTTTCAAATCTGTCGGCTCCTTTTATATTCCCAGATTCTTTTTAGAAGTTCTGTGCATATTCCTTTTTACCTTTTGTTCTATTTTATAAACTTCTACATTATTCTCCTTTTTTTTATTACAAAGTCTGTTTTCTCGTTAAGAATTTCTGCCATTTTTAATTACTATCAGAAAGTCGGACTTTCTGATAGCAATCATTTACCTTTGGAATTTTCTTTCACTACTTGAATCAATTATTCAGTATGCACTTTCCAACATTGAATTTACTTTAGTTAACTTATATTAAAAAAAAAAGAAAAATTAAACTTTCACTGTACATTTTCCTTAAAACATTATATTACAAAAAAAAAATTAAGGATCGGGTTCTCTCTTTTTTTTATTTAAATGATACCCAATATTAAATAGTAATTTGTACCATATATATAAATAAATGGCACAATACCACCGGGGCAGGGGAATGAGAATAAAAATAGAGGTTTGAACTAATTTTATTCTTAATAAGTCTTTATGGAGTACTTTTAACCCACGTCCTAGTCTTATACGGTTTCAGTGACCTAGCGTTATAGGTACCCCTTTCTCCTTCACCATTCTCTAAAGTGAAAGCATTTGGACCATCCCATCAGCTGATTTGGTAAGGTCCCTCGTACAAATTTTGGAACTTTTTAAAAATATGCTTCCCAGTTTGGCTCACAGGGTTCGTTTTGACCCATACTGTATCCCCTGTTTTAAACTTATCAGTCAAGCCTTTTTTCCGTCGGGTCCGGAGCTTGGCGCAGTGTTCCAATTTTTTTCTTGCTTCTTCATGATCTCTCCCTTTATCAATGTTTTCTGGACTAGCAGGTAACCTGCATTTATACAATCGAGGTACCGCTTGTCCAAATTGAAGTCTTACAGGTGCAAATCTGGTAGATTCATTATGAGTCCAATTTATGAAATTTAATACCCTTGGGAGTTGTTTCACCCATCCTCTATGGTTGGACGCAGTATATACCCTGAAGAGGCGTCCTAACTCTCTCATCACCTGCTCACAAGGGTTTGATTGCGGATTTCGTATGGATGACAATATGTGTTTTACCTCCATCCTCTCTATCCACTGTTGCCAATCATAAGATGTGAAAGGCGTACCGTGGTCCAACAAAATAGCTTTTGGTTTGCTTACCCTTTTAAAATATCATACCTCAAGGGCTCGTATGGCATTCCTAGTATTGGCCTGGGTCACCGGATATGCCGACACCCATTTTGAAAAAAGGTCATATATTACTAGTAGATATTTCATTTTCCCAAAAGCTGGCAATGGTCCATAGAAATCAATAGCCACCAGGTCATTGGGTTCTTTAGGGATGATAGGATTCAATGGACCTTGATATGACTTGTTTGCTGGTTTTGTCTTCTGACACATTTCGCATGAGCTTACTATTCTGGTGACCTGCGCTCTCATATTCGGCCAATGGAACCATGTCCTCAATAAGCCTTCCACTTTATTTACACCATAGTGCCCATACAAATGATGGGTGTACTCAATAAGTCCTTCCTGTAAACTTTCTGGTATAATCATTTTCCACTGATCCTTTTGTGGGTCAGTGATATACCACAGTATCCCTTCTTTCAGGCAGTATCTCTCACCAGCGTTAGTGTCTGCTGTTTCTCCCTCTTCATCTTTGTCTTCTAGTTGGTCAATAATTTTATTGTAGGTAGGGCTTTGCCTTGTACCTTTCCTAAGTCTCTCAATCCTTCTTCTACTACAGTGTCTGTTTCTAATTCTACACTTGCCAAACAGATATCTTCCATCTGCAGATGGTCCTGGGTATCAGGAACAATATTCCGGCTCAATGTGTCAGCTACCACATTTTCAGTGCCCTTACAATACTGGATGGAATAATTGAACTCCTGGAGAAAAAGGCTCCATCGGATTAGCCTACTATTTGTTAAATAACTGTGATTTAAGAATTCCAGGCTCTTATGATCTGTCCTAACAATCGTTTCCGATCCTATCAAGAATTGGCAGAACTTCTGAAATGCCCACACCACAGCCAAGGCCTCTTTCTCTGTTACACAGTAATTAATCTCTGCACCTCTCAATGGTCTGCTGACAAAATAAATTACACCCAAGGTACCATCCTCTTGAGCTTGCATAAGAGCTGCACCTAACCCATACCCACTACTGTCTACCTGAACAATAAACGGTTTCCTTAGGTCAGGGTAAACCAACATCACTTGGCTAAGGAATTTCTCTTTAATAACCCTAAAATTGGTCTCGTGCTCTTCCGTCCATTTCCATGACATTCCCTTACGTAATAATTGCAGCAGAGGCTCCATGTCTGAAGCAAAGTTTTTGTAAAATTTATTGTAGAAATTACACAGCCCCAAAAATGATCTCACCTGTTTTGGTGTTCGAGGGGCTGGGAAATCTCGTATTGCCTGGATTTTGTCCGGGTGTGGTCTGATTCCATTAGCATTAATTAAGTGCCCTAAGAAATTCACTTCTTCCGCTGCTAAACAGCTTTTTTGTAAATTAATGCGAATATCCTTCATATTGCACTCTTGTAGAAACAACTTGAGGTGTTGTAAGTGCTCCTGAGAGTTATTGGATGCAATAATCACATCATCCATGTAGATAGTGATTAACTTTTTGATCTCAGGGGACAGCACATGGTCAAGACATTTTAGCAGGCCTGCTCCACTATTCTTGAGACCAAAAGGCATTCTGTTAAATTGGTATGATATACCATTATATCGAAATGCTGTGTACTTCCGGTCAGCAGGGTGTAACTTGATCTGCCAATAGCTGGCAGTCAGATCTAACATGGAAAATATCTTTTTTCCCTGGAATTTATTTACCAACTCATTAATTGGAGGTGGAACATTTTGATCTGGCCATGTAATCTTGTTCAATTGCCTGGCATCCAAACACAGTCTTATGGCTCCATCTTTTTTTTTTTACAACCACCAATGGGTTATTATATGCTGACGAACCCTTAGTGATAATATCCCACTCCTCCATTTTAGCTAATTCTCTCTCTACCTCAGCTCTATATTGGTGTGGCACTGGGTATGATCTTGCCTGGTATGGTGTACTGTCAGCGACCTTGATCCTGTGCTCATACCCTTTAATAACACCGGGTTTATCTGAAAAATTCGATTTATATTCAATTAGAACTTCTTTTAGGTCCTCTTTCCATCCTTCCCTCACTTCATTTATTATCTCATCAATACATGCCTCTATTGAAGGCTGTTCTATCTCAACCTCCATATTACATACATTTTGTTGGTTCATTCTCATCTGCGAACCAAACTCCACTTCTTCCCCATCGCAGATAATCTTTTCATCTTTATAATTGATCATACACCCAGTTTTGTGCATAAAATCGGACCCCAATATGGCTTCATGTACCAACCCTTTTAGAATTAATAGCATGTGGGGCATAATTTTATCCCCTATTTTAATTTGCACCCAAACTTGTTTCGAGCCCAATTGTGCCTTTTTGTTATTTGCCAATGTTATTTGCATGCTTTTCACTGGTAGAGTTGGTATCTCTATGGGTTGGCCCCGCATGCGTTCATACATTGTTTCCGACATTACTGATATCTGGCTGCCAGAATCCCACAATGTCTCTTCCTTGACATCGTTCATTTGCAAAACAACCTTTGGGCATTCTTGAGACGTGTACTTAATCGATTCACCATCCCACTCACAAATAAGATTATCTATCCTCTTTTCTTCTGTTGTTCTACTGATTACTTTATTTCTTTTCTTTTTCCTCCTTTTTTTTTACTGGTTCTTTTATTTCTTCTTTTAATTCTCTGACCATCTCTGCCGTTTCTTTCTTTATATCTTCTTTGAATTCCGTCATGCATTCGTATAATAGTTTTCTTATTAAGGGTTCCATGTCCTCTTTTAATTCTTTCTCGCCTTCTGCCATATTTTGTATATTTTTATTACTTCTCAATTTCATATATGGCCGTGTTGCTTATTTTTGCTCCAGTAAACAAAATCTTAACTTTATCAATTGTTACGATATAAATTCAATATTTTATTTTGCTTTGTTAATAAATTCGTTCACCGACACCCTCTCTTTTATCACCCTATAATCTCCCGTCCCTCTCTACCTTTACTGTCATTACTAGCCTTTGATCGATTTTATTTATTATTTAATTTATCCGCTATTATTTTGTTTCAATATAAACTTATTTAAAATCTTATATTCTTAAAAAAAAACTTTCGTAATCGTACGCAATAACTTTTTAGACTTGCGCACTATTTGTGGTCATATTTATTTTCCGGCTACGGACATTAAATTCTCAATTTTATGCCGTTTTTAAATTTTCTCAGGTCGTGGTTTTTTTTTTCGTAAGCCCGAGTTGGGAAAGCCATTATAACGTTTTCTGTATTTCTAGGCCTCTACACGCATTATAAATGCGTGAGTTGATCAAGTTATGCAAAAGAAAAATAAATGTTCATTTATTTTATTAAAAAAAAAAGAAGAACGTTTCATTATTATTCCAAAACATAACTATCTTTCCTGATCAGCTCAGCCTAGAATTATTACTAAGTACAATCGTGAGCTGACTCAGTTTTTAATTTCTACATGAGGGCACCAGAGTCGTTAGACCCACTGAGTCGGCGTCAAACATATTGTAACTCGTAAACTAATAATTATACGATCTGGGTTAAAATTCCCGTTAAGTAGAAGATATTCCCCTTTGACTTAATTAAGAAAAATAAATCTATTTAGCAAAGGTAATTTGTATACTAATTTGATTCTAAATAATCAAAACTTAAATATAATAACTCTAAATTTATACATGTACAATGAAAGTATGTTAATAACAAAGATTTAATATTTATGATAAATGAAAAATTATAATGTTGGGACGTATTGTGCATAATGAATTTAATAATTTGATTCAAATATTGAAGCAATAGTTAGTTTGTGTCTTATTTTTCCGTGGTACTGTTTCATTTACTACTCCGTTTGCAAATCTTTAGATCACAAAATTATGGGATAAACATTTCATTAAAATCTCAGTTCATAAAGCTTTATATAAAGTTATGGCCATTAACTTACCGGTAAGTTTATATTTAAATAGGTCATTGATCCTCCGACGTCCAATTCAGTCAGTGGGTAGTCCGCAGTAGTTGTTTTTTTAGTTGCACTTCTTCCAAATCTCCGATCAAATTTAGGTAGAGTCAGATGACGATCTAGGTGACTTTTCTCGAGAGAAAGTGTCGGCAAACGATAGAGTTCTACTCACTCATGATGAGCGATTTCAGTTCGTATCTAAGTGGACACATTTTATTAATATTTTTTTTTTGTTTAAAAAAAAATACGAGGCACTTCAAATTGCTCAACACTCTCTGGAACGACAAGACAAAAGACACTTTTCAAATCTGTCGGCTCCTTTTATATTCCCAGATTCTTTTTAGAAGTTCTGCGCATATTCCTTTTTACCTTTTGTTCTATTTTATAAACTTCTACATTATTCTCCTTTTTTTTATTACAAAGTCTGTTTTCTCGTTAAGAATTTCTGCCATTTTTAATTACTATCAGAAAGTCGGACTTTCTGATAGCAATCTTTTACCTTTGGAATTTTCTTTCACTACTTGAATCAATTATTCAGTATGCACTTTCCAACATTGAATTTACTTTAGTTAACTTATATTAAAAAAAAAAGAAAAATTAAACTTTCACTGTACGTTTTTCTTAAAACATTATATTACAAAAAAAAATTAAGGATCGGGTTCTCTCTTTTTTTATTTAAATGATACCCAATATTAAATAGTAATTTGTACCATATATATAAATAAATGGCACAATATATATATATATATATATATATATATATATATATATATATATATATATATATATATATATATATATAGTGCCCTTTTCTATAGGTCAGTAATAGTCCATAACAGTCAATTACTAAAAATTTTAAATTTTATAATATGTTCTTTTGATTTATTAATTATAATTTGTCAATTATATTATAAAGTACAATTTGAGGCTAAAGCAAATACGTAGTATATAAAATTATAACGAATCATTTAAAAATAGTTATGTAAAGCTTTAAATATTGTTGCATATGGTTGTAAAAGCTGGCCATATTAAATAACACAGCTATAAATATTTAAAAGTATATTTAAATGGTAGATTTTAATAGTTTAAAACTTATAGTAATAAATGTTATATTTTAAATTTATAAAGTCATATTTAATAATCAAAATTAATATCGTATATTTTAAAAATTAGTTTTGTGATGGTGAAGGTTATATCTAATTCTATATTTTAAATTATTTTTTCAAATTTTTAGAATTATATTATTTAATATAATAAGTGTAGCAATTTTATAAATCTGGGCAGAGAAATAGATTAAAAATCGTCTGCCAAAGTTATTGATCATGTGACTTGTATAATGCATACTTTCACACACACTGCTTGTTTGAATTAATAACAAAGTTTAAAATATTTTAAAAGATTGCAGTATAGAATTGGATGGAATTATCACCTAGCATAAAGCAAATAATAAATATTAAGATAACTATCGTATATAATATTTTTAAAATAGTATTATAAAGACGAATACACTCATAATATAAAAATTAAATATTTTGTTTAAATAAAACAAGATAAATGGAATATTAAGAATGGAATAAGTTATTAAAATTATTTTAAAAGTTATTTTAAATGTTTAAATAATTTTAATAAAATAATAATTGATTTAAAAGTAGTATTTTAAATAATATTTTAAGTTAATTACATCATAATTTGTAATTTTGAAATTCAATTCTGTAAAAAATTGAAAATATGTAAATTTGTTCTCAAGCTAAAAGTAAGAATCAACCAATCAAATGCGGTATTCTTACAGACTATAAATATGAATTGCATGGGGGGGTATCAAGGGATATTAAAAATGGATTGAAACCAGAGAAAGGTATATTAGTAGCTATCGAAGAGATAGTACTTTAAAATTTTTATTTTAGTCAATTTTTTTTAGTACTTTCTTATAGTTTTATTTGCAAAAAAAAAAACTAATTGATATTATTTGAAAAGTATTTTGCAAAAGAGAGTTTAAAATAAAATATATTTGGGAACTTCTTGAAAATGATTTTCTAATTTTTAAAAGTTACTTGCCAGGATTATTTTATCTGAAATTTGACCTAAACTTCGCAATGAAAAGATGGATATACTGTGGAATGAAATGGATATAAATTCTAATAATATAAAAATGTTTTTGGAATATTTTGATACAGCTTTATTAATGCTTCACCGGAGAACTATTCTAGTGCATAAAAATCATAGTACAGACATTATACTGATACAGTGCAAAGTTATTTTGTGTTTAAAAGGGAAAAATTGGAGACGCATTATTATTTAGATAAGCTTATCCAAGATTTATTTTTTAAAAATAGTAATAAGACAATTATATCTTATGAATCGTTTTATAAAATATGATATCAAAAGGAGTAAAATGTTATATCCTTTCTGAAGGTAACATTTTTAAAAAAATATTTTCAAGAGTTAAAGAAAGAACCCAGGAGAATATGTTACTGAAGCGTTTTTGATATTAAAACCTCCAGTCTTAGAATTGTTTAAAATGTATTTAGAAAACATTTGTTTAAAAGTACTTGAAGTTTTTTTTTAAAAAGGTGATATATAAAAAAATACCAAACGGAAGTTTAAATATATTAAGAAGGAAACTTATATAAAAAAAAGTGAATACATAATTGAATAAAAGATGGATCCATGGAAATATTGTGAAAAAAAGTTTACCGAATATTTTTAAAGTTAAGCTAGATGGAGTGATGCATCAGATACGCCGGCAGAGAATATTGAAGAAATTTCACGGGATTAATTAATATTATGATTTAATAATTATCATCCTAAATACTAAAACCAAGGATTATTTTCTATAAATTTTACTAAATGGATTAATAATTATTTTTATTTTGAAACTTTAAAGCAGTTGTAGGGGAACATTTAGGAAACTCTAGAGAAAGTAATAAACATTTTTTTTTTGGGACTTATCATGAACTGTTGTCAAGTAAAAAAATCGGTGGAAGAAATACGTAATTATAGTTTTAAATTTTTATTAACCTAGTTTAAATCTAAATTTTTTTTTTATAAGATTAGGAAAACATAAAACATTAATTTGTTGATGATATAAAATTTTATAATGGAATAATCTAATAATTTAGATAAGAATATATTTTAAAATAAAGTATATGAATGTATATTTCTTTATGTTTGCAATGATCGGTATCTAGTGGATGAAGAAGCCTACTGAATATGATGACCAGATAAAGGTTATTTTGGTAATAATAATGACTATTAATAATTTATAATGTATATTTTTTGTTTTCTTTAGATCATCTATGAATCATAAGAATGAAGTGTAAAAGTTTTTTTTTATTATATGTAACGCATTTCATACAACATTTTAAAAACATTATGAGATAGGATTGATTTGAAAATATGCATACAATGATTTTTTTTATATTAATGATATAATCCAACATAATAACAAATAGTTATGTGATTCTTTTAAAATTTTCATGCTAGGATGTTCAAATATTGTCTGATTAGATTGTATATGATTAAGCATACAGAATGATGAAGTAGACAAACTTTTCTTGTGGAACAGTGAAATTGTTTAATTATCAATGAATTTTATTTATTGTTTTGTAAATGCAGATAGTTATTTATCGATGTAAGATGTGGAAAATCTTGAGAAATAATGTTGAGATAGTGGCTTGGAAGTACTTAGTGAACAGGAAACCAAGATGATGTTTTAAGAAATAGGATGTTATAAGGAATGTGAATAATATTTAATCTTTGTGTGGATATCAGCATAGTTAACAAAGCCCTATGACTGGTACACATTTTATTTGGACAGTGTTTTATATTTCTTTAAATATTTGATGTTCTAACAAAGCTGAAGAAATAGCTTTAACATCCTTCATGTATTAGAGGTTATTAGACAGGTAAAGGTTATACCTCTTTCTTGTAATGCACTGTGCCATGTTGTTTGAGATATATTATGAGTGATACTCTAGCTTTCTTCCTTAAATCCTATACATCTGTTTCGCTATCTTTATTTCATGTAACTGCATCGTTTAGTAAGATATTTTGAAAAGAAATGGTAAATAATTTAGAACTTAGGTTATGCTATCGTTTTTTGTATAAGATTGGTTTATTTGCTTATAAGGAACAGAATTTTATAACTTAAAATTGAAGGTCCAATGAATCCTAAGGGAAAGAAAAGAATCATAGAATATATTTTTGAATTTATTTCGGAAATGAAATATAAATTTTGGAATAGAGTATCTAAACAAGATATTTTCTTTAAAATGTTAATTATTTTTAAATGCTTTATTATTATTTTTAGGAAAAAAATAAGTATTGCATATTTTTAAAATACAATAGTACAATGTAAATTATATAAACAAATATGCATAGTATATATTTTTTTGTTTATTGAATAACAGGAATATATTGATTATTACACTTACATCATACTAAAGTAAGGCTAAATAAGAATATATTATGATTAGTAAACATCGTGTGATAAAACACTAAAATCTAGTACTGAATTTTGGATGAATATTTTATGTAACATCTTTGACTTTGCAAGATGAAATTTTTTTTAATATTTTGAGAAATCCATACTCATTATAAAGTTAATTTTGTTTTTCTGTAGAATGTTTTCCTATGAATTTTTTTAAAAAATAAGATAGTTTAATAATATTAAGGATGAAATATTTTGCTAATAAGTAAATATATTTATAATAAGTTAACCATAATGAGAAACCAAATGGTAACATTTTTTTATTATTTTGTCTTAAGTATAAATAAAGATATAACTAAACTATAAACTATTTTTATATAACCTAGTAGATAAAAATGTAAGAATAAAATAAGGATATCCATTGTAAATAATGTACATAAATTGTTTATTTTATTTGTTGTTGTTAATAAACTTTGTTAAAATTTGTTTTCAAAATTTTTGTGTCTGGATTGTTTATTTCTCCACTTCACTGCATGAAATCACGATATATATTCATAACAATTGAAACAAATATATAATTTTGCACAAAAGATAAATAGAGAATTATTTAAGAATTTAAATATTTATTGATATTCTTTTAATTAAATAATCATAATTTTATATTATTTTATTGGTCATAAATCAGTTATCACAATAGTATACTGAATTATATGCTATCAGTTGCCACACATCCTTTGTTTATCAGATTATCATATGCTACCACGTATTTATTATATTATTACATGAAGATAAAAGATTATATAAAATTATTGTATTATTTTATTATGTTTTAATAAAAGAAAAGATATCCAGTAGTAGTTAAACAATGAAGAATATTATTATTATTATTATTATTTATTATTATTAGTTTAAGTGTAGTAGATTATGACATAAAATCCCTTCTCATATTTTACTACCGTATTTTTTTATTAACTTAGAATAAACTTTATGAACCTGAGATTATTTTATTTGAGCTAGATTATTACGAATAGAAGATTAGGATTTAATTATTAACTTAATCTGATTGAGTAAGAGTTATTAAAGTCGTAAGAATACTATGAGTTTGTTATTTGAAATAGTAATAAGGGGGGGGATAGTGTTCTTATGCCATCGAGGTAGTATCCTGTGGGATATTTGCTCAATGTAATCTATCTTGTCACCTGTATTTTCACTTCAAGTCTCATGAAAATATTAAATATTTATTTAATTTATTTTTATAAACTGAACCTTATTCGTATTTTAAATTTGAGCTAGTGAAACATTTTAATTTTAATGTTGAATATTTTATTTATTAATTATTAACTGAGCTAGAACACGTTTTATTTTATATCATATACTATTCTGAAGTGAGGATGCACAAGATGAGGTTAGAATATATATATATGGTATAATCTTTTGCATGGGCATTTTAGAAGTGTAAATTATCAAATTATCAAAAAGAAAATAATTTTTCTTTTAAAATACCAACTGATTTTATTTTTAGATAATGTAGGTTATATATATTTTAAGTTAAAGAGAATGTTATCTTGATTTTTGCTAAGATAAGAAAATAAATTCTTATTACAAAACAATTAGTAATATGTAAAAGTTAAACTTGCAGCATTCTTTTACCATCATCAAAGATGACCACCAGGTGGGAGATGACTTTGTGAACAAAATTCCTTTAAATTTGTTGAAGTTAAAAAGTGTCAACAGGAAGTGCATGGCTGACTAAAATCAGGGAGGCAGTATAAAAAGCAAATACATCATGGATCTAGAATCTTAGATCTTTGTCTTCTAAAGAAAACAGTTTATGATAAAATTGATTTTCCATGAAGTCATAAAGATTGCTTCAAGCTACTCTCACCAGCATATTGAATCGTGATATGTGTAAGTAGAGAAAGGTTATTTGCTGATGTTTTTCCTTCCTGAAAGATTATAATGCCAAGAGTGAAGTCATTGCCTACCTAAACATTTTCAACCCCAGACTGCCTTCAAGCTGGAATTAGCATACAACCAATTCCAGGAGAACAAAAAATCATGCTTGGTAATCTACATATCATTATAATTGAACAATTCAATTTACTGATAAGGGACTTTATTTCATAATTTAAGTGATCAATTACTTGAACTATAAAAAACAGAAAATGTGATGTCATGTCAGACTATATAAAAAAAAAATCTGAATATTAGAAAACAATAGTGTTCAATATTTCTATTTAGTTTTTAAAATAATCATAAATTTAATAAATCATAGGAATATAACTTGCATTGTTGTCTATTTAAGTTTGTTATTAATAGGATAAAATTATTTTATTACTCTACCAAATAAATTTCCAATGATGTCTTAGAAAATACAATCTTCTGGGTGTAGCAAATAATTTGATAATGGTAACTAATAAAGGTAAGAGGGTAGGCCAGTGGATTCTTGTACATAATTCTGATGCCTTTCAAATAAATTAAAGGCTGGCTTTGTCCTCAACTATTATTCAAGTTTAGTGACCAGAAAAAATAATTGTGCTCAATAAAATTACCTGATATTTGAATGAGGAAAATTAGCAAATTGAATGTAATTTGGTCACCGATTATGAATAACATAAATCATGTAACCCCTAAGATACCAATGGATGGTACAAGGTTTTTCAATGTGGCTGCTTATGAGCCATAATAGCAACCTAGAACATGAGATAAGAGTGTTATTATAAAAGAATGAAATTTTAAATATAAAAAAATCACAAATATAGGTAGAGGAAAAAGACTAGGCAAAATGATGGGAAATAAAGTAGCTTGGAATAAAAAGTGACAACAGGAAGAAGGACATCGGCAGATGTGTAAGTGAAATAAAAATAATAAAATAAAATAAAAACTAAGCAAAATATAAAGATAGAAGTGTATGGAATTAAGTAAAAAAATAGTAAAGCCATGGCAATAAAAATAAAAAAGGCAGAAATCTGATTTGTGAATGGTACTGGGAGATGATAAATGTTTCATCCCCAAAATTTCCAAAAACTACAATATGGATTACTGATATGGAAGTGCATGCATTGTTTGACTTAGGTATTCAAATATCAGTCATGTCCAAGACTGTATACAGATGCATGATGCAACAAGCCCCTGATGCTTGAATTCCACCAGTAAGGAAAACCCTAGTAACATTAGCCAATAATAAAAGAACCAATTAGAGATGAAACAGGCATGATACAAGTAAGGGTAGGAAAGAAAAATATCCATATATGTTTTGCTGATATTGAATGGACTCATACATGATGTAATATTAGGATCAGACTTCATGCACAAAACAGGTATTTGGTCAACTATAAAGAAGGAAATATCACATGTGAACAAGAAGTAGTCAAGTTTAGAGATCAAAGGAAAGAACATTGTCAAGAAAAGTATGTAGTATCCAACATAAGACAGAGAGAGCACAAGCAGAGATATGGAGCAAAGGGAAAACGGATAAAGGGGGATGGGAAAAGCATTGAAAGAATTATTAGAGAGATAGAGCACAAATTTTTTGGATAGGACTGAGATAATTAAGGAGTATGAACACCAAATTAAGATTATCGATGACACACAATAACAAGCAAGATCCTATTCTTTACCTCATCAATATAGAGTAGAGGTTGAAAATCAGTTGTCAAAAATGGAAGAATTGGGGGTTTATAATGAAGGGATCATTGCCTTATAACAAACCATCAGTAATAGTAAAAATAGATGGATCAGTAAGACTATGTCTAGATGAGTAGACAACTGAACAGGATTATCTGGCCCAATAAGAATGCCCTCTATCTATAAATGAATTATTAAACAGGTTCCATGATAAAAAAAATTTTTGACATTAAACCTGACTGCCAGTTATTGAAAGATTCAGCAGACCATAAGTATACAGCTTTCAGATATAACAGCATATATTACTAGTTAAATAGAATGCTGTTTAGTTTAAAGAACAGTGGGGCATGGTTGTTGAAATTTGGATATGGTACTATCTCTAGAAATAAAGGGTTTGGTTATTATTTATATAGACAATGTCATCATTGCATCAAAAAGCCCAACAGAGACAAATATTTTTACAAGAATGCAAGGACAAAGGTATTCAAATTAATTTACAAAAAGTTATATAGACAATGTCATCATTGCATCAAAAAGCCCAACAGAGACAAATATTTTTACAAGAATGTAAGGACAAAGGTATTCAAATTAATTTACAAAAAGTTGTAAACTGTGGCAAAAGTATGTTTTTAGTACATTTGATCAGGTTGAAAAGAAATTAAGCCCCATCTGATAAATTACAAGCTATTAGGGAATTCCCAGCCACTATGTCAATAAGACAGGTTAGGTCATTTCTAGGGCTGTATAATAATTATAGCAAATTTTACCAGAATTTTCCAACAAATATGAAGTTTTTTCACTGTGAAAAAATATTCCAGGGAAATAGCCAGACAAACATGAAGCCATATTCAAAACCATCAAGAAGAAATTTTTGGCCAAGCAATGTTGGGCTATATGGACAGCAGCAGATATGGGTTGGGGACAGCACTAATGCAAACTCAGGATGATGGTAGCCAAGGTGTAATGTATTTCATTGGCAAACACTTAAGGGAGTGTGAGATCAATTAATTACTCTGTAACAGAGAAGGAAGCATTAGCAGTGATATGGGAGTTTTAGAGATTTTGGCAGTTGCTGTTAGGATCAGAGGTGATAGTCAGAACTGATCACAAAAGTCTGGCATTCCTTAACCACAGTTATCTGACCAATAGTAGTATGGAAATTTCAGAGATTTTGGCAGTTGCTGATAGGATCAGAGGTAATAGTCTACAAAAGTCTGGAATTCCTTAACCACAATTATCTGACCAATAGTAGGTTTATTTATCGGAGTCTTTTTCTTCAACAATTTACCTACTCTGTACATATTATAAGGGAACAGATCCTGAGATCTCGAGTCATTTGCAGATGGAAGACATAAGTCTTGTTTTGGAAGGCATAGAAATAAGTACATCCATTAAAGACAAATTTAGATACTTAATTGACAAACAGAAACAGGTTTCCAGATTCCAAAGAATTATAAATAAGCTAGAGATAGAAGATAATGAAGATGGATTCAGGGAAAGTTACTCTGAAAACTTAACAAATATTAAAGAGGCAATGTGGAGAATGATAGTTCCAAAGGGCTTAAGGGATAAGTTAACTATGTATACTCAATGCCTATAAAGGCATTATGGGGTTGTTAAAGTATAAAAAATGGTGAAAACATTGTTTTACTGGCCAAGTATGAGGCATTAAATAGCCAACATGTTAAAAGGATGTGAAGGGTGCAGAAGACTAAACCTGCCAAGAGATCATACACAGGCACATTGAACATCATAATTCTGAGAAACATAATGACCTGACAGATCAAACACAGGTACATTGAACTTCATAATTCCTGAAAAACCTAATGATCTGATAGCTACTGATTTTTATAGGCAACTATCTATGTTTTGAAAAATGAGATATATATTAGTAATTTATAATATTTTTAAAAGTGAGTGTCTGCATACCCTATGTTTCAGGTTAATGTGAGAAACACCATATGAATATTAGAGATGTAACATTTCCCTAAATTTAGGTAAATGGGGGACAGTTTTATCTGACCATGGAACTCCTTTCATAGTGACTGAATGATAAAGGGTATGGAAATACTGCACTTATTGCTGTCTATTCATAATCCTCAGTCAAACTCTCAAACAGATGGTGAGAGAATTAGGACTTCTTTTTAGAGTGTACACATCATCAAACCATACAGGAAGTGGGTGAAACAGCTTCTATGGGTGGTTAATTACATCAACTGGAGTGAGAATGAGTCCATAGGTTTCATACGTACTTGAATACAGCTTCAACAACCTGTGCCGAGACTGTACAAAGCCAAATTACCAGTTATCCCTGAATGTATGAGTAAAGAGATGGATCAGAGGAAGGCAATATTGAGGATAAGGCATTGACATAAGAACAAATAAGAAAAGTCCAAAAGCTATCAGTTTCAAAGGTATGGATTAGAGTAAACACAGCCAAACAGAGAGGTACCTGTAAAAAGTTCCAGAATTTGTATGAAGAACCATATCAGATAGTTAGGGAGAATGGCCCAAATGCATTTACTCTTTCAAACAAAAAGAGAAGGAAACATAAAATGATAGAGGATTAAGGCCTTCTAGAGTAAATTATCTGAACAGATAACCTTGTAGAAAAACTGGACAGACTCAAACACTGAAGACCTCAGATGTACATCATTGAATAAAACTAAACAGTAATTCAATATTAGGATGATTGATTGGGAAATTAAAAAAATTAAGAATAAAAACAAGATTAAACACCCTATTTAATTCTTGTCATTGACCATGGAAGTATTGTACCATATTTTTGGTACAATCTTTTGCATTGGCAATTTAGAAGTGTAAATTATCAAATTACCAAAAAGAAAATTTTTCTTTTAAAGTACTATCTGATTTTATTTTTAGACAATGTAGGTTTTTTTTTAAGTTAAAGTGATTAAAAAGAAAATATAAAGAGAATAACAAATTGCTACCTTGATTTTTGCTAAGATAAGAAAATAAATTCTTATTGCAAAACAATTAGCAATATGCAAAAGTTAAAATTACAGCATTTTTTGCCATCATCAAAGATGGCCACCAAGGGGGAGGGGAGGTGATTGTGAACAAAATTATTTTAAATTTGTCAAATTTCAAAGGTGTCAACAGGATGTGTATGGCTGATTAAAATCAGGGAAGCAGTATAAAAAGCAAATACATTATATGTCAGGAGTCTTAGATTTTCATGTTCTAAAGAAAACACTTTACTATAAAATTGATTTTCTACAGTCACAAAGATTGCATCAAGCTACTCTCATTAGCATATTGAATCATAATATGTGTGAGTAGAGAAAGTTCATTTTCTGATGTTTCTTCCTTCCTGAAGTTTTAGAATGCCAAAAGTGAAGCCATTACCTAACTAAATCTTTCAACCCTAAACTGCCTGCAAACTGGAATAAGTGTACAACCAATCCTTCCCAGGAGAACAAAAAAACCATGCATGGTAATCTACACCCCATTATAATTGAACAATTCAACTTACTCGTAAGAGACTTTATTTTGTAATTTAAGTGATCACTTTCTTGAACTATAAAAAATAACAAATGCGATGTTGCTTCAAAGTATATGAAAAAAAAAGAATCTGAATCTTAAAAAACAATAGTGTTTAATAACCATTTGAATTTATTTGTTATTAGTTTTTAAAATAATTATAAAAAATCATAGGAAATATAATTTGCACTGTTTTCTATTTAAGTTTGTTGTTTGCACTGTTTTCTATTTAAGTTTGTTATTAATAGGATAAAATTATTTAAATTCAGTAATTATTAATTTACTAAATAAATTGTCAATGCTGTATTAGAAAATACAATCCTCCAGGTGTAGCAAATAATTTGATAATAATAACTAATAAAGATAGGACGATAGGCCGGTGGATTATTGCATAGAATTCTGGCACATTTCAAATAAATTAAAAGCTTGTGTTGTCTTCAACTATTATTCAAGTTTAGTTACGTTAAGCTTATTATATGATCAGGAAAAATAATTGCAGTCTATAAAATTATTTGACATATTTGAATAAGAGAATTAGCAAATTGAATGTAATTTTGCCACTGAATATGGAGAACATAAATCATATAAACCCTAAGATACTGACGGATAGTACAAAATGTTAACATTAACCACTCCTTTTGGGCTATATAAATGCAATCAGTTGCCATTTGGAATTATGACAGTGCCGAATATTTTTCAGGCAAAGTTAAACATGATATTGCAAGGAATTGAAGGGGTGATACCATATTATGATGACATTAATAACAGTGACATCTAGTGGAAATTTAAAAAGTAGAGCTTTAAAAGCATGTGATAGATTGAATAAGGCAGGTGTAAAACTAAAACTAGAAAAATGTGTATGGGAAGCAAAAGAATTAAATTTTTCTAGATCATATGATTTCAGAGAAAGGGAAGCGCTCTTCGAATGACAAAGTTCGAGCAGTAGAAAACACAATAAGACCTAAAAATGTAAAACAGTTGCAAGCTTTTCTGGGTGTCATAAATTTTTTCAAACGTTTCCTGAAAAATAAGACAATAGTAGCAACTCCATTATATGAATTACTACATAAAGGGCAAACATGGAGCTGGACAGAAACACACAAAAAAGCTTTTTAAAAAACTATAAGATCTATTAGTTCGAATAAACTGTTAATGCATTTTGATAGTGATCAAAAGGTTAGGATCACTATAGATGCATCAGAATGGGGAGTAGGGGCAGTCCTAGCTCATCTGATAGAGGGATGTGAGCACCCTGTGGCATATGCATCCAGAACTTTGTCTAAGGCAGAAAGAAATTACAGCCAGATAGAAAAAGGGTATTGGCGATTATATTTGTGGTGAAGAAATTCCACCAATTTATTTTTGGCCAAAAATTCAAGATAATAACAGATCATAAGCCATTGCTAGGTATTTTCAAAAACGACCAGGCAACTTCAGAACATTTAAATCTGCATATGTTAAGATGGCATAATGTATTGGGTTCATATGATTTTATATTGAAATATAAGGAGAGAAAGGAAATTAGCCATGCGGATGCTTTATCGAGATTACCAGATAACAAGGACCCAATAGAAAATGAAATTGAGGTGAATTATATTGATAACATGAATTCTGAGATTGTAAACAGTGAAACTGTTAAGTGGTGGACTAATGAAGATAAAGGGTATAGTGTGTTGACAACCTGGATTAAGAAAGTTGGCCCAAATGCAAACCAAAACACTTAGCAATGGGGTTTTGGGTGAATAGAGAACACATAAATATGTAGGGGATGCATAGTGATGGGGGGACAGAGTTGTCATACCTCCAGTAGGTAGAGATAAGATATTAAATGTACTTCACCAAGGTCACCCGGATATAGTGCGTGCAAAAGCTTTAGTGCATAGTTATGTCTGGTGGCCTAAAATAAATGATGATATTAAAAAAATATTAAAAATGTTCACCATGTCAGTAGGAAGGCTCATTTCCAGCAAAACAGTATTTATCTTGGCTATGAGCAGTTAAACCATGGGAACATTTACATATAGACCATGCAGGATTGATTGATGGAAAAATAATGCTCATTGTGATGGATGCATACTCGAAATGGATAGAGTGCCACCTGGTAAAAAATACAAGTGCACAGTAAACTATAAACTGTTTAAAGACAATATGTTGTATATATGGATTTCTCGAAGTGATAATATCAGACAATGCCACAGGATTTGTAAGCAAAGAGCTGAATAAATTTTTTGATAGTTGTGGAATCAAACATGTGTATGCACCACTGTATCACCCTGAGTCAAATAGATTAGCAGAGAATGCCATAGGACAAGTAAAGAAATGTGTAAAGAAGAATAAAAATTTTACCAGAATTTATGTTAAACCAGCATTCACCACCATCAACAGTGACTGGGAAATCACCAGCAGAACTACTATGTGGGTGAAAGTTAAGAATTAAGCTAGATATTTTGTGTCCCACTTCCCAAAAAATCATGTACAAAGAAACACCTCAAAAATTGTTTGGAATAGGTGATCCAGTATGAATAAGAGATGTTATTCATAAAGTGTGGGTAAAAGGAACAATTGAGAAAGTAATATCACAGCAAATATATGAAATTACAGGACATAATGGATTAAAATGTAAATGACATGTGAATCACATATGTAAAAGGGAACTGGAAGAGATGCAGATGGATATGTTTGAGCAACTACAACCACAGGAAATGAGCGTTAACACAGAGCAGGAATTACCAGAAGACACGCTAGGTGGAGATGAAAAAGAAGTGATTTTCAACATAAAGCAGAAAAAGGAAAATTACCTAGACTCATATGCAATAAAAGAAAGCCTCTCCATTTAAACAATTATGTTTGTGTGAAAAACAATCTACTTCTGGAGTGAAAGGAGAAAGTATTGTGTTTAACGGTGAAATAAATATAACTTTTGTAAATATTAGTCCATGTATATATAGATATACATGTGTGTGTGTTAAACTTAAATTTGTGTAAATAAAAATATTTAGAAATTCAAACTTTAATAATATGTATAATGGAAATAATTATAACATTTTGAAAGACAATAATAGGGTAATTGGAAAAGATAAGTACAAAGATAAAGAGGCATGTTTAATTAAACGAGAAGCAGAGATTAAAAGGAACTGATAAGAAAAATAGGGTGGACTATATAAATTGTGTAGGAGAGAAGCATGCATCTTTTGCTGCTGTTTCCTGATTGAGATCAGAAATAAGACTTTTTTTTTGCTGATCAGGACCTATGAGGGAGAAGAACCCAGATTATCGGATCTGAAGGTTCAAAAGTTCAACTGGGGTAAATATAATGGATCCTCCTGATCTTTTATTATTTAGTACACCTTCAGGGTTCTATGTAGGGTTAAGTTAAACTGATGTAAAACTAAATAAATCTTAGTAGTTAGTAATTTTCATATTGGTTGTTTATTTGTGAAACTAAGCTAGTTCACTTTAATAATTTATTGTATATTGTTTGTCCTTGTTGTTCCTCTCACGGGGTGGATACATTGCACAAATGACCCCAGTTATGGGACACTACTAAAATTAAGAGCTGATTTTTGTAGAAACTTATTTGAGCTACCAAGAATAGAAGAGAATTTACAAAATGAAAACCCAAAGTGATTTAATTAAACCAAAAATATTCATTGCAATTAGCTGTAAAAATAAAATTATTTACAATGAAAATTTAGTCTGATAAAAGCAAATTAATAAACCAAAATAGAATTAAGTAGATATAAGTAAGATTCTTTAAATTTGCATAAGTCTTTTGGGAAGTTAAAGGAGATAAATTAAAATATATAAAGCAAATAAATTTACAGCTTCATATATAATTTGGTTAAAGATAGTGAAAATATATTTTTAATTAAAGATAATCTATAAAATTACAGTAAGACAGAAATCTTTTGTACATGAAAATTACTTTACTGCAAAAAGAAAATTTAAATATACAAATTTTTATGTTGTAGCATTTGAGTTGTTTAAAGTATTTAACACTAATTCACAACATAAATGTTAAGAACAAATTAAACAAAAATGTAGTTAATTCATGTTCAAATTAAATTAGTTGCTTTGTAAATCATTTAAAGGTGCTATTTACCTGTACATGCTGTCCACAACAGTGCCACCATCTGTATGCCAAAATAAACAAGAATAATTAATTATTAAGTTTCAAAAAGAAAAAAAAAACATTTATATGAGAAATTTATTAACAATGATAGCAAACAGTTTAAATGAAGGCAAAGCAAAAAAAAAAAAAACCCATAAAAATAATATTGTATTTGAAAATATGAAGTTAATATAATATATTTAAAATATTTTCAGTAAGTGTGTTGAACGTTGCACAAGAAATTAAATTAATAATGATGGGAAATGGTAATTTAATTTCTTCTGGAATGTTTGCATTGATGACACTTACTAAAAATATTTTTCAATCATTGTTTGTTCACTAAAAATATTATTTTCAGATTTGTTTTCTAAATAAATTAGATTATTTCATATTTTTAAACATATTAAATTATTTTCTTTCTTTTTTCTTTTTAATATAAAAAATTAAGCTTAAATAGTTAAGTTATTTTTATTTATTTGGTATGTAGATAGTGGGTTTACCAGTAAATAATACATATACAGCTAGTACCCATTAAAATATAAAGTTTTATGACATAGAATTTTTCTGGATAATTTTTTAGAGATATGTTCATAATTTTATATTATAAAATTTTATTACATGCATCATGATCATCACCATTATAATTATTATCATCATCATTTTTCAAAGGATTTTATTAATCTATTTATTTACATTACTGATTTATCCACATGTAAACTGGTACTTATTATATAATATGACAACTAAAAAGAAATGGTTAAAAAATTACATGATCACAAGATTTGTATATTTACTTTCATTCAAGTCCATTATTACAATACTGTTTTTTTTGATAAGTCCATGAAGTGCAGTATATCATGTTAAAGATTAGAGCCATGTCACATTAATGACAAAATAAGATTTTGTAACATTATCTCATCATTTTTAACATATTTGTAAATGTATTTAGATACCTCTTTGGATTATTGTAATAGATAAAAATGCATCTTTTACATCATAGAGCATAGAGAATGAATGTACTGGCTCTAATAATTGAGAACCTATTCTTGGCAAAGTTCCCTAAGAGATAATGGATGTCTAATTTTTTAGGAATCATTGCATAAATGCAATAATAAACCAGACATGTAAAAAAATGTGAAATTGTGTTTCTGCTTTTTTTATGACAGAGCAAACATTATATCAGCATTTTTACATGACTTTTGTATCTAGACATTACATTCAATTTTAACAGAAAATCAAAATATTTAGGTTCAAGTGACCACAATCTAAATTTATGACATAGTTGTTTGTTATTGTTGTTAAAAGTATTGTTATCATTATTTTAAGGATTGGAATATAGTAGTGTGAAATATTTTCTACTAATTTATGCCACCTACTAGAGGATTTGGAACAAAATGTATTAAATACAATGGCTCCACTAAGCTAAAGACTATTTATTTTGTTAAAAAATTTAATAGTGGCTTTAAACTTGAATATAAATTATTAAATAATATTCATTTGTTTAAAAAAAGGAAAGTAAATGTGAACTTTGTATTTTTTATCTCATAATTTATTTTCTTTTTTTTTTTTGTGCTTATTTAATTCATAACTTTATATTTTTAAACAAATGTATATTTAACTAAATGTATTTTATAAATAAATACTGCTGTTTAATTGTGCCACTTTTTCTGATCTCAAGTTATAAAAAATAATGTACTTTTTAAAACGGACTGGTGCCATTGGTAGTAGACAACACTAATTTAGATTATATATTCATTATAGCAGGTAATACGTGATCATTATAAAGTTATTGCAACTCAGGTAAATATATGATTTGAAGGATGTGTAGATATACTTAGTTATCTTAAAAAGTCTGAAGGAATGTTGAAAATATAATCATTTAATGCATTTAAAGTAAATATATAGCTATAGTAAATTATGTCATGTTTAATAAAAGTGCAAGTGATTTTATTAACACAAACAGATTTATTTATAATAAATATTAAATGTGATTAAATTTTAATGTGTTGTATTAAAATTTAGTGGATAGGAGTAAACAATTTTAAAACTTATTCTATGCAGTAGGGTGTGCTAAATTTTAGATATTGTTTACACACACACACACACATATATATATATAACATAGATACATATAAGTGCAGTAAAGCCATAATGTACATGATCAGAATTAGAAATATACATTGTGGACTCTTTCAATGTTTGAAATAACAATTCATGTAATGTTTTAGTATGCATGAATTTTGTATAATATCTTATGCATTGTAATGTTTCTTCTTAATATCTTTGTATGCAGTTTCTTTTATGCGATAAAAATTATTAGATCAAAAGTTGAGCTCCAATAATGCACTATTACTTTAAATATTATAAATTTTGTGCACTAATGTCATATTTAAAGTAATAGCACATTATCGGAATTTGACTTCCATCTAATAACTTCAATATTTTCAGCACTTTATAATAGTACTGTAATAAATTTTATGCAATAAAAAAGTTCATAATTCACTTAAAATCAGAATTTCCCCATTTTCTATACACACATTAAATTTTACAAGATTATAATGTAAATCTCTTCAAATGTTATAGATGTCTATACTATGCACATTGTTGTTTTTGCATTTTAAATCACATTCTATTTTTGCTTTTTTAAAAAAAAGAGTATTAATCAATTAATCATTTAGTTTCCTCAAGTAATAATTTTTACAAGATTATAATGTAAATCTGTTCAAACGCTATAGATGTCTATACTATATATGTTGTTATTTTTGCATTTTAAATCACATTCTATTTTTGCTTTTTAAAAAAAGAGTACATAATCAATTAATCATTTAGTGTCCACAAATTTATTTTTAAAAGGTGAGTAACAGCGGTGGGCACAATTAAATTTGACAATTAAAATCTGATTTTTAATTATAATTAAGAATTTAAAAATTATGTAACATGATCTGAAATTAATGTGATACGAAACAATGAAATTTGATTTTTAAACGGAATTGAAAATTAAAAAATTAAAGACAAAAATAAGAATTTAATTTTTAATTGTTAGTTTTAATTAAATTTTGTCCACGTGAGTCAGTGTCTTTTTATTATTGTAAATCTAAGTTCTTATTTTTATTTTAAACTTTTAGTTTACCCTAATGAAGAGAAAAAAACACCCAAGAAAATGAATTTCTTTGAAGACAAAAATTTCAATTTTAGATCACTTAGTGAAATGGGAAGGATCAACAATGATTGGAAAATGTTTTAGTTGTATTTCCTCTTGACTTCATTTAAGGAGAACCTACAGTACCTCATATCACATCACATCATGATGAATCTGATGTCTCAAATAGCGGTAATGATTAAAATACCGTACATTTATGAAGAAAAATGTAAATTATGCGTAAAAATATATTGTTTTAAATAAAATTAAATACTGTAGTTAATAAAAAAAGTAAAAAAAGTTTGTCTTGTATCAATTTTTTTCAAATTTGAAATTTTTTATTAGTCATATTTTATTTTCTTATTTTTTTATGTGAATTTTAAAGTAATTTTACATTGTTGCTTTGCTTTTATGCGATTTCTGAAAATTACAGTAAGTCTATTTTTGTGCGATTTCTTTTGTGTGCATTTTCTGAGGAACCCATCTACCACATAAAATGAGACCCAGGTGTATTATGTTTTCTAAAAATAAAAAGATAAGGAAATGTTATGGAAAGAAAAAAACATCCATGTATATTGATTCATATTATAATCATAGAAAAATTTATCAAGATTTTAAATCTATGATTTTTAACAATTTTTTTAATTTAGCAGCAAAAATTTTATGTAAATTTGTACATATATGAAAATAGTTAAGTAAGATAATGCAATTATAAGAATATTTTTTTTAATTAGATTTATCTAAAATTATTTTTATATGTAAACTACATATTCAAATTTTAAAAAAAATATCATTAAGATTGAATACATTTGTTTTGAATAATTTGAAACAAAGAATAAAACCCTAATTACATGATATATTTGTTCTATAATGCTTAAAAGTAAACTGTATAATTTTCTGCCATAAAAAAAATAAAGTTTTTTTTACAAATGTAGTTTTAAAATGGACATGAGTAAGACTAGAATAATATGGTGCTTAATAATAAATAAAATTTAAAAACATTAAAAATTTTAAAAACCTCTTCTTTGCATTCAAATCTAATACTTTTAATATTTTCTTATTTTTATTATTATCAATTTTGACTAATCCATCAGAATATTTTAAAATTTGTTTAAAGTAAAATCAAAGTTCATAAAAAAATATTGGATTCAAATATATAGGTGTAATTTTTTGAAGTTGTTTGAATGATTTATATAGGATAAAGCAATGCAAAAAAAAGGTTTTAATCAATAAAATAAATCACTTTCACTGGATTATGTTTACAAGTTTCCTTCATTATCATCACCATCACTTTTAAACATTATTAGTCCATCTCAGAGTGCATATATCTCTTCAACTTTAATCGAGTTTTTTTGGTACATAGCTTCTCCTCTTGATATCACTTCAAAAAACTTCCTTATCTCTTATTCTTCTTTATCAATATAGTTTCTTTTTAGATTATAATTTCTTGGAATCTATTTTAAAATTGAAAATGTTAGTCATGTGTTCAGATCAATTTTCTTTCAATATTTTATTTTGTTCATTGATATCAATGATATGTATTTTTTCCATCTCTGTATTTTGTTTTTGATTTCTCTTTATTATTTTCAATGTAAATCTCTTCATACTTTAATATATGATTAGAAATCTTTATACTGTTTTTCTGTTTAGTATCTAAATCTCATATATATATATATAAATAAATATTTGTGGGTACGAACCGTGTATTATTTTGCATTACAATCCGATATTTTGACGGACTAGCAACCACCATTATCAAGGTTAACTTTTGAAAGAACAATCATTAGATCTCAAAGAATAACGTGACTCAGTGCGAGATGAGAAGTGAGATTCAACTTGAAGTAGTTCAGCATTCACAATATGAGACTTATCAAAATGTTTATTATCCTCAGTTTTTTCACCTATTAATTTCAAGTTAATATTAGATAAAATGATAGGTTTCCACATAGTTGGAATACATTGTGCTTTGTGAGTCCTATTTAAACCAGTAGGTCTCTTTAATATTTCAATTGACTCTCTCATGGTTCTTAAATCATATCTTTCCAAATTAGCAAATACACCTGGGTCTCGTTTTATGCGATAGATAGGTTCCTCAGAAAACATGCACAAATGAAATCATGCAAAAATAGATGTAACTTACATTGAAAAAGGGGGGATGTGGTCTGTGATTTTTCAAAATTCGTGTAAAAGCAAAGCACCAACGTAAAATTACTTTAAAATTTGTGCAAAAAAAAATAAGGATATAAAATATGATTAATAAAAAATTTCAAATTTGAAAAAAATTGATACAAGACAAACTTTTTTTAGCTATAATATTTAATTTTATTCAAAAAATATAATTTTATGCATAATTTACATTTTTTTATACACATTTTAATTATTATGATTTTCTGGTGACAACGTAATTAGTAATTAATATTTGAGACGATGATTTTATTAATTGTTACAAAGCTCGTGATATCCAGACATACAACCATTTAGCTCTAGTTGGAATTTAAGAGCACATTAATGATTAGTATCATTAATAAGAAAATAATAATTGATTACGTTCTTTTTTAAAAAGCAAAAACAGAGTGTGATTTAAAATGCAAAATTAACACACACAATGTTTGAACAAATTTACATTATAATCTTGTAAAATTTAATATGTGTATACATAAAATGTGGAAATCATGATTTTAATTTCATTATTGCATAAAATCTTACTATTATAAAGCACTGAAAATATTGAATTTACTAAGATGAAAGTCGAATTCCAATAATGTGCTATTACTTTCAATATAACATAAGTGCGCAAAATTTATTATTTTAAAGTAATAGCGCATTATCGGAAATTGACTTCCGGTGAAACACGAATCACGTAACTTCAAAATCGTGTTAAATAAGTCCGCATAAAAAGAGACCCAAGTGTATTTTTGTATTGTCAAAATTAGGTTTGTGATCAATTTCTAAAAAATGGAAAGTAAAAACTGATATGCTAATTTTTTGATTAAAAGCATTTCTATGTTCCTTAATTCTGACATTTATTCATCTATTAGAATGACCCACATAGCTTCTTGAGCACTACAAACATGGAATTTCATAAACACCTTGGTGTTCCAAAAATATTCTATTTTTTATCTACATCATATAACCGTGAAAACATTAAATATTGTATATATATATGGCTTGATAAAACATTTATTATAAATCTTTTTTTTTAAAATATAGGTATTTTAGTATTAATTCATTTCTATTAAAAGCACTTCATTCAAGTTTAATTATATTAATTTCATCCATTATATTTCCTTTTGTATTAATTATCTTACCCAGTTTTTATTGTTGTTAACATTTTCGAATTTATTCCTATCAGACTTTTACTTTCTTCTTTCATAAAAATTTATTAAATGTTAATTTAGAGTTTTTAGCATTTACCTTTAATCCTAATTTTTTGTTTTCATCTGTAATTCTTGTAACATTTTCTGAAACTTTGAAACATAATTTGCACTATCTGCAAAATCTATATGACTTAAATAATCCCAATTTTTTTTATTCCCTTTGTGTTCCATTTTAATTCCACAAAGTAATTTCCATAAAATTTAAATAAAAAGTTTTAGAAGTTTTTTTTTATGTCATTATGTTGCAGACTTTGACAATATCCTGGATAGAAGTCTTGAAAATTTAAAGCTTTAATCACCAAAGAAATGATTATAAAATCAAATGTCTTCTTTCCACAATCTATAAATCTAAAGCATAATAGTTGCTTATGTTCAATGATGTTTTTTATATTTTCACTTAAAATATGGATGTGATACATGGTGCTAAAAACATTTTTATATTCAGCAGTACAAATGGAAATGTCTTTATTAACAGAAAAGACCATAACAAAGTCTTTGTTAAATACAAAATAGTCTTAGTTTTGGTTTATTTTTAAGAACATAATTCATATTTAATCATTCATAAATAAAAGCATTAAATTTGATGAAACTATGAACTACTTAATATGCTCAAATATCCATGACTTTGTGAAAAAATTATATACAACTATTAAATTTATAGATTCTGTAAAGAAATAACTAAATAAACAAGCCATGTTATATGTGAAAAAGTCTTAAATAATAAACCCAGATTCAAGTGACAAAGTTATTAATAGAAATAATAAAAAAAAGTCAAAAGTAAGTTAATAGAGAATGTCAAAGAATGTCATAATTAGATATTAAGGCAACTCTTATGATATAAACCAATTTAAGAAATTACTCTGAAAAGTATTAACATGTATCCAAGGAATGAGATCAATATAATTGTAATGCGAACCCAATGAAACAAATACCATAAAAAAGTTTATAATATTTTTTGGGAAATAAAATAAAAGCATTATTTTTCTGTTTTTTGTTTTTTTTTCATTTTGTTTATAAAGAACTGAAGATGGAAAACTAAAAACAACAATAAAACTATATGAATTTTTTTTAATTTATTTAAAAGTGGAATAATAATTTCAAAATTTAAATATTATAAAAGTAAAATAAAAACTAACGAAATAAAAAAAAACACAAAAAGTTCAAAATTTCAGAAGCCTTTGATAATATATACTCTAAATTCCAATAATCGTAATTATTATGGATATAATTAATTACATCACATTCAGATTACTTCAAAACAGTAAAATAAATCTTTAAACCAATCATACACAATCTGGAATACATGGTTTCTTTATGACGTTTTGCACAACACATTTAATGTTAAAAATTATTCACAGCATTTTATGTATTATGTAAGTTAAATACAATTTATTTATATTGAGTTACTTATATTAAATAAAATTGATATTTCAGAATATATAATTTTGATTTATATTCAGTTTTTTTAGTTTAAATTGAATACGTTTGTGCAAATATTGAAAACATACTTTATTAAAATGAAATCTAAAATAAAATTAATAAATAATTAAGTTGGAAAATGATTTTTTTTCTACAGTACATGCTTTTTCATACCTGCACTGATAGTATATCAGCAGTATGAGATAGCATGGATGGTTGAGAGTCATGTGAAAGTCTGAGTTCAAACCCCTATATATTACATATATAAGTGCAGATATGAAAAAAACTGTACTGTAGAAAAAAATTATATTTCAAAATAAAGAGCTGTAAAGTCTGCCCATCCCTCATATATATATATATATATATATATGGATTATGCCCTATACATGAGGGATCAGATTGACTTGTGGTCAACATGGGTAGGATGAGAAGATTGGCACTAAGGTGGGCTTTGAGAATTTCATCATCAGATTTTCAATGAAATGGACAGCTGAAGAGTTGTGGGGTGGAGTGGTTTGATGCCTGTCCATTAAAGTATGAAGATTGTCTATCTTAATATAAACTGAGGTTTGATTGTATATATGTATGGAGATGATAATCTAGACCAACTGACGAATGCTGGTTTAGCATGAAATACATACATTGGTGATTTACATGTGTGTGATCAAGTGTATCAGCAGTATGAGATAGCATGGATGGTTGAGGGTCATGTGAAAGTCTAAGTTCAAACCCCTATAATTAAGTTAGATACATTAAAAAATTGTTAAATGTTTTTTATCAGCAACTGAAATAATTTATTGGACTATTGAAGATTATAATTTTTTCAATTTATTATTTATTCATATCATTTGCATCTTAGTACTATAAGGTCTCATAAAATTCCTGATTTAGCTCTAAAATAAAGATACTAGAATAAATTTATTTTTAAAAAAGTAAGCATTAAAAAATTACCATTAATAATATGATATAATATGAAGTATTTGTGCCCAGTTACACTGCTGCTTTAAGCAGAGAATTTGCTCACATACATAACGTAATTCTTATTTGCATTTTCCGATCTTTTTGAATAAACTAAATAAAAATGCAAAAATAAATTGAAATTAATTTTTTGATAATAATAAAATCAATACAAGTATTTTTCAGTTTATGCTTCTTAGCAGAAACCAAGAATTTGAATCTTTAATTTAAATTTCAGTTGCAAAATATTGTTAAGAATGAAAGCAAATCATAATTACTAGAAAAATTCAATTTTATAAGCCTCAGAAAGAGATTTATATTGATTGCAGATATATATTAAAAGCTCTATGATAGTGAGATAGTGCTTCACATTATATCTTGATTGAAAATGTATCATTTTTGTAGAAATTTTAAACTTTTATTTTGAAACTGTATGTGTGCTTATAAAATTTAGATATTTCTAAAAAAATAATTTACATGAAAAATCAATTGAAAGGAACTTGATTTCTTTGCTCTAAACAATCTTTTAGTAATTTTAAACTCATTAAAGCAAATATTGGAAGTTCATGTTTAATGTTATGTTAGCATTATGGGGGGGGGGGGAATCTGAGAATATTTCACAGCTAAAAAATAATTTTTTTTCTTTTTCTATAGAGAGGTAATTTTTTTTTGAAAATGAAAATCAATTTTTGACATTTGAGAAACACAAGTAATGCATGCAAAACAATAACATATGCCAAATAAACATAAATGTGTTAGAATATCATTGGAGTCATTTATATAAAAAGCAAATAGAAAGAAAATAATATAATACAATAGCACAGAGTTACTATAGAAATAAATTTTATAAACAACTATTTATATACGTTTAATCCAATGTGCACATCACTAAAGTGGAATAAGTACATAAATTATCTTACTGAAATAATGTTTATCTAACAATCATATCATCTGTAATATTCATTTACAGTTTGACATCACATTAAAATAATCAGCCATTCAAGTCATCAATAATTTATCCAGAGAAGTATCTTTTCCAGATCAATTGTTTCATTACTTCAATATCAGTCATCATTTGAAAATAAGCGACGTGATAGTGTACTTTAGATCATTTGATTGGGTGGTTAGTTAAATTTTGACTGAGTAAATTAATTTATTTCATTTCATTTTTGGATTATAATATAATGAATTAATTAATATTAATTAATTGTTAAAATGTAGTTGATTTTAACTCTGTTTTAAGTTATTTCTTCATAATATTTAAACGTTTGAGTTTGTTTATTTCATAGATTAAGATTGGAGTGAATGTGAGTTTAGTGTAAATAAAAAAGACTTTGCACTCTTTATATTTCTGTCCTTTGGATACCTTATTGCTAGCTGGCGATTGATGTTGGAGTTATGAAACAATAGTCTTAGGAAGTCTGGTTATTTTAATATAACATCAATGTAAGAGAATAATTATTAACGATAGCTTGATTAGCTGGTTAGTAGAATATTATTAAATTAAATTAATATTTATATAATTACAAAAGGCTTCATATTATAGTGGTTAATATATCCACCTGCCATGATCTGAGATTTTGAATCAGAATAAGATATTATAATTTTGTTATTTCATAAACAGTTTTATAAAGACTGTTCATTTTGGTAATGATGAAGTAAAAGGGTGTTAGTTGAAAAATGAAAGTCCAAAATTAAAGTGAGTTGATTAAATCTTTATCAATGTTCTGATTGCAAAAATAAAAAAAGGGTGATGATAATTGAGTTAATCTTCATCACTAGTTAGACAAGTCATGCTCTTATGGATGTTGAGAATATTGTTTAGTTTTTTCATTCTTACAATCAATACATTGTTGCCCTGTGTGGTTTACTTCAATGGTAGAGTAATGAACTTGAGACCTAAAGATCCATGGATTACATTTTAACATGTCACTTCTGATGAATGGAAATAAGACTGATGTTTTTGATGAAACAGAATTAAAAACATCAGTTAGTTCTCCAGTTTAAGAAGAACTTATAATAATTAAATAATGAATGAGATGAAAAAATTATACAGCCAGAAAAAGAAGATAGAACCTCAACAAGATCTATCACAGTACAGAAGAGACCAACAAAGCTACAAGACTATGTTGTAAATAAAACAGATTGTATTATATGAAAAACAAAACTATAAGATTGATTTGAATAATATTTTGCATATTTCTAGAATAGAGAGAGAAATGCTATGTCTGTACTGCAGTGTTACATTTTGGTACCAATACTATTATGGTCTACAGGGTATGTTCAAAAATTTTCTTGATTATATATCTCATAATAGATAGGATTATTGAATGATAAGTGTAAAACCAAGAGTTAACTTCAATAAAAGCAATGTGCAAGGGGATAAGGTTTTTTAAAATTTTTTTTAGACTTTTAATATTAGTTTTTGAATATTTTCAATATCGAATATTATATTTTTATAACAATTTAACAATCAATTAGTGAATTTTAACAATAGCTACAAATCCAGGTACATGTAGAATAGTGTTTGTAAATAAACAATGAAATTGTAAGTAGTCAAACTTTGCTAAATTGGAATATTTACAACAAATTCAAAATGAATAAATTATCGATTAAATTATTAGATATAAAATTTCTGTTATATTTAGATATGAATATGTGGGCTTATGTAAATATATTCACACAATTAGATAAATGTATTAGAAAGACTGAAATTTTAGATAATTAAAAGTTTATATTTAATAAATACTAAAATAAAAGAATATAAAATAATGAAATTATTGATATTAAAAGAGTAATAAAATTGTATTGATCTAATAATATTTATTGCTCTAATAAGGCTTGTTAATAAATGAATAAATGCATTTTCATTTAATTGATGTTAAACATTTTTATCATTATTATTTTATATTACAAAATGAAGACATTTTCCTATCCATTGAGAGAAAAACTATAGGATCTCATCAATCCTGCATTGTGGAAAATTTTGACATCATAGGAATAAACCCATAAATACCAGTAACTTAAAATGAGAGGTCAATCTATAAAATTTTTGGTGTAGTTCAAAATCAGTCATGATTTTTATCCAAATTCACCATTTTTGTACCTACCTACCCAATGATGATGGGTAAGAAAAACATCTAGGAGTTTATCCTAGATAGGGTCAGGTCTACTCTATTTCAATAGCAGCAATGGATATATATTAAACTAAAATATGAAAAAATAATGCATTTTTAAAAACATTTTCAGTTAAGAAAATTTGCAATTTGCAATATTGAAATTCTAGAACAGCTGACTAAAAATATGTTTAAAGAATTTAAATTGCATTTCTTCACTTTCAAAGGAATATGCTTTTAAAATGTGTTTCAATAAAAATTTTGAGTGATTATCACAGAATCTCTTCAATAAAGGAAGTTTTTGGTTAAGAATATTGGAAGTGCCTACACATAAAGAAATAAACAATATATTGTTATTGGATAGAATCAGTTGAAATAATTTTAAAACATCATAAACATGAAAGCAGTATGATATAGTGACCAGAGTATTTGTCTTGTCATACAATTACTTAGATATTTTTTTTAAAATAAAAGATAGGAGATTTTAGTCTGTAATTTGGTTACAACTCATATGATAAGATTAAAAATAGGATACATTAAATGGTATTCAAAAAAGAAAAAAGTTCAGTGATGATATATCCTGCATTACACAACCTAAGATGTCTACAATGGTCCATAGCAGCAATGAGAAGGACCCAGGGTTTGGTATCTTGGAGATAGGTGACTAATCTTGCATGACTTGAAATGTACAAAGATGATATCAAAGTTTTGACCATGCAAAATTCATGGCTTTTCATAGGTAAATACAGAGCCTTCATAATGGATGTCTATGTCCTCATATCCAGGGTCAAAGATATTGGCTTGAGGCAATTAATAATCAATCCCGAATGTATGCACTTAAATCAGTTTTTAATTGTTTCCAATATAGACAGTTTCTATCTGGATATAAAAGGGATTAGCCTTAGAGAGGTATAACAATCAACTTCCATGTGGTTGCAAAGATGTATGGGGGGACCAAGTTCTGGTCTCCTGAATTTCTTTTTAATTTTTTCTATGTATAAATCAAGTGGATAATCCAGGACATGATTAAAGCTGAGACCAAAATGGGTGAACCATAGTGAAAGTAATATGAATGTTGATGAACATATGTTGTCAATAAGTGTTGATAATGCAGGCATTTTGCTTTTTTAGCATTGAGGCTATAAGGTCTCTGTAGGGTTCAAGGGAAAGGCAGTGGCAGAGGAGATGTAGTAAAGTTTCTTTCTCTCTGAGGAATAGAGAGCAAGTGGGTATCAATGCTTGAGTAACCTCCATGGTATACTAGGAAATGTTTAGTAGGCAAGACATTAATGTTAATTTTCAACAGGAAGTCAAAAGAATTTATGCTCAAGAAACTATCACTTAAATTTCTTGATTAGCAGATGGTTGTTGATTGAAGAAGGGTTGATTCTGTGGAAACATCAAGATATAGGATATAATATACGCTTCCCAGAAATTAATTTTTGTAAAGGTTGGCTTATTAGAAATAACAATAAATTTAAATATGGAAGATTAGGGTTTCCAGCCAGCTGGTGCTAACAGGGGGAGGCTTGTCTGTGGGAGTTATATATTTAAAGAGAAAGGAGTTGGGATACTGCAGGAACAATCTGTAGATCATGTTATAGGAGTATTGAATTATAATGGTATCTATGGAGTGTAGGGACAGCCCATTGAACTTGGTGTGTTCCTGTAGGCCTCTCAAGCTAATAGTTGCACTTTTCCTCCATCTAATAAGATTGGTGCACAATTTATGTACTTTCCCTATGAAGGCTTTAGTAACGTTGATCACTGGGGTGAAATAGGATATTTTAAAGAATATTAGTATATTGACATGGACATATATACTTTTAGAAAGGAAGGATGTAATTTTCTGTTTATATTGAAGTAGTTTATCTTGGACAGATCTCCTTATGGCCATAATGGATTCAAATATAGGGAAGCCTAAGAACTTTTGCAGCTTTGCTGTAAAAGGGACAGAAATGTTCTTACCAGAAGATAATTAGCAGGCAGATGATGTGGGCCATATTAAATTGAAGGATGAATTGATCGAAAAACTCTTCAAGCACTGATAGAAGCCTGGGAATTAGCTTTTTTGATGGAAGAAAAATTGCCAAGTCATCCATGTAGATAATGTGGTGGATTGATGTATTTAATGTTGGGATGTGAATGCCAGGAAGAGATCTCTCAATCCAAAAGAGCAGTGGATTGAGGTAAGTGAGAACAGGGCACTGAGAGGGGAGGCCTGTGGGATGGAGGATGTGTTGAAAAAAGGAGAATAAAGTTTCCCATTCAGTGAGATGCACACTTCATGATTGTATAGGAGGTGTTCTTAATGATATTAATGATTCCAGAGTAAATGTTATGCTCACCAAGCAGGGTTGAAAGGGTGTCGATTTGGATAGAATCAAAGGCAGTGGAGATATCAAGCTGACCTACCATCAGCTTTGTGCCTAAAGAATCTAATATGATCAATAATTGTTTTAAAGAGATTGATGGAATCTGCAGTTGAATTGTCCTTTTTCACAAAATTGATATTGTGAAATATGGAGGAGTATTTTGATTTGAATTTTGTTCTTGATTATGGACTCAATGACATTGACCATCAGATGGGTCATAGAGATGGGCCACAAATTCTCCAATGGAGATTGAAATTATATTGCCCTGAGAAATGGCACCATTGCTATGAGATAAAGACCACTGATGTCTTGGACATTGGAAGAAATATATTAATTAAGTTGCATATGATTGGTATAGAGAATTTGGACAAATGTAACAGGAGGAATCTAGAAATTGCATAAAGCCCTGGATGAGTGCTTTTAGGTTTTGAAGTTATCTTGGCAAAAATATGTTCCTCCATAATGCCAAGATCTGTAATTGGTGAATCCATTGTTGAGTCTTGACAAGGTTCAGGTGTGAGAGCAGAGAACTTTTCCCTGAAGTATGTGAAGATCTTGAGAAGCATGTTTGATTCTGAATAAAGTGTATCTCTCACAGTAATAGACAACAGAGTGGATTTCTTGTCTCTTTGACCCAGGGCCCACCTAATGTAGTCTCTGGATGAATTGTGGGGATGACTCAAGTAGATTTTTTTATTTTTTAGTGGAGAAACACTCTGCCAAAATCAATTGTTTGATCTTATATTGGGATTTCAGATTAGTGATGGATTATATAGGGTCTGTATTAAGGGGAAGAATTTTTAGGGGGTTATTTAGTGACTCAAGTTTTATTAGGGGTGATGATGGGCCTTATGAGATATAGTTTGAAATGATGGACATTTAAAATTTGAATAAAAGAAACCAGGAATACACCGGTGGAGTGAAAGGATTTGAATCTTATGGAAATATATATATGCCTCAGAGAGGATAGCTTCTAGTGATGAGTGCTTGAGAAGGATTTTGGTGGTTGTGTTCAGCCTAGGAATAGAGCATGAGTTAAGGTTTAGAGATAGTTTAAGACATAAGGTGAAGTGATCTGAAAAGACAATAGGTTGGAGTGAGGGATCAATTAGGAAATGTAGATCAGAATGTATAGTAGATGAGATCTATCAGAGAGGCATGCCTCCTTGTATAAAAGGAAAAGGCATTCAGTGGAAAGAAAACTTCCCCACTCATGAATCTCATGTTAAGGTGATGAATACATTTTGCAGTAAATTCCTGGTAAGAGGTATTAAAATCTACCAGGAAAATAGTAGGGTGAGGCAAGCATGATCTTGATTTTTTGAATTATCTGCTGAATGAGCAACTCATTATAGTAGAGGTGTGTATATATATATTGTAATGGGATGTTGGTTTTTACCAAAAAGAGGGTACGCATTTCACTGCAATCAGACTTCGGATCTTCAGGTAGAATGTTTGAAATGAGACGATGAAATGCTAAGTCCATGATTACATCTATCTTTATTATGCTATCTCAATAATCATTAGACAAATTTAGATATAATTTAGACTAGTTCATCCATCTCTCATCTCTCTTTCAATCACCATTATGCCATGATATTCAAACTCATGGAAAATTCGCAATTGGCTGTCTTCAGAGATGATTTTAAACAAGTTATTTTCTAATATGCCTTTATATAAGCATTGACTAATAAATGATATTCCTATGATGTTATAATATTAACATATATATATAAAAACAATTGTTATGTAACTAATAATGATTAATGCATTTATTTATAAATATATAATATAATACACAATAATGATTAGGCAGAGAGATCAAATTAATAACTCAATAATATTTAATAAACAATAAAAAATATAATGTAAAAGATAAATAAAATATTAATGAAAAATAATGATGAACTTTTATCATTTTGAAAGATTAGTAAATAACATCCCCATTCAATATCCTATGATAAAATTTTATACCATAATAAACTTTTCAAAAGAAAAGAACATAATTCAAATTAACAGATATATATAAAAATATATAAATTCAAAAATTAATAATTTAAATAACTTATTAATACATTTACAGTCTTTGTTCATATGTTTCATAATTATTATTATATAAGTAGTATTTATAATTGTATAACTTATTTTATATGTATTTATAATAAAATAAATACATTATACGTTTACTATATTATATAGTAAACATAATAATCCTGTTTCTGATATCCATTAAATAATAACCATTTTTTATATACTTCATCTAATTTTGATGAATTTTGTCAAACTTTTAATTTATGTTTATATAATTAAATTTGGGTATTCCTATTACTATAAAGATACGATACCAAATTTGAAATAAAAAATTAATAAAATTAAACATATTAAAGTAATATAAATAATAATATAAAATATATAAATAAAGAAGGAAAAACTTATTTTCCTGAGTTAAGTAAGAATGGATCTTTAAGTCCATAGTTCATAATCCTAATGGAATTCTCCTGTGAAGTATATTAATCCATTGGTATAGCAATTATTTATTTATCGTAAATTGATAAATTGTTAACATTATCCAATGATTTTGTTGATATAAGATAAAATATATATCCTTCGAAGATTGATGTTCTTAATCTCCATTTTCTATTAGACGTTCTACACAATAAATATCTTAAATTAGCATGAAAGTTGGTTTCAAAATCTTTATGATACAACGTTGTTTTACTCACTATACATTAAAAGATTCATTATATATTTATAATTATTTTCAATATATTTATATATGTAGAAAAACGAAGTATTAAAATAAAGAAGTTTCCAATAACTCAAATAGATGTTCTTTTTTTTATGTTACTATTCTCTTTTAGATTTAGAAGAAAATTAAAATATTTTTTTTGTAATCTTTTTTTAATCCATAGGTTTCAATTTCCAAATGAATAAATTAATATTTTAATTTGAAAAAGTTAAACTTTTCAAATATAATTAAAATTCAATTCCCATGTAGAATAGTAATATTCTCCTATTCTCTATTATCAAGAGATCGAATGAATTGTCTGTATCACATGTTTTTGTTTCAATTTTCCATGCTTGATTTAAATATTCATTGTTATAAATAAATATTAAGATATAATAAGAAATATATAAATATATAAAATTGTTTATTTTTCAATTTCAAATCTGGATTATTTAAAAGTTTAACATTAAAATACGTATCATTTTAATTTTATTTTTATTAAAAGAAATGATATATATATATATTAAAATAGTCAAATACATTTTGATTAATAAATAGTTTAATTAGAGATAATTATAAATGAGGGTATAAGTATTTTAGTGCACTCCTAAGTTAACTGAAAGTTACTATTACAATAAGGCCTTGTGGAATAGGGTCATGATAACTATATGTGGATTCATATGGTTGGATTTTGAATGATTCAAATGGGTGACTATTGGAAATTAAGATCACTATACCAGCTGCAGATGAATGAAACACTGAGTGACAGAAGTAACCAAGATTGAGAAGGTGGTTCAGGATTTTGGAGCTTGAAAATTGGTGCAAGTTGGTCTCAGAGAGACACACTATATGGGGGGAGTATTGCTTGAACCATTTAGTCAATGCATCTACTCTATTAAGGGAATTGAGACCCCAGATATTTATTCCCAATACTTTGAGCTTCACGGGGCATTAATTTAATTGGAGAGTTACAAATTATTTTCATTGAAAAAGTGATGGAAATTTTAATCATGAATGAATGAGACTTTAGTAGATATGTATTTGCAGACTCAGCAATCACTGCTTCTGCTAGAGGGGCAGTTATTGACCTTCCCTCTTGATGCTCTAGATCCCAGGCCTTCCATGGAAGATACTTTCAGCACATGCTATATGATAATCCATAGTTTGGCCAGAGGTCTTCTCTTTTGATGCCACAGAACACAAGCCATCAATGGATGACAGTTTCATTTGTTACTTTAGAGTCCCTGATAGCTGTGACTTGTTATCATTGGTAGGATCAAGGGATTGAAATGGCTTACCAGGATCCTTACTGGATACATCATGATTATTTTCTTGGCTATTAGTTTTGGGGAATGAGCCTATGTTTTTTCCCCGGTTTCCAGAGATAGAGGATTCAGTGTCTGATGAGCTATCCTTGTGGTTGTTTACTTTTTTAGGGAAAATTTTGTCCTCAGTTTTTCATCTTCCTCTTCATAGATTGAGGCTGTTGAGGTGCTTCTTCCATAAAGGAAGACCTTGACCTGAATGATTCATTAAGTGCACTCATTGAGTGAGAAGGAGATAGCAAAGGATTAGGCATAACTTCATTGACTGGAGATGATTGAAGGTAGATGGTAATCTTCACTGCTTTAGATGCCATAAGGTCAGACTTAGTAATGTATGTATATGTGGCCAGCACCACTGAAATAGTTATATACAATGGTGCATTCTGTTTTTGATCCTTTTACAATTATGACACATTCTGGCCAGGCAGTCCATCATCAAGCAGTTCCTCTAATGACAGAAGAAACATTGTGGAGGAATTCCATAGAAGATGATAAGAGAGGAAGGCTCTCCATATGTCAATGGGGTTTGATTCTTTATTAAGAGTGAGTTCAAAAGAGGCAGTATTATTGTATACTGAAAGATCTGCCCCTTAATCATTTGGTACCTAAAATTTGAGACTTTACCTTAGGGCCTAAGTATTTGCTGTAAATCATTTTCTTTAAATTTAAGGTAGCAGTTCTTGATTATGCCTGATAGAATTATGGGAGAATTCATGTTGATGTTGCAGATGATTTACCCTTCAAGATATTTGAAAATTTTCTGGAAGAGATTTTTCTAAGTAAGATTGTTAAATTCTATTATTACATAATGATTATTAGAATGTTGCAAAATTTTGTGAATCAGCCTCTATAATTTTTTTATGGTAAGTTCATTATACAGTTCATTGATTGGGAATTTATATAAATCACATGATGGGTTGGTAACAGCTAAGATTGCAGTGTTTTTGCTGTAAAAATTGAGAAAGGATTTATCTAATTGGGGGGGGGGGTGTTATTAAATTTATTTGTTATTAAATCAAAATCCTTTTGCTCCAAGTTTAAATTAAGAATATTGGAGTTGTTGGAATTGAAGGCAAAGTTCTCTTCCACCTTTTCATCAATTGAATTTAAAATGTCTTTGTGGTTTTTTGAAGTTTCCCATGTTGTAACATTAGACTCACTAAGACTTACCTGTGTAATGTTGGCATAAGACAGCTTGTTATTAATTAATATATTAGGTTGATTTTTGGAAGGGAAAGCATTTAAATTGGAAGCTACCATGTTAGTTTTCCCATTTTTATCAAATTTATTGTTAGGATTATTTGATATACTAGAATTATGAGAACTAAAAGAAAATTTACCATTGCTATTTTCCAAGCTTGGGAAGTCCAGATTTCAAACAATCTCTCTAGAGGCTTCATTCTAATCCTTATTGGCTTGGAATTTGGATTGGGGGTCCTTGGGGTGTGCTTTTGAAAATGAGCTTTGACTATATCATTTTCTGGATGGTGTGGTTGGTTGTAGGGAATCAGATGCAGAGTTATCTTGAATTTCAAAGATGGCTTTTTTCTCAACTTGTTCCATTGATGAATCTTTGAAACTGTTGTTAGCCTCTTCAATATTGAGTGACTTATCCATCCTTGGATGAATACTAGAGTAAGGGGATAAACTTTTATAAGAAAAAGTTTTTCATTTGGAAAATTCCTGAAAACCACTAGAAATATTAAAATTTTATAGAGTCTGAAATTCATGTGTTTATATTTGCAATTATCAAAAGAATTAAAGAGGTTAAGAAAATTCAAAATATATATTTAATTTTTGAGATAAATATTTTTTAAAATGGATTAATTTTTTTGTGATAATTTTGACTTTTTAGTAAACTTGAATAATAGTGCTACAAATTGTTAAATATATTGTCATTTGGAGATCTATCATCAATAAATTTGGGAATGTTCAGTAGTGGAATGCCATATAAACTTTATATGAACGATGTATTAGATTTGCTGCTATGATATAATTTATATACCCAGTTCCACTAACACGGTGAACATGTATTAAATAAAATACTCTATACCAAGTGTTTGTAAAGTAATCTTACAATCATAAAATTTGAAGTCAAATTCAAATGGATAGAGAAAGTGGAAAATGCGTAAGTACTAAATTTAAAGTATTGAGATATTTAATTTGATTGTTTGTTTAAAGTAAAAGTTGGATGAAATATTGCAATCCATCTCCTATAATATCAAATGTAGATATAATCAATACATCACATACATTTTTAAAAAGAGCCAAAAATGTTTATTTTTAATAATTGTTGTCATACGGAGATAGTTCACATTATAGTTGTCATAGAGTGCTGCTGATTTGTATTTTTATATTATTATTATTATTATTATTATTATTATTATTATTATTATTATTATTATTATTATTATTATTATTATTATTATTATTATTATTATTATTATTATTATTATTATTATTATTATTATTATTATTATTATTATTATTATTATTATTATTATTATTATTATTATTATGATGATGATGATGATGATGATGATGTTTCAAAGCAAAACTTTATTGAGTCTAAAAAGTTACAGAGTCACATCTAGTACTATATTGATTTGTTACAAATGCAAAACAAACTACAACAACTTTCAGTATATAAGTCTTTATCATTTCTGAATACTTTCTTGTTTTTAAATTTGTCCTTCTATTTAGTTCAGTTTATGCTTGCATCTCTTTGAAGTTGGAAAAAATGCTGATGTTGAAAATGTCATCATCTATCATATTGGACTTTATATTTTATAGACTGGATCTTTGTTTCAAGAGTGACCATGTGGCTACAAATACATCTGGTTGAGCTAGGATGCTGTCTCTTTTTCTGAACAGTTCTAGTTTTATTGAATATCTTGCTGGGTGGTGTCGAGGGTTATTAGCAAGTGCAAAAGTGCATCTGGCACACCAGTAGGCATAAAGGCTATATGTTGCTGCACGAATAGCAGGGATGTTGCCTTTTTTTAAATTTATTTATTATTTCATCAATTGAAATGATAGATTTTCTGTAAGTGGTAAACATTGTGCGACATATTGTTTCTAGGGCACTGCAGGAATGAAGAAAATGATCTTGTCTCTTCTTCTCTATGACATAGCCCACACATGGGGTCTATATTTGTATAAAATCTACAAAATCTAAAAAAATATTTTGTGGGTAGAGCATTAAGATTAAGCTTAAGTAGAAAATCAAATAATTTTGGTTCTAATGACCATTTTCTGAATTGTTGCTGTAGTTGCCTGTTGTCTATTCCAAGAACTGATGGATGTAGATTAGGTGTCTGGTTTGGGTATAGTATATTATAAATGTCCCAGTATGTATACTTGTTGTCATTATTGAGTGATATTTTGTTGTATATTGGCTTGAGTTCTTCAATCAGTGTGGATAGATATCCATATGAAGGAGGTGGTTGGTATGTGGGTATTATACTGATTACAAACTCCAGGTCTGGAAATCTTTTTATGGTTGCTGTTATTAGATTTACTGATTTCTGTTGTAAAAAAACATTGATTGTATGGAGTCCAAGTTCATTGCTATGTGGTGGTCTGCTCAGATTTTTTAAAGAGATTGCCACTGTCTTTCTCTTCCATATTAGTTTGTTACAGATTGATGAGATTTTAGATATGAATGGTTTTGCAAATTTGATTATAGGTATGTAGTAGATAAATTTTTGTAATTATAAGTTGATTAAATAGTCCTACCTTTGCGTATATTGACAGGTATGACTTTTCAAGTGAGGCTGTGATTTTTTCAGCATCTTTTTTAAATTCATTTTGAATTTTTTGCCTCATTTCATTGGTTCCAAGGTAGAATGGGAAACCAAGGAAAGCAGATGGTTTACCATTAAACATCTCTGTACAGTGCTTGCCTGTGTATGTTGACCATGCAGCATTTTTATGTTTGTTAATTTTTAAATTAAAATTTGAGGTATAATTCTTGATTATCTCTTGTAATATGGGGATGTTCTTTTTAGAGGGGAGGAAAATGGTTACATTATTCATATAGGCTATGCATGATATATTTAAAGTAGTGTTTGGGATTTGAATGCATTTTATTTTTTTCTGTATCTCTATTAATAGAGGATTTATATATATTGTAAAGAGCAAGGCACTGAGGGGGGATCCTTGTGGGATGGATTGACTCGGTCTGAAGGCTGGTGAATTTTTCCCATTCAATGTGATGTGAATTTCACAGCTGAGTAGCAGATTGGCTATTATATATAGTAGGGATGGAGGTATTGTTTTTTTTTTCAGCACATCTAATAATTTGGCTATAGACACTGAGTCAAATGCTGCCTCAATGTCTAATTGAACTATAATTGGCACATATTTCTTTCGTTTCTTTACTATTTGATTATTGTTTTGTACATTAAGGCACCCTGGCCAATGGATGATCCTTTTTTGGCATATTGTGCTGATGATAACACAGGGAGTATGTGTTGTTCTATTTTCTCATTTATTATTCTTTCAAGAATTTTTATTTCTAAAGGTCCCATTGAAAATGGTCATAGATTAGATAAAGATGATATTGCTGTTGGTTTTTTGTTAAATGGAACCATTGCAATTGGGTATAGACTTTGTATGTTGTAAATTTTTTTGGATATGTAATTGGCTAGATCGCACAGCTATTTGGCTGTGAATTGACTAAGATGTTTGAACACAAATTTGGGAATTCCTTGTGGTCCTGGGTGACATGTGTTTGTTATTATTGCAAGTTGAAATGCAATGTCAGTTGTTTTTATTGGTGTGACTGTTTCAGGGTCTCCAAATATGTCTTCATTTGGTATGTACACTCTTTGTTTTTGCAGTTTTTTTTAAGTGTTGATATATTGGGTTTATCATGTTATGTCCAGCTGTTATAGAGCCATCTATTTCAAGTGCCATAGGCACTCTGACTGTGGATGGGTATCCCAGTGCCCACCATATGTATGCTCTGGTCCAAGTGAGTTGTTGTGTAAGGTATATATTTTTCTTTTTTATTGCTACATATTGCTTTAGTGTGTTGCATGTATTGTTGTACATTTCTGTAAGTTTTTTAATTTGTGTTTGATTATCTGTAGTTGGTCTGGAAATCGTTATTCTTTTATGTAGTTCATCTGCCAAAGCTAATAATCTGTGGATGTTGAATTGCAAGTAATATGATTGATGTTGAAAGAAAGTATATTGGTGAATGCTACATACTTTTGTACTGGATTGAGTGACATGTTTTGAAGTTTTTGGAGCATTATATATGTTTCTGAATATAAGAATTCAGTTGTTTGTGCTGGAAGAAGTATTTGCATAGTCTTTTGAAGGGCTATTGTTGTATTCTATATTTTTGTTAGGTCGAGGGTGATGAACTGGGCAGCATGATCTTAGATTATAGATGGACAGAGTTCAAGATTAAAATAATGATGTAACATTGGTGAGTAGAAACACAAATCAATAAGTGACTTATATCTATTGTTATTAAAAGATATTGAGTTTGATGGGAGAAAACCTTCAGCACTCATAAGTGGGATTGTTATTTGATGGATCCATTTGGTGACAAAAGTTTGGTAGGTCATGTTGAAATCTCCCAGGAGTATTATGGGATTTGGTGTTGCTGTAAGCATTGAATTTATTGTTGCTATTATTCTGGAAATGATGACAGGGCCTGGTGGTATATAGGCAAATACTAGGTTAAGTGTGATATTTTTATGATGGAATGTTATTATGATAAGATTAGAGTCAATATATATAATTTTAAAAGAATCAAAAGGGCAGTTGTGGGATATAATTATACCTGTGCCACCTGATGGTGATGATGATTGCCTTGAGCAGGCACAAAACCCTTGGCTGACTAAATATTTTGAAGGATCAATTTGAGAGCCGCTGTATATTTTTGTTGTTGTTATTGTTGTTGTTGTTATTGTTGTTGTTGTTGTTGTTGTTGTTATTATTATTATTATTATTATTATTATTATTATTATTGTTGTTGTTATTATTATTATTATTATTATTATTATTATTATTATTATTATTATTATTATTATTATTGTTGTTGTTGTTGTTGTTGTTGTTGTTGTTATTAATATTATAATATTAAATAGTGCTATCACATTTATAATGTAAAGCTGTATAATTAATTTCAATTAGTCAATTAAAATGGCTGAGTGTTTTCGAGAAACTGTACTTCTCATAATCATAGCCAGTTCTAACTCATTCGTTGAAATCATTCTATCAGTATAATATACAAACTCTATGCAAATGAGTCAATTAGACTGTCTTTTTGATATAGCAAAACATGCTTCTTTACGATTAATGGTGGAGTCCTCTGCTATAAAGTAACCCTTTTTTACCTTATGCTTAACATCATGCCTTTCAGTAGTTTGCATATTATACTGATAGAATAATTTCAACGAACGATTCAGAACTGGCTATGATTATGAATACAGTTTCTCGAAAGCGCTCACCCATTTTAATTGACTAATTGATATTAATTATACAGCTTTACATTATAAGTGTGATAGCACTATTTAATATTATCATAATTTGGACAAGCTAAACTTATAAATCTACAAGTTGTTGTTGTTGTAGTTGTTGTTGTTGTTGTTATTATTATTATTATTATTATTATTATTATTATTATTATTATTATTATTATTATTATTATTATTATTATTATTATTATTATTATTATTTACATGAAATAAACAATTTTGTTAATTTTGTTAAAGAATATAGTATTATTCGCGATCATCGTTTTGATATTATTCAAATTCTGATCAAGACATCACACAGCTGATTCATTTAAGGTTACTTAAATATTTTATTATATTTGCTATTTGAATCCAATAAGTTAAAAGTAGAATGCTTACACAAAAATGCCTGAAACGCATATTCATCTTGATAGTAGTAAATGTTTATTAAAGAAAAACCCGGAGATAATTATTATGATAAGTCTTAATGAACATCTATTAATAGAAACCCTGAGAATATGTAGATAATACGTAGATAAAACAAAATTATATAAGTATGAAATCATTTAGTAATAAACCAATGATTGTTGAAATATTATAAAAAAATAAATATTATATTTTAAAAGTTTAGTAGTCAATATTTAAATCCCTGCGGAATTATATATTTTACATTGATTATTGATTTTGTTTGGGAAATCTGGAATGAGTGCGTTCGTGTGTTTTAGTTTTATAAAGGCTCAACCATATGTGAATACGTACACACAAATGCAACCAGAAGTGCGTTTGAGTTTCTCTCGCTCTAATCTTCGTTTTAGCACAGTTAACCACTTACAGAGTCTCTTCCAAACAAATTTAGGTTGAGAGGTTACAGTACGAGTATATACTATTAAAGCATAAATATATTTATGTTCAAATTTGGAAATATTGATATTGCTAGAATACTCCAGAAAAGAAATAACTAATTGATATACAGGGAAAAAAATTCAGTAACTACAAGAAGCAGCAGGCTAACTTGCATGTTAATAAACGTCTTTTTAATGGAAATTGGTAAAGCTAATAAAAATATGAAAAAGAATATTTAAAAGAAGGGGAAATATAAACAGTGCAAAAAAAAGCAATGAAAAAGAACTGCAGCAAATCTATACTAAGTACTGAGTTTAGGATATATTCTGTGGTCAGTTTTGGAAATTAGTAAAGAAGAATTCTAGTCAAGAATCTAATTCAGCTATCTCAAAAATTTGTGTGTGAGCAATAAGGTTCTTACAAATTATAGAGCTAAAGAGATGCTTGTACATAATAAATCTTTACAGAGATATGAACTGTAAAGTGATTTAAGTGATCCTTTTTTTAACTAGCAAATAGCCAGTTGAATTATTAAATTTTTATTAATAGCATTATTATTTATTAAATAAAGGCAAAACTCTCCATACAGTAGTTCCACCCTGTGCCAAACAGAGTAATCAATGGATGCCAGAAGGCTTTTGAATAAAATCCCTATCTATTATTATTCCGAATAAAATAAACTCTTGAATTTATTATTAATCTCTTTTGTTGTTTCATTCATTTAACACTAAAAATTATCCAGCTGCTAATTGAATGGTTGGTCTTGGATATATTAATACATTAAAATAAATAGTGGCTATATGATTTATTCATATATTACTATTATGTCGTTCTAAATTTAGTAGTTATTATGTTTTGTGAAGTTGTCCTGTAGAGAGCGATTAGTTGATTTTAACTTTATATAATAAATTTTCAAAATACCATATTAAGTAAATAATTTTTTGATTCAGAAAATAATATAATAATAAAAAGAAAATAATTTTTATGAAGAGATTTTTTTATGCATAAAAGATTGCAACTATGGGAACAAAGGGAAGTTAAAGAAACACGAGTGAATTACAAAACTTTTGAATTCTAAATTTAAAATTTGTGCATACCCTAAAGTCCTCAATACACTGTTGTTTTTGTAATTTAAGTGCGAGTTTAGCTTAAATAAGGTTTCATTATCTTATTCTTTAGGATAAGCTAAATAGTAATAAGTGATACTCTTAATATCATTGTATAAGTTAGTCGTATTGAGAATATGGTCAATGGGATACCAAGTATTTTCCCATCCCTGAGTTTAATTAAATGTATTGGTTTTATTTCATACAATGTCTCTGAATTGAAATTTATAAATATTGTAAATAAAGTTTGTTGTGTTTAAAAATTTATTTAATTGCCTGTAGTCTTATTGCTAATCACCACACACCCTATTATTGTTATTGCTATCGACATATCAGCAGATTATATATTAAAATCATCATCGACCAATATAGTAAAATTAACTATTGGTTAATATACCAAATTAATTTTGTTAAGCCCTATCTCTTAAGAGTACATCTAATGCATCATCATGTAACAATTAAAATGGTAGTAACCTATAGTACATATTGTCTTAAGTGATATAATCAAAGGTAAACATTTAATGTTGATTTAATCGGTTTAATTGAATCCACAGAGCTATATCATTCACTGATCTTGATCACATGGTTTAGAATTATTTAAGAAAAGGAATTTGGTAAGTTATTATGTTTAGTTATTAAAAAGTTATTCCTATTTCTTTTATTAAAGTTATGAGTTATTTAGTTCATAAAGTTTATGTGTAACTGCTAAATGTAGTTGTTAATTTGAGTTTATATTGAGAGCTGTTTTGTGCATTCTATTCAGATAGTGGTAAAATCTCTCTCACTGACCCAAGTATATTTTAGAGAATGATTTTTGAGTGTTTGAACTCTGAGAAGAATTAGTTGTTAAGTTTCAAGGTAGAATTTGAATTTGTAGTAAATTTTATAGATAGTTATTTATTATAGTTGGACTTGAATTAGATTACTTTCACAGTTTTATGAAAGTCAACTAAACTTTAAGATGTAAATTACTTCTTTTGGCATAAAATGCATAACTTCTTTTGACTTTATGATAAATATTCTGGTTGTGTCAAGCTTGGAATCCCTAATTTTTATTTAGCTTATCTTTTTACCATTTAATACAATATTAGTTTATAGTTTCAGATTTCAGTCTCCATCATCAACATTACTCTTCAATTTTATCTTGATCATTTTTTTTATTTGACTTTAATTCATTATCATAATTGATTAATCATACATTAACTTTATTCTTTTAGCATCTTCACTATTCATTAACTCTTATTCTATCATCATCTTAATCATTCATTATTCTCATACATCTTCATTCTTTCATCTTCATTTTTAGACTTATTTCATTCTACTATTTAATTATCACTGCTTTTCATCATCCACTTAGTCATCTACATCATAATTTACTTATCATTTCATTTATAAGTTTAATTTCAGAATCATTCCAGAGATATAATTATTAGTTATTTATTGGTTTGCTGAATATCAAATTTAGCTCATCATATTTTGTTTGTGTGGATTTTAAAGCTGGTTTGACCAGAAGTTATTATCTTTATTAATCACCTTGTGATCTTCTTTAGATCTATAGTTTCATGCTAGTTTTATTCAATACAGGAATCATTTTGTTAGTTTAACCTTTTTATTTCTTTATGCTTATAGTCTTGATAATGAGAGTATGATAGGTTACAAAGGGCGGATTTGGTGCCATGAAAATGTGTGGCCAGATTCGTATATATGATTCCAGGGTTCAAAGGGGAGGTCAAAAGGCAGGTTATAGCACCAAACATGAGTCTAGATTAGTTGATGATCATAAGAGGAAGAGGAGGTCACAATATATATATAACTGGATATTTGTAAAAACAGTAACTAAATAATTAAAAAATGATACCACTTAGAAGTGCTTTCGATTATCCTAGTAATCTGTGTCAATTAAAGTTTTGAAATGCTAACTTTCCCACAATTCCATGATCTTAACATTTGCTGCTTGCCTGTTAATTAAGTCATGTTTATATTTGTATATTAGCATAGCTTGCTTTATTTTTCTTTTATTGTTATTTTTTTCAATTTGCAATATTTTTACACTGTTAAAATTGAAGTCAAAACCATAAATACATGATTTATTATGGTCGTAAAAAACAGATGCTGAAATATTATTATCTACTATGCAATTTTGTTTCGATTTCTGAACATGTTTTAATAATAGCAAGTGTTCTTTAGTTCTTTTTTCCAATGTACATCTAGATTCACCTATATATCCACTGCCACACCTACATATCCATTTATAAATGACACAATTTTTATTTATAAATGAGGTTTTATCTTTGGAGTTATTTATTAATTTGTTTAATGTAGGAGGTGTGTAAAATGCAATATCACATATATCTTTATAAATTTTCCTTATAAACTTTACTTGATCATTTGAAATATATGGGATTGATATCCATATTTTTTTATTAGCAGGAGAATCAATATTATTATTAAAATTTTTATTTTTATATTTTGTATTAAAATCTCTAATAACATTATATATGTGATTATAACTGTAGCCAACATTTAACAATTCATTCGAATATATTTCAATATTTTTGCCTTTATCTGATGAATATTTGCAAAGACTATTATTTCTAAATAAGAAGGACTTCAAACCTGCCATTTTGTGTGACATTGGCACTTTTGATTTATATGGAATATAACCTCTTTTTACTATTGGTTTAATGGTCATACAGTAATCCAGCATGCATTGATTTCTAGTTATTTTAAGATCAAGAAACTGAATGCACATTAAATCTTCATCTGTTTTTATCCATCTTAGGCCTTTCAAACCATTTAATTCTTTAAACAACTCATTAATTGTATTTGGTTTATCACATACAAAAACATCATCAACATATCGATAATATGCAGTAATATTTTTTGATAATATTCCTTTTTCAAAATATTTTCTTCATATGTAGAAATTATAAAATTACATATTTGAGCAACAGTAGGTAATCCCATGGGCCATCCATTACACATTTTATAAAAATCCTTATTAAAAACTGCATAAATATTTTTATCAATAAAATTTAATGTTTCAATTATAAACTTTATTATTTTCACATTAACATTTTTTAAACTTAATGTGTTGGAAATAATTTCGATAGATGCCGATCGATCAATTGATCCATATATTTCACTAACATCTAGAGTACATATAACATCATTAACATCGATCTTAACATTATGGATTTTATTAACAAAATCAAATGAAGAACATATTGTATATTTACCAAAACCAAGAATTTCTTGTAGCATTTTCTCAATTAAACAACAAGTTTCATAATAAAATGCCCCTCCAAAATCAATCATTAAACACAATGGTTCATTTTCTTTATGCAGTTTTATATTTGAAAAAATCTTAGGACATATTGCAGCAGAAGGGTAAATTTTATAATAAGTACTATTATCAATCACTTTATTTTTGGCTTTTTTTAAAATGTTATTAATAAATTGAATACGTAAATTTTCTATATTTACTTTATCAACTTTCATAAAGTTAAGATTCTTCATTTGAGTAATTACTTTGTCTTCATAATCAGATTTTAATAACAAACACATTCTAAGGCCTTTGTCCTCTTTTATACAAATTAAATTATTTGCAGATGTAAATTTTTTAAATTTAGATATTTGTATGTTCCAATCATAATCTGTTTTATAATTTAAGTTTTTTTCTTTTATTTTTTTTACTAAATCTTACAAACTTTTAAATCGATTTAATTTGCTTAAGGAATTTTCACTAAGATTTCATCTGTCTTCTTCCCCTGACCCACTTTTCCCGATTTAATATATGTTTTTGTTACGGTAAAGAAAGAAATTAATTATAAAACAGATTACGATTGGAACGTACAAATATCTAAATTTAAAAAATTTACATCTGTGAATAATTTAATTTGTATAAAAGAGGACAAAGGCCTTAGAATGTGTTTGTTATTAAAATCTGATTATGAAGACAAAGTAATTACTCAAATGAAGAATCTTAACTTTATGAAAGTTGATAAAGTAAATATAGAAAATTTACATATTCAATTTATTAATAACATTTTTAAAAAAGCCAAAAATAAAGTGATTGATAATAGTACTTATTATAAAATTTACCCTTCTGCTGCAATATGTCCTAAGATTTTTTCAAATATAAAACTGCATAAAGAAAATGAACCATTGCATTTAATGATTGATTTTGGAGGGGCATTTTATTATGAAACTTGTTGTTTAATTGAGAAAATGCTACAAGAAATTCTTGGTTTTGGTAAATATACAATATGTTCTTCATTTGATTTTGTTAATAAAATCCATAATGTTAAGATCGATGTTAATGATGTTATATGTACTCTAGATGTTAGTGAAATGTATGGATCAATTGATCAATTGGCATCTATCGAAATTATTTCCAATGCATTAAGTTTAAAAAATGTTAATGTGAAAATAATAAAGTTTATAATTGAAACATTAAATTTTATTGATAAAAATATTTATGCAGTTTTTAATAAGGATTTTTATAAAATGTGTAATGGATGGCCCATGGGATTACCTACTGTTGCTCAAATATGTAATTTTATAATTTCTACATATGAAGAAAATATTTTGAAAAAGGAATATTATCAAAAAAATATTACTGCATATTATCGATATGTTGATGATGTTTTTGTATGTGGTAAACCAAATACAATTAATGAGTTGTTTAAGGAATTAAATGGTTTGAAAGGCCTAAGATGGATAAAAACAGATGAAGATTTAATGTGCATTCAGTTTCTTGATCTTAAAATAACTAGAAATCAATGCATGCTGGATTACTGTATGACCATTAAACCAATAGTAAAAAGAGGTTATATTCCATATAAATCAAAAGTGCCAATGTCACACAAAATGGCAGGTTTGAAGTCCTTCTTATTTAGAAATAATAGTCTTTGCAAATATTCATCAGATAAAGGCAAAAATATTGAAATATATTCGAATGAATTGTTAAATGTTGGCTACAGTTATAATCACATATATAATGTTATTAGAGATTTTAATACAAAATATAAAAATAAAAATTTTAATAATAATATTGATTCTCCTGCTAATAAAAAAATATGGATATCAATCCCATATATTTCAAATTATCAAGTAAAGTTTATAAGGAAAATTTATAAAGATATATGTGACATTGCATTTTACACACCTCCTACATTAAACAAATTAATAAATAACTCCAAAGATAAAACCTCATTTATAAATAAAAATTGTGTCATTTATAAATGGATATGTAGGTGTGGCAATGGATATATAGGTGAATCTAGATGTACATTGGAAAAAAGAACTAAAGAACACTTGCTATTATTAAAACGTGTTCAGAAATCGAAACAAAATTGCATAGTAGATAATAATATTTCAGCATCTGTTTTTTATGACCATAATAAATCATGTATTTATGGTTTTGACTTCAATTTTAACAGTGTAAAAATATTGCAAATTGAAAAAAATAACAATAAAAGAAAAATAAAGGAAGCTATGCTAATATACAAATATAAACATGACTTAATTAACAGGTAAGCAGCAAACTTTAAGATCATGGAATTGTGGGAAAGGTAGCATTTCAAAGCTTTAGTTGACACAGATTACTTGGATAATCGAAAGTGCTCCTAAGTGGATAAAATATTTTTTAATTATTTAGTTACTGTTTTTACAAATATTCAGTTATATAATTATGTATATTGCTTTAAAAATACAGACATCAAATCATTATATATATATATATATATATATAAGGGACTATATGGCATGTAATTTGTGATTGTATATATACAAGGAATTTCAATACCCAAATATATGTTTGGATGATAGATTTGATGATCTTTAGGGCAAATATCTGTTAAGCAGGAATTTGATACTAAATGAAGCAGGGTAACTTTAATTAACTCTAGAAAATATGCTTAAAATAGATTATCACTTAGCTCTTGTGATCACAACCAAACAATGCTTAAATATCAGGCTTTAACATATGCAAGAATAAGAAAGGTGGTACTGAGTTGTTAATGTAATAACAAATACAGCAAGAAGGCAATGCTTTTGCAAAGTTAGATCCAAATTTCATAGAATAAATGGGTCATAGAATGGAGGAATGAGTGTTTTCATATAACCCTTAATAACTCATTAACAGGCATATATATATATATATTAATGGTCAGAAAGAATGGAGTCTTACCGTATCTGCACTACAGGGCACCACCAGTTCATTTGAACCTGGAAATTTTTTAGTGTAGGCAGATACGCACTGTTAAGATCCAACATATATATATATTTATTCTGACCATAATCCCAGTGCCATTAGCTCAGTGAGACACAGAGATTTATAAAATATAAATTACTTAAATATATCTTCAATATAAAAAAAAATTAAATAAAAGAAGCCACTGTCAGTAATTAACACACAAACAACATTTATTAATACACATATATAATCATTTAGAATTTGAGGAATAACATTTATTATTTTAGATTTTAATATTAATTTTTAAATTAAAATTATTATTTTAAATTTTCAACCATCCGCACAGATGAATTTAATAATATTTTTTTAAGATTGTCGAGTATGAATAAACTACATAGATTGCATTTGAAATGAAAATATTCTATCCCTTATTTAACCTTAGGCCAAAAGTTCGCAGTCAAACTGATGTCAATCCATCTGATACATCGATGTATTCAATGCAGCATGAAATACAACAGCACCAATACCATACTGTCAGGAATGTACATCTGAACAGCATGGTTAAAGAAGACATTGACTCTTGTCCAGTACAGGAATGCTACATCTGTCTGGCAAGAACAATAAAAAAACTCCATAGGAAGGGACTGCATTTTCTGTCTTACTATCCCCTTCCATAGGCAAAAAGGGGGTATGCAGCATATAATGTGATCCTGCACATAGTGAACCTCATATTACATTTACTAATTACACTAATATATCCAATCCATTGACCCAATCTAACTATGAAACAAATAACCTAAGATTAATCCTCCCTTAATTAATTAATATAACTTTACAAATCTATGTAGCCATTCATGCCTGACTTAAATTTAACATTTATGTAAGTTCACACAGATCAATTTTATAAGTTTGTTTTTAATGTTGAGTATAGATCGGCTACATAGATTACATGGTTAAAAACATTTCAAAATAAACATAAACGATCAAAATATAAAGTCATTGATGGAATTGCAGAGGGAAATTTACAAGAAACCCAATGGCATTCATCATAAGATGCCGCATTGACACCAATAACTTAAAAGACATCTGAATAAATACATTTTAGATACTCAATGTAAGGTATCATTATTTACCGAATGTCTATATATTTTAATCAAATATGAAAACAAAAACATAATTAAATGTTAACGAATCTATGCAAGCATCTATACCCAACTTAAATTTAATGCATTTAAATAATTTATATAATAAATATTAATAAAAAATAAAAAATGGAAATGATTTTTAGCAAACTCAAATGTATAAAAATTAAACATTAATAATTAATTTGAAAACTTATAAGTCAGATAAAAGTTCATTTTTAAAATTTAGGTTAGCTGAATATTAAAAGCTTGTCAAATCTTAATGAAAGTTCTTAATTACTTTTAAATTTTACAGTTCATGTCTTACAGTAGAAGAATCCCGGTTCCTGGTGCAAATTCCCATGACATCTCTATTTGAAGACCAGTCTGTTGTTCTGGAGGTGGCCTTAGCTGGTTCAATCCTGGTACTATTTGATTGCAGAACCCATATGATTTGGGGTCTGCAATAGTACTGTTCATAATTCATCAGTCATTTCATTTGAAATAAAAGAGAGAGTGACAAGTGCATCTTATTACGCCCTTCAAAAAAATCAAGCTGGAACTGTTCTTAATTTCAATATTTTTTCTTTTATACTGATCGTCCAGATTCACTGAACAATGGTTTCCTGTTCCAAATTTTTATTTTTGTTCTCTTATCTATATTTCATCTGACTTTTTTTTATATAAGAGCCCCAAGGGCTAGTTTTCTTTTTGTTTAATTTATAAAACAATCATTTCCATTTACAAAAATATAAAAGAGTACATTCAAATATTTTCTTTTTAAAAAGAAAATAATTTTTAAAGTTTTGCATCTGTGCAAATATATATATATATTGAACAACTCTTTTTAATTTTAGCTTTTAGTTTTTTATTTACGAACATAAAAAAAATTTGTATTCTAATTTTAAATTAATGTAATGGCGTATTATATACCGTTACAATATAATATGAAAATTAAGGATCAGATGAAGAAGCTTTGTTTTGAAAAAAGTGAATTAAATAATATTGATACATATAGAATGAAATTTATTAATGACATTTTAATGACTGCTAAAAAGAAAAAAGTTATTGATGTAAAGACATATTACAGTTTATATCCATCGTCTGCAGTGTTTCCAAGAATCTTTGCAAATATAAAATTGCATAAAAATTGTTATACATTAAGAGTAATTGTTGATTTTGGGGGTGTTTTTTATTATAATGCTTGTAGATATATTGAAAAAATAATGCAAGATGTGCTTGGATTTGGAGATTATACGATTTCATCATCATTTGATTTTAGTAATAGGATTAAAAATATAAAAATTGATAATAATGATGTTATGTGTACACTTGACATATCTGAAATGTATAGTTCAATTAATCGTATGGAATCAATATAGATTATTGACAGAGCTTTGTTTTTAAAATCTATAGATAATAATATTAAGAATTTTATTATTAAAATATTAAGATTTGTAAATGATAATATATATGTTAGGTTTAATGATTGCTTTTATAAAATGAATTATGATTGGCCAATGGGTCTTCCGGTGGTATTACAGATTTGTAATTTTTTTATTTCATTATGAGGTTAAAATATTGTCTCAGATAAAATATAAAGGAATTAAAGTGTATTGTAGATATATGTTGATGATAATAATAATAGTTCAACACAATTGAAATAAAACAACTATATAAAAATAATAAATATTTCCTTTATTGAACCGGTTTTCGCCCTACATTAGGGCCTTTTCAAAATACACTTCTAATATAATCACATGACCTTTATATCTATCAATACTCCCTCTAACGTTCATTTTATATAATCATTTTACATAATCACACAACCTATTTACATATATATATATATCCCCCTCCCCTCAATTTTTTTATTTTATATACATATTATTTTTATACAATAGATAAAATTACATTAAATACAATTCAATAATTATATACATATATTATACACCATAAAATTACATACACATACTTTATACATTAAATTATATATCATTTCTCATATATTTTTACTAACCATATCTTCAAATATAAACTTATTTATCTATAATTAACAATTATTTATATTAACTAATTATTTACATATATCATATATATCAATTTAAAAAAAAAAAAAAAAAACAACAAATCAACCATATATTAAATTTTCCAGTTATCCTTCAATGCCCATTTACTACTCAACTTTGCAGGTCCTTTAACTAAATTAACACATTTATTCATATTTTCTTGAATATATACAGTCTCATAATATTTCCTTCTATTATAATCTTTAACATATTTTATAACCTTCATATCCTCAATACATCTCATTCTATGACCAGTATTCAAATAATGAACATATGGTCCTGAATTTATGTCCTTCCTTTCAATAGCCCTATTATGCTCTTTTCCTCTTTCTATTGCTGTTTTCCCCGTTTGCCCTATATATATTTTACTGCAACTCCTACAAATTATTTTATATACTAATCCTATTTTACTTTCTTTATCATTCTCTCTCTTCACATTTGATATCCATTTTTCCAATGATTTATTATTCTTCCATGCAATTCTTATATTCTCATTCAACCTCCCTTTTCTTAAAATCTTATATACATCTTTATAATAAGGTATTGATATCCATTTATTAATGAACCTTCCATCTTTATTTTTATTTTCTTTTTTCTTCCCCCATATTTTACTTCATCTTTACTCTTACTGTTCAAAACTTTTCTAATATCTTTTTTATTATACCCCATCTTTACATAATCCTTTTCTATATTCATTTTTTGTTCTATAGATTCTTTTTTATTTATTGTAAGTCTATCATTTTTTATTTTAAACCCCTTTAAAACTGACATTTTTTGTGACCAAGGTTGGTATGAACTAGGATCAATTATTCCTCTAATTTCAACATCTTTAATATACTGTTTCACCTCTATTTCATTTTCCTTATTTCTATTCAAATAAATATCCAAATATTTTAAACCGTTTTCTTCCTTCTCCATTGTAAACTTAATTTTATATATATTATCATTCAATTCATTAAATACTTTCAATATACTCCTACTATTTCCAACAACAATTATATCATCCACATATCTAAAATATTTAATTATTTCTTTATTTTTTATATATTTTCCTACTATTTTTTCTTCCAAATTATTTATAAACATCGATGATAATAACCCACTTATTGAACAACCCATAACCCATCCTTTTTTTATATTCCAAAACCTATCCTTATATTTAAAATACAAACTATCACTTATTATCATCAATGCTTCCTTAATAGTGTATATCCATTCTTTACATATTCTTCCACTTTTTTCTAATATACTTATAACTAACTTTATACTTTCATCTCTTGGAACACTTTGATACATTTTTTCTACATCTAATGAAGCAATCAAACTATTCCTATTTAATTTAATATTATTTAATTCCATAACAATTTCTTCTGAATTTTTAATACTATAGGTACCATATCCAATTACATCTACTATTTTTTTATATATTATTGTACATAAATTCTTAAGAATATGATTGTCAAAATTTACAATTACTCTTGCAGCCATATCTTCTTTGTGTGTTTTTATTTTTCCAAATATATATGGATGCACAAAAGCCGTTGGATATAACCATCTATATTCTTTACTATTAATCAATTTCTTCTCCTTCATATAATTCAATATCACTTTATACTTTATTTTTATTTTATTTCCAGGATCTTTATACATTTCTTCATATCCTTGTTTTACTATGTCCTCATTCATTTTCTTATTATACTCAGATTCTTTTAAAATTACAAACCTATTACCTTTGTCTTCACATGTTATTATCAACCTCTCATTATTCACCTTTTCTATAATTTTTTTTATAATACACTTTTCTTTCCATTCTTTTTTATTATAACCTTTTTTAATATTTATCACATTATTAAGTTTTGACTGCAGTTCAATTTTTAATTCATCTTTAATGTCTGCTGCTTCCACACTTACAACAGTTTCTTTATGGACATCTCCACTAACAAATGGTATATACTTTTTCCCCTTATTTAATATCTCCAACTGATCATTATCAAACTCAATATTTGATAAATTTACAACTTTAACATTTTTTTTAATGCAATTATCACTTCCTATATTATTTTCATGTAAACCATCTTCCAAATTCTCATTCTTCCTTTTTAACCAATCCCATTTTTTATCATACTTTATGTTTAACATCTTCATTAATTTCTTATTATGATCCAATAATTGGTATTGTATATATTCAAATGTTTCTTTACACACATCTCTTCTTAACATGTTTTTAAGTCTATTATACTGTTTTATACAAATATCCACAATGTTATATTTTTCTTTTATAAACCAGTTTAAAATAGTTTCCTTAATCTTATTATATAAATTAATATTTTTATTTATATTACTTATGTAAAATTCACATGACTTGGGCATTAAACCATGTTTCTTGCATTTATTTAGAAAAGATAACTGGTGCTTCAATTCTTCTATCCGTCTCTGTTCATTCCATACTTTTTTAAATCTTACAAAATTCACTTTACTTAAGACATTATACAAAACCGACCATGCCATATTTCCACTATTTTTTCCCATTCTACCTTAAAATATAATTTCCAATTCAATTAATTTAAATATAGTAATACAAATGATATTAAAAATAAAAAACTTTTTCCCCCTCCACCACTTCTTTTAAAAAAACGTTAATCCAAATCCAACGTCAATTAACCTTGAATAATCCTTAATAATGGTCAAACATAAATTTGTCCATAATGTTGTTTTCAATCATTAATAATAGTTCAACACAATTGAAATAAAACAACTATATAAAAATAATAAATATTTCCTTTATTGAACCGGTTTTCGCCCTACATTAGGGCCTTTTCAAAATACACTTCTAATATAATCACATGACCTTTATATCTATCAATACTCCCTCTAACGTTCATTTTATATAATCATTTTACATAATCACACAACCTATTTACATGTATATATATATCCCCCTCCCCTCACTTTTTTTATTTTATATACATATTATTTTTATACAATAGATAAAATTACATTAAATACAATTCAATAATTATATACATATATTATACACCATAAAATTACATACACATACTTTATACATTAAATTATATATCATTTCTCATATATTTTTACTAACCATATCTTCAAATATAAACTTATTTATCTATAATTAACAATTATTTATATTAACTAATTATTTACATATATCATATATATCAATTTAAAAAAAAAAAAAAAAAAAAAAACAACAAATCAACCATATATTAAATTTTCCAGTTATCCTTCAATGCCCATTTACTACTCAACTTTGCAGGTCCTTTAACTAAATTAACACATTTATTCATATTTTCTTGAATATATACAGTCTCATAATATTTCCTTCTATTATAATCTTTAACATATTTTATAACCTTCATATCCTCAATACATCTCATTCTATGACCAGTATTCAAATAATGAACATATGGTCCTAGAATGAGATGTATTGAGGATATGAAGGTTATAAAATATGTTAAAGATTATAATAGAAGGAAATATTATGAGACTGTATATATTCAAGAAAATATGAATAAATGTGTTAATTTAGTTAAAGGACCTGCAAAGTTGAGTAGTAAATGGGCATTGAAGGATAACTGGAAAATTTAATATATGGTTGATTTGTTTTTTTTTTTTTTTTTTTTTTTTTTTTAAATTGATATATATGATATATGTAAATAATTAGTTAATATAAATAATTGTTAATTATAGATAAATAAGTTTATATTTGAAGATATGGTTAGTAAAAATATATGAGAAATGATATATAATTTAATGTATAAAGTATGTGTATGTAATTTTATGGTGTATAATATATGTATATAATTATTGAATTGTATTTAATGTAATTTTATCTATTGTATAAAAATAATATGTATATAAAATAAAAAAAGTGAGGGGAGGGGGATATATATATACATGTAAATAGGTTGTGTGATTATGTAAAATGATTATATAAAATGAACGTTAGAGGGAGTATTGATAGATATAAAGGTCATGTGATTATATTAGAAGTGTATTTTGAAAAGGCCCTAATGTAGGGCGAAAACCGGTTCAATAAAGGAAATATTTATTATTTTTATATAGTTGTTTTATTTCAATTGTGTTGAACTATTATTAATGATTGAAAACAACATTATGGACAAATTTATGTTTGACCATTATTAAGGATGTTGATGATGTATTTATATGTGCACATAATGAAATAATAGTTAATTTGTTTAATGAGTTAAATATGATTAATAATGTAAAATGGGTGTTAAATGAAGAGAGGGAAGATTCTATAAAGTTTTTAGATATATTTATTAAAAGAAATAATAATGTGTTTGATTATAATATGATTTTAAAGCCTGTGGAAATTAGGGGTTATATTCCATATAATTCTAAAGTTCATATGAGTCATAAATTAGCTGGTTTGAAGTCATTTTTGTTTAGAAATGATTATTTGTGCAAATTTATTAGTGATAAAATTGAAAATATTAATGTATATATTACTGATATGTTGAATGTTGGTTATGGAAGGAATATTATTTATAATACAATTACAAAATATAATTAAAATAAAAGTAATAATAAGAAAATATTAAGTAAATTAAAAAGTGATAAATGGATTTCTATTCCTTTTATATCTAATCAACAAACTAAATTAATTAATAAACTTTATAGTGGTTTGTGTAGATTTTTTTTTTCTCTTCAAATAATATAAATGATATGATAAATAACTCCAAAGCCAAGATTTCTAAGTTTGAATTAAGTTTTGTTATATATATGTTGGAATGTGGTTGTGGAATAAAATATATAGGGGAATCCAAATGTACATAACAAAAACGATATAATGATCATAAGACATTATATAAACGTGTACAGAAAGAAAATATATCTTCGGTAAATATGAATACTCCATCAATTATATTTGATCATAATAAAACATGTAATTATGGTTTTAAATTTAATAATAGAGATATAAAAATTATTCAAATTAAAAGGTGTAGTGAAAAATGTAAAATTAAAGAGGCAATGATGATATCTAGGAATAGAGGTGGTTTAATGAATAAACAATCAGCTAATATAAAGACAACAGAATTGTGGGAAATTTGAATAGATTGAATGATGGGTAATGCAAGTTTTTATTTTTTATACGTTTGTATTAACAGTTGATAAAGATTATCCATGAAACAATTGAAAGTACTTCTGGTAAAGAATATATTATTTAATTTTGAATACTGTGTTAAATATATTTGTTTGAATTATTATTATATGATTTAAAAATACAGACATTAAATGGTTGTAGTTTTATATATATACATATATATATATAGTAACCTTTTTCTGGATCACTGTAATATAAAACGAATCATACCGCACATTTTAAGCACCATAATCGCATCTGTGACCTCGCCACCACTAGTCTTCATGCCACATGTTGGCAAGCACCATAATTGCAACTGTAACCTAGCTTCCTGATCTAATTGGTTACCAACAACTCATACTGCACATTTTAGTGACTAAATTCTCTTATGCAACCTATCGTGCTCTCATTATCACGAATATGAGCCTAAAAAAATAAAAATGTAAAACTAACGAAATGATTCCTGGATTGAATAAAACTAGCATGAAACTGTCTATCTAAAGAAGATCACAAGGTGACTAATAAAGATAAAAACTTCTGGTCAAACCAGCTTTGAAATCCACACCAACAAAATATGATGAGTTAAATTTAATGTTCATCAAATTAATACATAACTAACAATTTATATCTCTGGAATGATTATAAAATTAAACTTATAAATGAAATAATGAATAAATTATAATGTAAATGGCTAAATGGATGATGGAAAGAAGTAATAATTCAATAGTGGGATGAAATGAGTTTAAGAATTAAGAGAAAAGAACGAAGATGTATGAAAATAATGAATGATTAAGATGATGATAGAATAAGAGTTAATGAATAGTTGAGATGATAAAAGAATAAAAGTTAATGTATGATCAATCAATTATAATAAGGAATTAATGTCAAATGAGAATGAGTAAATAAAAGAATGGATCAAGATGAAATTGAAGAACTATGTTAATGATGGAGATTGAAATCTTAAACTACGAACTAATATGGTATTAAATGGTAAAAAGATAAGCTAAATAAAAAAAATAGAGATTTTAAGCTTGACACAACCAGAATATTTATCATGAAGTTAAAACAAACTATCCATTTTATGCCAAAAGAAGTAATTTACATCTTAAGGCTTAATTGACTTTCATAAAACAGTGAAAGTAATCTATTTTGAGTCTAACTATAACAATTGACTAAATATAAAATTTCTTACAAATTTAAATTCTATCTTAAAACTTAACAACTAATTCTTCTCAGGGTTCAAACACTAAAAATTGTTATACAACATATATTTGGGTCAATAAGAGGGATTTTACCACTACCCAAACATAATACACAAAACAGCTCTCTTTATAAACTCAAATTACGAACTATATTTAGCAGTTATACATAAACTTTATAAATAACCTAAACTTTAAAATTTATGACTGGCAATGACTTTTTACTAAATAAATACAATAACTTACCAAATTCTTTTTCTTAAATAATTATAAACCATGTGATCAAGATCAGTGAATGATAGCTCTGCAGATTTAACTAAATCAATCAAATCAATATTATAGTTATCTTTTAATTTATTACTTAAAATAATCTGTACTCTAAGTTATTAACATTTCGATTATTGTATGATGATGCATTAGATGTATCAATAAATTATAAGGCTTACCAACATTATTATGATATAGCACAATATAGTGAATAGTGCTATATTGGTCGATAATGATTTCAATTTATAATCTTCTGATAGGTTGATAGCAATAACAATAATAGTGTATAGATGTGGTAATTAGCAATAAGATTACAGGCAACTAACTAAAATTTTAAATACAACAAATTTTATTTACACTATTTACAAAAATTTAATTCACAGACATGGCATGAAATAAAACTAATATATGAAAAGAACCTATGGATGGGAAAATACTCAGTATCCCATTAACCATACTTTTAGTCAACAAGACTAATTTATACAATTTGCTTATAAAAATGTCTTGCGTTGTTAGCCGAGAGGTATAGCAGCCGCCATGCAAGCAAGTAGTTGGTTGCAGACGGGTGTGGGTTCGCGTCCCGGCAGATGCTATGACATATGAAAAAATGATATTCAAAATATTTATCACTCTTTATCCTATTTTAAAGAATAAGATAATGAAACTTTATTGAAACTAAACTAGCATTTAAATTACATAATAGCTGTATATTTGGAACTTTAGGATATGCATAAAGTTTAAATTTAGAATTCCAACATTATAAAGTATTGCATTATCCCAAAACTCTATCTTTTATCAGAATATGATAAGGGCAATTATCATATTCTGTGCAATTATGAACTTATTTAAATTTGAAAGGAATAAGTTTAGTGCATTAAAATAAGATTAAACATTCAAAAGTCAAATACACCTAGATCTCACTAAAAATTATTTATGTCCATGACTCAATTATTGAATACGTAACTGATCTTACCATTCTATTGTCATATCATTATTTATGAAAGTGAATTCACACTGCCAACATGCATCTCTTACTTTTACATCTAAAATTTTCTACAATCATTAATAGATTTGGTTTGGTCTGTCTATAAATGATGATGATCCCACAACATTATAAACACTATTTCAATTAAGATAATACTATGCTAGATCAGTGTTCCTAACTTTAACATTATTTTTATACTTGCTATATGATTTTGACCTATTATACTTCACCATACATGGTGGAAAAACTAATTTTAGATCATCATGAGGAATTTAACACTAAAAAAGAAGGCTTTATAAAAACAACATAACAGTTGTATAATAATATATGGCTGATTCTATATCTCTCTATGAGTATATGTACGTGTGTGGGCTTTGCCTTATCACACACAAAAAAATAGAATTCAAACCATGGATATCCTTTCTTTGGGACTATTTATGCTTATAAGCATTAATTACTACTTAGCTTCTCCCAATTTTCCTCTCATGAAATCAGCAATAGGTGACTCCATCAGCCTATGCTCCATATAAATATTAATATATATTGGATGCCATTCAATTGGAACATCCTATTAACTAAAAACTGTTACTAGTCATTCTCAATATCATAGCAAGATAAAACAATACCAACAATAACAGTGAAAATCTACATATTCCATTTTATAATGTAAAACCATTAATGTATCAACAGCCAAACCAAAATATATATGTCAATTGATCATTAATCATTTAAAATGACAACTTTCCTTTTGTTAGAGAGAGCACAATGTATGTAAGCATAAAGATCAAACCTGTATTTGTATTCAAAGTGGACAAGTTCATTTCTATAGAAAATTATGAAATGAAAAAGGTTTATATCAATTTTTTTTTTATATAAGAAAATAATTCGGTCATTCTAGTATACAGTATATATTTGATAAAAATGTTTGCATATTCACCTCTTTAATAATATACATTATAATTGGCTTCAAAATATGAGAGAAGTAAATATTTTATCACTCTCTAGATAAATGATATATATCTATTTTCTGGTTTTCACTTAACTAAAAAAAAATATACATAAAATAGATGTGTATATTTTACACATTTTTTTTCTTTAACCCAATATATATATTTATTTTTCATGCCAAAAACAAAATATATATGTTTTATAAACAAAATTTCCAAACAACACATTACGTAAGTAATATATATATAACACAGCAGTAATAAAAAAAAATAAGAGTACACTTTTATCCATTAAATTTTATCCTCTTCATCCAAGTTATTCCATTGTGGTAAGTTAAAATAAGAATTAATATTGTGATTAGCAAACATTCCAGATAACACATATATTTTTTTATTCTCCTGTTGGTTGTGGAATGAGCAATATTTAACACTTATCCAAAAGCAAAAATTATTTGATAGTTTTAGTATTGATAATTAACAGAGCAATGAAAATTTATACTTCCAATTGTAGCAGACTTAAAAGATAAGTTTATCTACTTTTCTATAGAAAATTTCCTGAATAATTTTTTGAGCTATTGTATTCTTCAAAACAAACTTTTTAAAATCTCTATTGATTTATTCTGTAAGCGTTTCAAATGAAGTATAACAAGGCTAGTTTATTTACATTTAAAACCCAGATAATTTTTCCTTGAAAAACCAGTCGAATTTTATTATACTAGCATATTTATTTTTATTTTTTCCTTTTGAAAACTCTTTGTTAATTTTATTCTTCTCTGCATGGTAATATATATATATATATATGTAGGAATGTTTAAACAGTAGGACATTTTTAAAACCATTTTCAAAATCTTATCCATACTTATTGCATGGTAAACTTTTATAATCAAATAATTATTCTGTCCCATTTTGATTAGCAAATTATTATATAATTAACAATCTTAAACGAAATTTATCCATTTATCACTATGACATATTTAGCATTTTAATTAATTGATAATTGATTATTTTTATCATTACATAGGTTCCCGCTACAAAATTCAGCAGACAATATAGGGAATAAAATCACACAATTATTTTTGTTTACTTTATTAAAAATTAGATGATTCAAAAATGACTTTTAAATTTATTTACTATATTTATATGTATCATATATAACACTTGTTTTTAATATTATTTCGAATCATTATTTTTTATTATTATTTTAATTTACAAGCACATAATATCGTTCTGCTAGATAATAAGAAAGGCGCAAAATTCAAACACTATCAACTTCTTAGTTTACAAATAAATAATTCGTGCGTTATTTTTAAAGATAAAAGTTTACGTGTATAAATATAGTAAAGGAAATGCTTACTTCCTCTTGAATTTTCCTGGGTTTAAAATAAGATTCAAGAGGGATAGTTAGGGTGTATAAGGTTTCCATTTCTCTTTCTGTACAACTTCTTAGAAGTATCAATCAATAGAAGAATGGTGTTTCAATGACTGCAAGGTTTTGAGATTTTCTATTCCAGCATTAGTAGACAGCAATATATTATTCTTTCATTGAATTAGATTTCAGAATTTTTATGATTTTTAATTTTTTTCCTCCTTTTTTTAAATCAGAATTGAGGTCTGTAGTTGTTTAGTTCTTGTTTTTCTTAGTTAGTCCTCCCCCCATAACTTGGTTAGCTAATATATAGCTTGTTTTTCTAATGCATTCTGGGAGTGAATTGGCCAATAATTTTGGTATGCATAATTAGTATTACCCACTCTGGCTTCATTTTTAATAACTACCCATTATTATTTAAGACAGCTTTGTGTTTAGTACTAAAAAAATATGCTTAAGTAATTTACTATAATAATTGATTTTACAAGATTTATAAATTTGATTTAATTATTTATTTATTTTATTATGGCTATTCAATAACAATAAAATAGCAATATATTTATCTCCCAAATAATAATAATACTTTTAAATTGTTATTTTAGTCTAGTCAGAGCCTAGACTGGGTTTGAAATCTTATTTCTACTAAAGCAAATTTTCCAGTGCATTCAAAACAAACTTTATTGAAAGCCACTTTAGTAAGACTTTAACACCAAATATATCATCATTTAAAATTTTGGATTATTTAATCCAGGGACCTAAATAAAAGGTCACTATATATATATAAATTTGATAAAGAAAATTACTCCCTGCTTAATTGGAGATCCATTCCATAGGTCTTATACATAGAAGGAAATATCAACATAATAGCCTAACAATTATAATATATAATAAAGTATTGTATCATATATTTCATTAATTATATCACAAGTTTTATAGAATTAAAAGCATATCTGCAGTATACATATATATTTGTCAAAAGAAAATAAACTTTTAGCTCCATTAAATTGTATTAAAGTTTTATAGAATTAAAATATCATATCTATTAATATACATATATATATCTGTCTTTTTTAAAAATAAAAATTTTAACTTTTATTTTGGGTCAAACTTAACTTTACTTAAAATTGAAAGTTGTTTATGGCAAAAGTAACAAATTTGAAATAACAAATTAAAAAAAAACAAATTAGAATCAATGACAGGAGAGGATTTAAATATCTTACTTTTATTTAATTATTGGACTTTTCTTTAGATAACATCAAAATATTTCAGTGACTGAATATATATTTATTAAATCTTTCATCTGACTTTTAACTAATAAGTCTATCATGTTTAAGAAGGATCAAATATATTACAATATTCTATCTCTCTTTAAATATCAAATTAATTGAGTGTATATATTACAATATGAAAACATATTTTAATAATACAATAAGAATATTTTAAAGTTCTATAAGAAAACATTTTAAAGATGATTAATAAATAATTATCCCAAGTAAAGAAAGTGGAATATTAAAGATATTAGAATTGTTCACCGGTAAATTGAGATTTACAAAGATAAAATAAATCACTATTTAATAGACCTTTGTAAAGGATTTTGATAGGTGTTCATATTATGCTGAACTTCCTGATATAGTTCATAGATCTTCTGTATTAGTGCCCTTGGATATTGGCTGGTCACTTAGTGGCATTATATACTGGAAGCTTTCTCTAGGTAACAATGAGATAACATGTCAGCAACTTGGATCAACAATTGTAGGCAGGGACTTTAGCAGCATTGCATTCTATAAGTACCATGGGAACTCCATATTTCTGCTCCTTTAGAGATGGCCAGAGAAATTGATGTGATCTACCCACTGGTCATAGTATGATGTAATCTATAATAGTTTAGAAAAACTTTTCAAGAACTTTAGAACTTTACAAGAATTAAAACTCTTTCTTTCCTGCCCCTATACATATACCTCAATTCAAAGGCATCCAGATGTTTTCCAAATCGATTAATTAATTTTAAAATTTAGTGAAAATAATTTTCTTTATTATCTAAAAAAATCTTATTGATTGTAATCTTGATCTAGTTTAATTTTAAAATTTTACTAATTGCATTTTTCTTAATTAAATTCTGAATACCTTTGGGTTTGATTTAATCCCCACAGTAATTACACATGTCTTGTCATCTTTTATTGTAATGACAATGATACACTAAAATGTAAATTCCAAAATTATATTTTAATTCATACATTATTTTGATCATCAGTTGATTTTAATTAATTAGTTAAATTTTCTTGCTGACTTGAACTCCTCCCCCCTTACTACCCCATAAAAATAATTAATCTCATAATAAAATTAAATTTCTTTTATACATTATTTTTTAAAATGCCTTGGTATTATAACTTTATGATAACAATATATATATATATGAAGCACATATACATACGTATGTACATATATGACTGCTTCAATATATATATAATTAGAGTAATGTAAGGTTAAAGCAAGGATGTTTTATGGCCTCTATATTATTTTATTACATTTAAAAGAAATGAAATTGATAATTAAAGAATTAGATAGTGATGTTAAACTATCTTATTGGAAGATAAGGAATTGAATATCTTACTGAGTTTTTTTTTTGTATCCTTATGTATGGAAAATAGGAAAGTCATAAAAGTATTTTGGGAGATTTATGCAGAAAGTAATATAAGAAAGGGTGGGGAATTACATTTTGTTACAAAAATTAAAAAATAATACTAATAAATATTTGAGAAAAAAAAGTTTTTTTTTTAGTGAAATAAATATGAGAAGGTAAATTATTGTAGTTGTATTTAAAATAAAAATCATTTTGAATGACTAAAAATATATATTTGAATAATTGGTAAATAAAACTGATAAATAATACAAAAAGAGGATAAATGTTTCATAAAAAAAATAATATTAACACTTTTCTTAATATATATATATATATATATATATATATATATATATAATAAATATGAAATATAATTAAATTTTCAATATATATGTAAATTTTCTTGTCTTGACAAATTAATTAAATGCCACCATTGAACATTCACCACCGCCTAATTACTAAATTGTTATGCCAAAGCAAAATGAATATTTGCATTTGCCTAGAAAGCTTTAAAGATGGGTGAAATTCATAACAGATGCAAAGACCTAGGAGACTTATTTCTAATTTTCATGGGAGAGTTCATTTCTAATTCATTTTAACAAACAGGCAAATGAAGAAACTTACATCAGAACTAAACCTTATATAAAGAAGGTTCCATTTGCATCTGGGTTGTAATGTATTTTACCATTGTTTAGAACAAGTTTATATGAGATAGTTAATGCAAATGACCATCTTGCATTGGCATAGCAATCTAGTAAGTGCAGGACTGATGAAATGATTATTAGTAGCATTTACATAATTAGTCAGAACTAGAAAGTACATATACTGTTAGGAAAGTGCTGGATTTAATTACAAAACAAATATTTGATAGTCTTCACTTGTATAAGCATACAAATGAGTAAGAAATAAACTCACCCTTAAAAGTTAGAACTAAGCTGTATATAAATGAAGCTGTGTTTATATCTGAGTTGTAATGGACTTCATCTTTATTTAGAAATTTTCTTGATCTTCTAATCCCTATATACATCTGAGGTAGTTAAACAAATGATCACTTTGAATTAGCATAACAGTCTCATAAATATAAGGTTAATGAAAATTTTATTAACAGTATCTGGAGAATTTGTCAAGAATATAAATTGTTTATAATAAGTATAAAGTTACAAGAAAGGACGTTGTAGTATCAAATTTAATATATGGAAAAATTTTATTATACATTTGTAAAAAAATATTAGATGTCTAGAATAAAATCAAAGAGTAATAGAATGTCATGATATTGGATGTTTTAAAATAAAATCAAAGAGTAATAGAACACACCATGATATTAGATGTTTTAGAATAAATTAGATGTTCTAAAATAAAATCAAAGAGTAATAGAATGCTATGATATTAGATGTTCTAGAATAAAAAGAGTAATAGAATGCCATGATTCTAGATGCAGATATGTGATCAGTGAATGAAGCAATTCAAGGGATGATAGGATAGTCAAGTTTTAACTAAGGATACTAAAAAAAAAAAAAATTGAAAATGTTCAAACAATTTTTAATTAAGTTTAAAAAAATGCAAATAGAATGAAATGTTAAAGAAGTGCCTTGTGAGAAGTATTAATTATTACTGTAAAATAAAGATGAGTACAAAAAAATAATGTTATTAATAAAAGGCAAAGAATTAATATGATAGAGAATATTTTTAAAAAAAATAAAAGTTTGAATACATAAATAAGTGGATCATTAAAAAAATGAATCATTTTATGATAATTTTAAAGTTCAAATGAATACTGTCAACAAGAAAATATATGTATAAAACTATGTAATGAAAATATTAATTTATTGTTGGAGTACAGACATAATAATCAGAAAGAATGCAAATAATGAATTTATGAATTTACAATAAAATAAATATGCATATATAAAATAAAAAAATATATAAAAAATAGATTTTTCCCTTTTATATTGGTACGCGATAATAATAAAAAATCCTTCAAAACTAAAGTTATCGAATAGATAAAAGTAATGCAAAAAAGAATTAAATGTAAATAAATCTCAGGTGTTAAAGAATATAAAAATTAGAAAATAAATAAATATAATGACTAATAGGTTTCATTGGATTATTGATTCAGAGATTCTTGACTTTTGTATCATTGCATTACAAGGTAAAGAGACTGAATATTTTTGGTTTTGTTTAAACTTTTGCAATAAAATTGCGAAAGAGGAGATGTGGTGTGATGATAGATAATTCAGATTTACCAAACAGCCTTTAGTAAAGTGAAATAAGCCCGAAAGAAAAGCAATGAATTTGTGGTATTTGAATGATTTAGTATTAGGAAGTAAGAATTAGAGAAGTTTATTGTGGTGTATATTTTCAAAAGGAAATAATATTTAACTTGGCTAACAGGGATCTCCCCCCCCCCCCCCGGCTGGGTATATGCCCTCTGCAGATAAATTTCTGACTTTATCTAAAATAAATTATTTTATATCACATCATCATCATCATCATCATCATTTTATAGTTTACATTAAATATAAAGTAAAACAAACAAATTGGAGCTGATCCATATGATATTACTCATTTAACTGATATCATTCTGTTCTTGTAGCTGTTTATAACTCTGTTTAAGAAATAGCAAATTACTACAGTTTAATTGAAAAGTATCAAACTTGCTGCCCTCATAACTTCGACACAAACTATTTAATGGAAGTTATATTAATAATTTATATTAGTCATTCATTAGACTAGAGATTATTCACTAATGAATAATATTTTTGTGAAAATGGTGTAGTGAAAATTACACTACAGAAATATTATTCGTTATAGGATATTCTCTAGTCAAATGAATGACCATTTACGAAATATCTTATCATTCTTAATTTTTCCAAAAAGTTCAAAACAATTTAATTCACTGCTTACCTTACAGAATATTAAAACTTTAATTATTTACTTTTTTTAGCCATTCAACATTTTTTTCTAACCAAACCTTATAATGGACAAATTTTTGTTAAAAAGGTGGAATTGCTTAACAAATAGAAAATATATTCCATTTATCAATTTTTTAAAAGAATTAAATAATAAGGCATAATGACAAACTATCATATCTTTTAACTGGATCTAGCCTGAAAGACTATAAATATGCATTTTGTCTTATATATACATGCTTGTAGGAATAAGTTCGTGGAAGTATTAATAATATCTGCAACAGATGTCGATAAATATCAAATTATGTATAGAAAAGGTCATTGCTATATACTGATATGTATATTATTTTATAATGGCTAAAATTATATTTACATGAAACACACTTATTTTTTAAAAAGAATTGCATTTAAATAACGTTCAACTAAATCTTACGTAGCGTAAAAAGTTATTTACATTTTTAAAATTAATTTCAGATAGGTTTTATTGATTGCCCATTTTTCAATTCTTAATCATTGGATTTTGTAATAATCTTTTTTGAAGACAAAAGCAAAAAGCCATTTATGATATAACTTTAAAAATCTAAAATGTCAACAAGTCTCTCGCTAGCTGATGTTATGAGTAAAATTGATGAAAGTTGGCAAAAAAATTATCACTAACTGAAAATTCAGTTTTGATGTCCAAAATGCTTTCATTTTCTCCCTGTTGATAACGCTCCCATGTAAATCAAGATAAGAAAAGCTTTGCTAAGATCAAATACAGCTGTTCAGACAATGAGAGTTCTGATTGAGAGATATAACTCAATTTACACTTTAATTGTTCCTGTTGGAAAAGAAGTAGAAAAATTAAAAGCAAGACATTTCTTTAATAGATTGTAAAATCAATTCTCCAAGGTGATTCTAGGAAAGATAAATGCTTCATTCAGAATTGAAGATAAAACTAGAATTCCTGAAAAATAATGATAATAAAATCATTTTACTTTTATCTTTAAAAGCAAATTAAAATTTAAAATGAAATTTAATTGCGGTAATTTGTACTTTTATTTAGACATTACTTTTGAATTCTATGAGATCTTTAAAAACATGGATTTCTATTTAACCTCATTTCTTTGAATTATACTGTATTAAAATTAATGTAATTGCTTATCAAATTTTGAAATATATCTCCGTAATAATATAATGCTTTGAAAATTAATTTTATTAATATTTTTAAAAATAAACATGACAAACTTTAACTTAAAAATATATTATTTTTAAATTAAAATTACGTTTATATAAAAGCATTTTGAATAAAAACTAATGCCTTTTTGGAAAACTGTAAACAAAGTGCTAATACGTTTCCTTAATGAATATTAAAATTAATATAAATACTTTAACAATAATAGATATTTATCATGAGTCTATAGAAATCTTTCCTATTATTAGATTTTGTTTTATATCATTATTACAAATATGTTTATACATAACACGTAATTAAATAGACATTTTACAAATTATATTTCATTTAAATACCATAAACAAACATGTACATTTCTTTTACATGTTAAATTAGGACTAAGATTAAATATACAGATATTTATCAATATATATATATGAGAGCGTGGTTTTAAACACTAAACATCACATGATCACTATCTTATACTAGCACTATATGGAGAGTTTTGCGTTGTTTTGAATTGTTTAAGAGCGTGGTTTGTTACTTTTTCATTACCTCTTTTTTTTTTAGACTTTTCTTTCTGGAGTAAAGTAGGTATTCATATTATACATTAAAATTTTCATTACATCTTTTATTTTAGCAATTATTCTCTTAAGTTATGTATTTCTTTAAACAAATATAATTCTATAACAAATGGAATATATAGGGTATATGAGCATAGATCTTCACACGACCCACCACTCTCCCCTCTATCTCATAACATTGATACACTTGAACACATATATGTCAAAAAGATAAATAATCACCAATACACGTATTTCATGCTAAACCAGCAATCATCAGTTGGTCCAGATTATTATCTCTACACATATATGTAATAAGTGTTCAGATATATATATATATTAAGATAGCCAATCTTTATATATTAATGGACAGGCTTCAATCCACTTCATACTCCAACTCTTCAACATACCATTCAATTGAAAATCTGATGATGGAACACTCAAGGTCATGCTGAAGCTGAGATTTCTTATCACATCCATGTTGACCTAAAGTCAATCTGACCCCTCATGTTCAGGACATAATTCATTTAAAATATATACGAGGGATGGGAAGACATCACTACTATGAAATAGCTGAAATACAGGCTTATTATATACCTGTATCAATATATGTAATATATAAGATATATGAGCACAGACCTTCACAAGGTCAAATCATATTACATATCTTTACTGTAATGTTGAATCTTTTTTTTTTATTTTATGACTGATAATTAATATTCTGCTTTACTATCTTTTCTTTGTATTCATAGTCAATAAATTTACTTTTAAAAATAATTAATAATCTAATAAGAGATTGAGATTATCTTTCTGATACGTAAAAGAATCAATACATAAAAACAGAAAACATACATGTATTTCCAGAAAAGAAACAATCTGGTCATTTCTAAATGTTTGAGTTGCTATCGTAATCATCATTTGCAAACATTATCAATCCATTGCAGAATGAAGGTTTCTCCAAGTCTAATCTAATTTCTCTGATTCATAGCCTTTTTTTTTTTTACATCATACTAACAAACTTTTTTATTTCATCTATTCATCTCACATTTAGTCTCTTTCTTACTATCTTTTGGAATTCAATTTAAATCTCCAATTATCCGTCTATTATCATCTTTTGTAGCAATTGATTCATTTCCATTTTTTAATTATTTCAATTCCTTCTTATTACTCCCAACATATATCTCATTATATTTCTACGAATAGTCTAAAAGATTTTGTAATACACTTTCAGTGAATATTTAAGTCTCACATACATAAATAAGAATAAGTAAATCACACCTATTTAAAAACCTTCCTTTTCAAACACCCACATATATTTTTTTTAATAATAAATTATTTCTACACAATAATTCCATTCCGGTTTAATTCTACATTTAATTTTATTCATTATGTTTCCATCTGTATTAATAATCTCATCAAGATATTTGTAGTTATTAATTTCTAATTTATAATCTACTTTTGAGAAAATCTATTGAAAATTATTTTATTTTTTTTTAATATTTATTTTTAGTTATATTTTATTATTTTTATCTGATAATTCTTGCATCATTTCTAGAAGTTCCCAAAGACTTATTTGCATAAGTAACCACATTACTTGCAAAATCTAGATGATTTAAACAATCTCTATGTATTTTTATTTCTTTAGTTTCCCATTTTACTTCATAAAATACTTCTTATAAAACTGCTGTAAAAGTTTCTGAAATTATTCTTTCATACACCCTTATCAATGATAAACTTTTTACTATGACCATGTAATCTGCATTTTGATAAATATTTCCAGAATATGACAATATCCTGGATCTATATTCTTGATGATTTAATACTTTAATAACTGTAATGCTGCTTATAGAATCAAATGCTTTTTAATGACAACTCATATTCATTGTCCTATTTATAATTTTTTTAAATACTTGGATATGATCTATAATATTAAAAATATTTTAAAATCCAGTTTGTTCTTTTGGTTATTTTAAATCTGAAATTCATTATAGATGAATTTTTATTGTACAATTATCAAAATAATTATATTTGAATTAATTCTCAAATAAAATTTATTTGCTAATAAATATTATTTTTATAAAATATTTGTTAACCCACTTTTTTTTAAAAAAAAACTTATATACCATTGTATGGTAGAACATTGAATAAATATAAAAAAAAAAGTAATAATAGTGTAAGTGCAATTGTGATATAGAATTAATGCAATGTTTTCCAAACCGTGGAAATGACCACCAGGGAGTGCAAGTCTATTGCTAGAGGGGTGTATAACTTTTATCAAACATATAATTTCAAATCAGTGTCTAAAAAAAATTACTCATCAATGCTTAACAAACTTTTGCTTCATTTCTACTAATGACACGAGTGATCGTTTTCTAAGAAAATGATCCAACAATGCACAAGCTCTCAGCCCTGTAAATGACATGAGCAAGATAAGTTCTATGTAGTGTATATTTTGATACAATAGATATAATTAGTGGTTTATACATAAAGTGTTTTTTATATTACATGATATTCTTAACAATTACTGAGGTAAGTTCGAAAACTGGGAATAATATCTTTAATTGTTTTAAAATAATGCTTACCCTTTTTAGATGGATAAATATGTAGCCAAATTGAATCAAAATGCAGATGAAGAAGATGAAATTGATATTAGCAAAAGTTGTTTAACTAATGCAAATACAGCTATGAAAAATAGTAATGTTAAATCTCAAAAATATGATCCACTATACTTAAAACTGGGATTTACAAGTACCATTATTAATGAGCAAGAAAGACCAATGTATTTGATCTGTATGAATATTTTAGCTGCAGAAAGCATGAAACCTAATAAGTTAAAACATCATCTTTAAAAACTACATGCAGACCACATTGGCAAGCCAAGAGAATTTTTCCAAAGGAAATTAGATGTTTTGAATAAACAACAAAATACATTTTCAAAAACCATGTCTGTAATGTCAAAAACATTGCTTTCATTGTATAAAGTTTCTTATAGAATTGCTAAATATAAAAAAAACACATTCAATAGAAGAAACTTTGGTACTACCTGCAGCTATTGACATGGTAGAAATAATCCCAGTGAATCATATGCTAATCAACTTTGAAAAATTTCACTTGCAGATAATACAGTAGGAAGAAGAATTTTTGATATATCTGAAGATCTTCATGATCAATTAATAGAAAAACTAAAATTGTCAGATTATACTTTGCAGTTGAATGAAGCAACAGATTTAGTTAAAGATGCTCATTTGATTTCATATGTAAGATACTTAAAAACTGAACATTAAAGAAAATTTATTATTCTGTAAACCTATTGAAAACAATACCACAGCAAAAGAAATTTTCAATGTGATTGATACTTTTTAAAATGAAAATGGCATTCTTTGGGAAAATTGTGTTGGGATATGTACCGATGGAGCCTGATCTATGGCAAGATGAAATACTGGTTTACAAGCTCTAGTTCAAAAGGTAGCTCCTCATGCAATTTGAAGACATTGTATGATACATAGACAAAAATCCTTCACTTCAAAAAGTATGAGTGAAGATTTGCTAATAGTATTTGAAGTTATTGTAAAAGTTGTAAACTTTATTAAAAAGAGCCCATTAAAAGGAAGGCGGTTTTCAAAATTGTTTCATGATATGGTACAGAACACAGAGCACTTTTATATTATTGTGAAACATATTGGCTTTCTCAGTTCAATGTACTTCAAAGTGTTTGAACTAAAAGAAGAAATTGCCATATTTCTGACTGATAATAATAGAGATGAGGCAAAATTATTTTATGACACAAAATTCCTTGTAAAGCTTGCTTATTTAGTGGATATTTTTGAAAAACTTAGTATTTTAAATAAATCAATGCAAGGACCTCAATCTCATGCTTTGATGCAGAAAGATAAAGTTATTGATTTTAAGAAAAAATTGAAGCTGTGGATGATTAATTTGAAAAATAATACTTTGGACATGTTTCCCAATTTCAAAAACACTTGTCCTGCAAATGAAATAGAAGAAAGTAAACTTTTTTATTAATAATCATTTGACTAATCTATAGAAACAATTCTCATTTTATTTTAAAAATCTTGACATGTCAAAATATGAATGGGTAAGAAACCCATTTGTGATTAAAACACATGATGTATTTGGCCTTTTGACATCAGAGCAAGAAATGTTGATTGACTTATCTTGTGACAGAACATTAAAACAGATGTTTGAACAAAATCTAGCTATAAGTGATGAAACAGTTTCCTACTTTAACAAACAAAGCTTTAGAAATTTTATTACCATTTGTAACATCTTACTTATGTGAAACTGGCTTTTCCGCTGTTGCAGTTTTAAAAACAAAACATCAATCTCATTTAGTGATTGAAGAAGAATTGAGAGTAGCCCTATCTTCAATGATATCCAGGTTTGACAAACTTGGTTTTAATAAACAGGCTCATCCATTACACTAAATATCATTATAATTTTAATCAACCAATGTTATTATAATTTTAATCAATCTTTGTTTTTTTGATTTTTATTTTTTTGTAAAATTTACTTGATTGTATTAAAAATTATTACATCATAAAAATAAAGTTTTTTATAAGACCTATACCTATACTAAGTAGGGTGTATTATTTTATAATCTATTGAAATGAAATTGTAAATATGATAGTATTTATAAAATTAGAATGTTCTAAAAATTAGACAGCATATTTTTTTTTACCAGAAAAGGAAGGGCAGGGCACAGACATAAAAGTTTGGAAACCACTGGATTTATGTATTAATCATATATCGTACTCCAATACGAAAATGATAATTGAATTAAAAAATAGCATATTCCAAATATATTTTCTCTATAACATTTTACTTATTTATATATGATACACTAGTGCCAAATATAGGGCAGAGATGTGGGCAATAACAAAATGAATGAATAAAGAATTCATAACAGAAATAGATTATTAGAGAACAGCAAAATCAAGACTAGACATAAGAACAAGTCAAGAGATCAGAGAAATAATTGGAATGAAAAAAATATGATAACAAATATTGAATAAAAAAGAACAAGATGGTATAATCATAGTAGAAGAATAAATAAAATAAGAATGTCAGAGCTGATGTTTGTTGGGAAAATAAGAGTAAAAAGGAAGAAAAAGACAACAAAAAATTATGAAAAGAAGACATGAAAAATAGCATGGTAAGGTATCACCTGTAGATGTTTTGTTTTGTAATCTTTTTTGCAGCTTGTATAGTGGAAGTTTCCTTTATATCATAATTTTATAATCTATTGTGAATAATTTTCATCATAATTTTATTTAAATTTAATTTGAGAAATATTCTACGATAGTAATTATTATTATCATTCCAATAGTCTTTACATTATCTTATTTACATAGTATGATTTATGTATAAAAACCTTATTGGTATTATTTAACATTAGTTTATTTCAGCAGGACTATTAATGAAACAAGTATAAAGTCTTAATAAAGCAGTACTATGCTACTTTATTCAGACTTTGTTTGTTTCTAGTGCTGCTGATGTAATCTAATGTTAAGTAATGTAGATATTTTCTATATTTGAATTTCAGAAATTGGTGCTATTTCACACACACACATATATTTATATATATATGATCAATAGATGGAGCTTTACCAAAACCTCCGAACAAGCATATTTTGTTTACATAAACGTCAAAAGAGTCAGAATTAACTATCTCTTTCATTGGCTCTAGCTTCAGATCAGCTGATTTTAAGCTAATTTTCTATTATCAGTGAAGGATAGGGCTAGAAACTAGATCTAAACACTGACTCCAAGCATTTATGCAACAAGTTCCTATCAGTTTGCAAGCATGAATTTTTCAGACACGTAATGTCTTCAAACCCAGCCTAACAAGCCAGATAGCTACATGGATCTGATATCAGTTCAGTTTCACCACATAGTCAAATCCTCTGCAATATATATCATTGCAAAAACCTTTAAAGGTGCATTTATGAAAAACAAAAACAAGTTATAAATCACGTAACTTGCTATCACTTACATTTATGATCAATAGATGGAGCTTTACCAAAACCTCCGAACAAGCATATTTTGTTTATATAAACATCAAAAGAGTCAGAATTAACTATCTCTTTTGTTTGCTATCATCAGTAAAGGATAGGCTGGGTTTGAAGACATTACGTGTCTGAAAAATTCATGCTGGCAAACTGATAGGAACTTGTTGCATAAATGTTTGGAGTCAGTGTTTAGATCTAGTTTCTAACCCTATCCTTTACTGATGATAGCAAAGTAGCTTGAAATCAGCTGATCTGAAGGTGGAGCAAATGAAAGAGATAGTTAATTCTGACTCTTTTGATGTTCATGTAAGCAAAATACACTTGTTCGGAGGTTTTGGTAAAGCTCCATCTATTGATCATAAATGCAAGCAATAGCAAGTTATGTGATTTATAACTTGTTTTTGTTTTTCATATATATATATATAATTAATAATATTCTTATTCGATATCTGTATGTCATCGAAAATATATATATCATCTTGTTATTAAATATTTTTAAATATAGTAACATAAGTATACATAATGTATAATTTAAAAAACTTTTATCCATCTGGAAGCACTTTTGACTAGTTTCATAGTATTTGTCAACTAACACTTCCAAACACACCTTCAAAGTCTAACCTTCCTACAATTCATTGATTTTTACATTTGCTGCCTGTCTATTTATTAAGTCATGCTTACACTTTATATATTAATATAGCTTCCTTTATTTTTATTTAATTATTGTTTCTTTCAACTTGTAATATTTTCACATTATTATACTCCAAATTAAAACCATATATACATAATCTATTAAGATCATAAAAAAAAAAACGATATTGAAATATTACCATTTCCATTGGAATTTTGTTTAGTTTTTTTAAACTCTTTTTAATAACTGCAAGTTATACTGTTTTAATTTGGAGTATAATAATGTGAAATATCACAAATTGAAAGAAACAATAATAAAAGGAAAATAAAGGAAGCTATGTAAATATATATAAATGTAAGCATGACTTAATAAACAGACAGGCAGCAAATGTAAAAATCAATTAATTCTGGGAAGGTTAGACTTTGAAAGTGCTAGTTGATAAAGACTACAAGCTAGTTGAAAGCACTCTTAGATGGATAAAAGTGTTTAAAGATGTAATTTATATATGTTATTATATTTATAAATATTTAATTACAAGATTACATAAATATACAAACTAAGCAATAAAATATAATTAAAAATATTCAGAGTATTTTATTGTGTGTACTATATATATGATATAATTATTAAATAGTTTATAAGAATGGTAATATTGTGTTTTTTTGACATATTATGGTATGACAATTTGCACATTTTATTAATTTTTTAAAATTTTTTTAATATATAAATATAAATTAATTTCATCTAATCTGTAGTGTATAGAATAAACTTCTAGAGTAATTAATATTATTTATCAGCAGTTTGTTTGAATTATTTTAGGTTTTTGAAAATTTTCTGACGCAATGTCATAAATCAGTTGTCTTATATCCCAAAGATAATCAGATTTGTGTCATTTTTATAACAGCATGCACCAAAAAATTCCAGAAGTAATTTTTTTAAATAAAATATGTCTTCACTAAATGTTTATAACCAGACTAGTTAAAGATAGTGAAGAATATTCTGTGTATTGGTTCAAAATAACAGATTCCAAAGGTTAAGGCCCATAGATCACAACCTAATTTTGTTATTTCCAGTGCTCAAATTTTTTATGAACTCTCAAGCAATAACCATTCTATTACATATTTATTCAAGATAGATACTCCTTACTATTATTTTTATCTTTTATATAAAACAATACAGCCATGACAATATTTCTCCATACAGCTTGAATTCCTGATATTTGTTTAATATCATTTCTTGATGTTTCATGTATACCAACATTCATGCATTCACACACATATATACAAAATTTTATTCAAAGAGTAGCAAAGCCTCAAATGCACATAATGTAATACAAATTTACAAGTCAACCAGTCTACTTTTATCTAGGTACCATGTTGTGAAATGAAACTTTGTATTAGTGGTGATCTTTTGGGAAGTATTAATTAAATTAGCTAACAGTTTTTTCTAATAACAGTAGAGGTATCAATTCAAATATTTTAATAAGCATATAAATAAACTACGGCTGTTAATACAAAGTGCTGAAAATATATAATTTATTCATGAAATAAGTAAATTGAAACGCACACAATAATTCGGACTCTATAGAGTTATTTTAATAAACTTTGTAAACAATACCCACTTTCTCATATTAATGCCAATTTATCACTTTGATAAACTTTTATCCAACTACTACAATGTTAAATGACTGATAAATCAAATACTAACATTAAAAAAAAGAAAACTTATATTAACAATGATCTTCATAAAATAGTAATCAAACCAGTTTATAGTTTTAAATAACAATCAAAATGTAAATTCTAATAATTTTGATAAACCTATAAATTGACTACTGTTATTAAATATGTAGTGCTGACAATACCAATAATATCACATAATGATACTAAATAATTTAACTTCTTTAATTTATGAAATAGAGATTGATACATACATATGCATATATATATATTTCATATGATGGAATTAGAATCCATTATGTTGTCTTAATAAAATACTTTAATAAAAATATAAACAAATATTATAGACAACTACATTAATAAATATTTAATTTATTACATCGAATCGATTTTCGTTCAAAATGAACCTTTTCAAGATGTTAGAATAAATCAAAAGGCAGCGATTTATATTAATGTAGCACACACTTATTGTTGATGGTAAATTTTATAAACTGTGTCCTTTATTTGTCATAATTTTTATGAAGCCTTTATTATTAAGGTTAAAGGATGCTAAGTTTCTGAATTTTGCACCAGGAATTCGTGAATTTGCGTTGAAAGTCGTCAGTTAAACATTAAAAATTTTAATAATTTTTAGGATTTAATTTGAACAATAAGTGTGTGCTACTTTAATATAAATTGCGTGACTTTTTGATTTATTCTAACAACTTGAAAAGGTTCATTTTGAACGAAAATCGATTCGATGTAAATAAATTAAATATTTATTAATGTAGTTGTCTATAATATTTATTTATATTTTTATTAATATATATATATAATGATTTGATGTCAAATTTTTAAACTTTCTACATCTATCCAAACTATCTTATACAACTGATCTACATGACCATATACATGTGAAAAAGATAAATGATTTCCAAAACAAGTATTTTGTGCTAAACCAGCACTCATCAGTTGGTCCAGATCACCATCTTTCACACATATATACAATCAGTACTCAGTTTATATTAAGTTAGCAAATATTTAGACTTTAATAGACAAGCTTCAATTTTCTCTATTCTTCAGCCTTCCATTTCATTGAAAATCCAATGATGGAATACTCGAAGCTCCTCTTTATGTCAATAAGATCTAGAAAAAGACTAAATGTAAGATGGACGGATAAAATAAGAAAGTTTGCTAGGGTGATGTGGAGAAGAGAGCCTAGAGATCGGAGAAGATGGATTGAACTTGGAGAGACCTTTATCCTGCAGTAAATTGATAATAGTTGAAAATTATGATACATAAAATAAGTGAATTTTAACTAGTTTGAAAAACTTCATTAAATTTGTGCAACTTTTATAAAATATTGTTTTAAATCACATAAATTTTTATTTCAAAAATAAATTTAGAAAAAAATCCTTTTTTATTTTTATTTTTAAAATATAATAGTTGTCAAGCGTTGGTGGCCTGGTGGTTGGCATGGCTGGTTTCCAAGCAGCTAATCTGGTCCTGGTTCGCTTCCCGGTCAACGCTTTGACATATGAATATATATAATAGTTTTATAATGTTAAATTCAAAACACTTTTGTTTTATAGATTACTTTTAAAATTATGTTTTAATTGTATTTTTTATTAAGAAAATATTTAAGCGTGTTTTTAAAAGAGAAGTGTTTTTCTAGAGTAAATTAAATGTGTTTATCAAATTTTCTAAGTGCAATAATTAAAAGCTGTTAACATTTTTGTTGTTGGTTAGCCAATTATCCTGCTTCTTGTTCATTTATTAAACTACTGTTTTAATAACAAATCAACTATTTTT